>CAXAJV010000007.1:1623385-2223385 GCA_963969225.1 Xylocopa violacea | reverse complement strand
ATACACGTCTATAACGTATCACAACCTAACCTAACCCATCTAGCCCCTCGCTGGCAATGTTTTTCAGAATCCCGTTCGTGCCGTCCCGTACATCTCGGTTCGGATATTATATACGTCTATAGCGTCATATATCCTAACCTAAGGCAGGCTATCATCTCGGATGCAGTATTTTACGCCATTCCTGGCGTATCGGCCCCTACTTCTCGGTGGGAACATTATACACGTCTATAACGTATTACAACCTAACCTAATCCATCTAGCACGTCGCTGGTAATGTTTTACAGAATCCCGTTCCTGTCGTCCCGTACGTCCCGGTTGGGACATTATATACGTCTACAACGTTATATATCCTAACCTAAGGCAGGCTAACATCTCGGATGCAGTATTTTACGCAATTCCTGGCGTATCGGCCCCTACTTCTCGGTAGGAACATTATACAGGGCTATAACGTAACATAACCTAACCTAACCCATCTAGCCCCTCGCTGGTAATATTTTACAGAATCCAGTTCGTGTCGTCCCGTACGTCCCGGTTGGGACATTATATACGTCTACAACGTTATATATCCTAACCTAAGGCAGGCTAACATCTCGGATGCAGTATTTTACGCAATTCCTGGCGGGTCCGCCCCTACTTCTCGTTGGGAACATTATACACGTCTATAACGTAACATAAACTAACCTAACCCATCTAACCCCTCGCTGGTAATATTTTACAGAATCCAGTTCGTGTCGTCCCGTACGTCTCGGTTCGATATTATATACGTCTATAGCGTCATATATCCTAACCTAAGGCAGGCTATCATCTCGGATGCAGTATTTTACGCCATTCCTGGCGTATCGGCCCCTACTTCTCGGTGGGAACATTATACACGTCTATAACATATCACAACCTAACCTAACCCATCTAGCCCCTTGCTGGTAATGTTTTACAGAATCCCGTTCCTGTCGTCCCGTACGTCCCGGTTGGGACATTATATACGTCTACAACGTTATATATACTAACCTAAGGCAGGCTATCATCAAGGATGCAGTATTTTACGCCATTCCTGGCGTATCGGTCCCTACTTCTCGGTGGGAACATTATACACGTCTATAACGTATCACAACCTAACCTAACCCATCTAGCCCCTCGCTGGCAATGTTTTTCAGAATCCCGTTCGTGCCGTCCCGTACATCTCGGTTCGGATATTATATACGTCTATAGCGTCATATATCCTAACCTAAGGCAGGCTATCATCTCGGATGCAGTATTTTACGCCATTCCTGGCGTATCGGCCCCTACTTCTCGGTGGGAACATTATACACGTCTATAACGTATTACAACCTAACCTAATCCATCTAGCACGTCGCTGGTAATGTTTTACAGAATCCCGTTCCTGTCGTCCCGTACGTCCCGGTTGGGACATTATATACGTCTACAACGTTATATATCCTAACCTAAGGCAGGCTAACATCTCGGATGCAGTATTTTACGCAATTCCTGGCGTATCGGCCCCTACTTCTCGGTAGGAACATTATACAGGGCTATAACGTAACATAACCTAACCTAACCCATCTAGCCCCTCGCTGGTAATATTTTACAGAATCCCGTTCCTGTCGTCCCGTACGTCCCGGTTGGGACATTATATACGTCTACAACGTTATATATACTAACCTAAGGCAGGCTATCATCAAGGATGCAGTATTTTACGCCATTCCTGGCGTATCGGTCCCTACTTCTCGGTGGGAACATTATACACGTCTATAACGTATCACAACCTAACCTAACCCATCTAGCCCCTCGCTGGTAATGTTTTTCAGAATCCCGTTCGTGTCGTTCCGTACATCTCGGTTCGGATATTATATACGTCTATAGCGTCATATATCCTAACCTAAGGCAGGCTATCATCTCGGATGCAGTATTTTACGCCATTCCTGGCATATCGGCTCCTACTTCTCGATGGGAACATTATATATGTCTATAACGTAACATAACCTAACCTAACCCATCTAGCCCCTCGCTGGTAATGTGTTACAGAATCCCGTTCGTGTCGTCCCGTACATCTCTGTTGGGATATTATATACCTCTACAGCCATATCTATCCTAACGTAAGGCAGGCTAACATCTCGGTTGCAGTATTTTACAACATTCCTGGCGTATCGGACCATACTTCGCGGTGGGAACATTATATACGTCTATAACGTAATATAACCTAACCTAACCCTTCTAGCCCCTCGCTGGTAATGTTTTTCAGAATCCCGTTCGTGTCGTTCCGTACATCTCGGTTCGGATATTATATACGTCTATAGCGTCATATATCCTAACCTAAGGCAGGCTATCATCTCGGATGCAGTATTTTACGCCACTCCTGGCGTATCGGCCCCTACTTCTCGGGGGGAATATTATACACGTCTATAACGTATCACAACCTAACCTAACCCATCTAGCCCCTCGCTGGTAATGTTTTACAGATTCCCGTTCCTGTCGTCCCGTACGTCCCGGTTGGGACAGTATATACGTCTACAGCGTTATATATCCTAACCTAAGGCAGGCTAACTTCTCGGATGCAGTATTTTACGCAATTCCTGGCGTATCGGCCCCTACTTCTCGGTGGGAACATTATACAGGGCTATAACGTAACATAACCTAACCTAACCCATCTAGCCCCTCGCTGGTAATGTTTTACAGAATCCCGTTCCTGTCGTCCCGTACGTCCCGGTTGGGAGAGTATATACGTCTACAGCGTTATATATCCTAACCTAAGGCAGGCTAACTTCTCGGATGCAGTATTTTACGCCATTCCTGGCGTATCGGCCCCTACTTCTCGGGGGGAACATTATACACGTCTATAACATATCACAACCTAACCTAACCCATCTAGCCCCTTGCTGGTAATGTTTTACAGAATCCCGTACCTGTCGTCCCGTACGTCCCGGTTGGGACATTATATACGTCTACAACGTTATATATACTAACCTAAGGCAGGCTATCATCAAGGATGCAGTATTTTACGCCATTCCTGGCGTATCGGTCCCTACTTCTCGGTGGGAACATTATACACGTCTATAAGGTATCACAACCTAACCTAACCCATCTAGCCCCTCGCTGGCAATGTTTTTCAGAATCCCGTTCGTGTCGTCCCGTACATCTCGGTTCGGATATTATATACGTCTATAGCGTCATATATCCTAACCTAAGGCAGGCTATCATCTCGGATGCAGTATTTTACGCCATTCCTGGCATATCGGCTCCTACTTCTCGGCGGGAACATTATATATGTCTATAACGTAACATAACCTAACCTAACCCATCTAGCCCCTCGCTGGTAATGTGTTACAGAATCCCGTTCGTGTCGTCCCGTACATCTCTGTTGGGATATTATATACCTCTACAGCCATATCTATCCTAACGTAAGACAGGCTAACATCTCGGTTGCAGCATTTTACAACATTCCTGGCGTATCGGACCATACTTCGCGGTGGGAACATTATATACGTCTATAACGTAATATAACCTAACCTAACCCTTCTAGCCCCTCGCTGGTAATGTTTTTCAGAATCCCGTTCGTGTCGTTCCGTACATCTCGGTTCGGATATTATATACGTCTATAGCGTCATATATCCTAACCTAAGGCAGGCTATCATCTCGGATGCAGTATTTTACGCCATTCCTGGCGTATCGGCCCCTACTTCTCGGGGGGAACATTATACACGTCTATAACGTATCACAACCTAACCTAACCCATCTAGCCCCTCGCTGGTAATGTTTTACAGAATCCCGTTCCTGTCGTCCCGTACGTCCCGGTTGGGACATTATATACGTCTACAACGTTATATATCCTAACCTAAGGCAGGCTAACCTCTCGGATGCAGTATTTTACGCAATTCCTGGCGTATCGGCCCCTACTTCTCGGTGGGAACATTATACACGTCTATAACATATCACAACCTAACCTAACCCATCTAGCCCCTTGCTGGTAATGTTTTACAGAATCCCGTTCCTGTCGTCCCGTACGTCCCGGTTGGGACATTATATACGTCTACAACGTTATATATCCTAACCTAAGGCAGGCTAACTTCTCGGATGCAGTATTTCACAACATTCCTGGCATATCGGCTCCTACTTCTCGGCGGGAACATTATATATGTCTATAACGTAACATAACCTAACCTAACCCATCTAGCCCCTCGCTGGTAATGTGTTACAGAATCCCGTTCGTGTCGTCCCGTACATTTCTGTTGGGATATTATATACCTCTACAGCCATATATATCCTAACGTAAGGCAGGCTAACATCTCGGTTACAGTATTTTACAACATTCCTGGCGTATCGGACCATACTTCGCGGTGGGAACATTATATACGTCTATAACGTAATATAACCTAACCTAACCCTTCTAGCCCCTCGCTGGTAATGTTTTTCAGAATCCCGTTCGTGTCGTTCCGTACATCTCGGTTCGGATATTATATACGTCTATAGCGTCATATATCCTAACCTAAGGCAGGCTATCATCTCGGATGCAGTATTTTACGCCATTCCTGGCATATCGGCTCCTACTTCTCGGTGGGAACATTATATATGTCTATAACGTAACATAACCTAACCTAACCCATCTAGCCCCTCGCTGGTAATGTGTTACAGAATCCCGTTCCTGTCGTCCCGTACGTCCCGGTTGGGACATTATATACGTCTACAACGTTATATATACTAACCTAAGGCAGGCTATCATCAAGGATGCAGTATTTTACGCCATTCCTGGCGTATCGGTCCCTACTTCTCGGTGGGAACATTGTACACGTCTATAACGTATCACAACCTAACCTAACCCATCTAGCCCCTCGCTGGCAATGTTTTTCAGAATCCCGTTCGTGTCGTCCCGTACATCTCGGTTCGGATATTATATACGTCTATAGCGTCATATATCCTAACCTAAGGCAGGCTATCATCTCGGATGCAGTATTTTACGCCATTCCTGGCGTATCGGCCCCTACTTCTCGGTGGGAACATTATACACGTCTATAACGTATTACAACCTAACCTAATCCATCTAGCACGTCGCTGGTAATGTTTTACAGAATCCCGTTCCTGTCGTCCCGTACGTCCCGGTTGGGACATTATATACGTCTACAACGTTATATATCCTAACCTAAGGCAGGCTAACATCTCGGATGCAGTATTTTACGCAATTCCTGGCGTATCGGCCCCTACTTCTCGGTGGGAACATTATACAGGGCTATAACGTAACATAACCTAACCTAACCCATCTAGCCCCTCGCTGGTAATATTTTACAGAATCCAGTTCGTGTCGTCCCGTACGTCTCGGTTCGATATTATATACGTCTATAGCGTCATATATCCTAACCTAAGGCAGTCTATCAACTCGCATGCAGTATTTTACGCCATTCCTGGCGTATCGGCCCCTACTTCTCGGTGGGAACATTATACACGTCTATAATGTATCACAACCTAACCTAACCCATCTAGCCCCTCGCTGGTAATGTTTTACAGAATCCCGTTCCTGTCGTCCCGTACGTCCCGGTTGGGACATTATATACGTCTACGACGTTATATATCCTAACCTAAGGCAGGCTAACATCTCGGATGCAGTATTTTACGCAATTCCTGGCGGGTCCGCCCCTACTTCTCGGTGGGAACATTATACACGTCTATAACGTATCATAAACTAACCTAACCCATCTAGCCCCTCGCTGGTAATATTTTACAGAATCCAGTTCGTGTCGTCCCGTACGTCTCGGTTCGATATTATATACGTCTATAGCGTCATATATCCTAACCTAAGGCAGGCTATCATCTCGGATGCAGTATTTTACGCCATTCTTGGCGTATCGGCCCCTACTTCTCGGTGGGAACATTATACACGTCTATAACATATCACAACCTAACCTAACCCATCTAGCCCCTTGCTGGTAATGTTTTACAGAATCCCGTTCCTGTCGTCCCGTACGTCCCGGTTGGGACATTATATACGTCTACAACGTTATATATACTAACCTAAGGCAGGCTATCATCAAGGATGCAGTATTTTACGCCATTCCTGGCGTATCGGCCCCTACTTCTCGGTGGGAACATTATACACGTCTATAACATATCACAACCTAACCTAACCCATCTAGCCCCTTGCTGGTAATGTTTTACAGAATCCCGTTCCTGTCGTCCCGTACGTCCCGGTTGGGACATTATATACGTCTACAACGTTATATATACTAACCTAAGGCAGGCTATCATCAAGGATGCAGTATTTTACGCCATTCCTGGCGTATCGGTCCCTACTTCTCGGTGGGAACATTATACACGTCTATAACGTATCACAACCTAACCTAACCCATCTAGCCCCTCGCTGGCAATGTTTTTCAGAATCCCGTTCGTGCCGTCCCGTACATCTCGGTTCGGATATTATATACGTCTATAGCGTCATATATCCTAACCTAAGGCAGGCTATCATCTCGGATGCAGTATTTTACGCCATTCCTGGCGTATCGGCCCCTACTTCTCGGTGGGAACATTATACACGTCTATAACGTATTACAACCTAACCTAATCCATCTAGCACGTCGCTGGTAATGTTTTACAGAATCCCGTTCCTGTCGTCCCGTACGTCCCGGTTGGGACATTATATACGTCTACAACGTTATATATCCTAACCTAAGGCAGGCTAACATCTCGGATGCAGTATTTTACGCAATTCCTGGCGTATCGGCCCCTACTTCTCGGTAGGAACATTATACAGGGCTATAACGTAACATAACCTAACCTAACCCATCTAGCCCCTCGCTGGTAATATTTTACAGAATCCAGTTCGTGTCGTCCCGTACGTCTCGGTTCGATATTATATACGTCTATAGCGTCATATATCCTAACCTAAGGCAGGCTATCATCTCGCATGCAGTATTTTACGCCATTCCTGGCGTATCGGCCCCTACTTCTCGGTGGGAACATTATACACGTCTATAATGTATCACAACCTAACCTAACCCATCTAGCCCCTCGCTGGTAATGTTTTACAGAATCCCGTTCCTGTCGTCCCGTACGTCCCGGTTGGGACATTATATACGTCTACAACGTTATATATCCTAACCTAAGGCAGGCTAACATCTCGGATGCAGTATTTTACGCAATTCCTGGCGGGTCCGCCCCTACTTCTCGTTGGGAACATTATACACGTCTATAACGTAACATAAACTAACCTAACCCATCTAACCCCTCGCTGGTAATATTTTACAGAATCCAGTTCGTGTCGTCCCGTACGTCTCGGTTCGATATTATATACGTCTATAGCGTCATATATCCTAACCTAAGGCAGGCTATCATCTCGGATGCAGTATTTTACGCCATTCCTGGCGTATCGGCCCCTACTTCTCGGTGGGAACATTATACACGTCTATAACATATCACAACCTAACCTAACCCATCTAGCCCCTTGCTGGTAATGTTTTACAGAATCCCGTTCCTGTCGTCCCGTACGTCCCGGTTGGGACATTATATACGTCTACAACGTTATATATACTAACCTAAGGCAGGCTATCATCAAGGATGCAGTATTTTACGCCATTCCTGGCGTATCGGTCCCTACTTCTCGGTGGGAACATTATACACGTCTATAACGTATCACAACCTAACCTAACCCATCTAGCCCCTCGCTGGTAATGTTTTTCAGAATCCCGTTCGTGTCGTTCCGTACATCTCGGTTCGGATATTATATACGTCTATAGCGTCATATATCCTAACCTAAGGCAGGCTATCATCTCGGATGCAGTATTTTACGCCATTCCTGGCATATCGGCTCCTACTTCTCGATGGGAACATTATATATGTCTATAACGTAACATAACCTAACCTAACCCATCTAGCCCCTCGCTGGTAATGTGTTACAGAATCCCGTTCGTGTCGTCCCGTACATCTCTGTTGGGATATTATATACCTCTACAGCCATATCTATCCTAACGTAAGGCAGGCTAACATCTCGGTTGCAGTATTTTACAACATTCCTGGCGTATCGGACCATACTTCGCGGTGGGAACATTATATACGTCTATAACGTAATATAACCTAACCTAACCCTTCTAGCCCCTCGCTGGTAATGTTTTTCAGAATCCCGTTCGTGTCGTTCCGTACATCTCGGTTCGGATATTATATACGTCTATAGCGTCATATATCCTAACCTAAGGCAGGCTATCATCTCGGATGCAGTATTTTACGCCATTCCTGGCGTATCGGCCCCTACTTCTCGGGGGGAACATTATACACGTCTATAACGTATCACAACCTAACCTAACCCATCTAGCCCCTCGCTGGTAATGTTTTACAGAATCCCGTTCCTGTCGTCCCGTACGTCCCGGTTGGGACATTATATACGTCTACAACGTTATATATCCTAACCTAAGGCAGGCTAACCTCTCGGATGCAGTATTTTACGCAATTCCTGGCGTATCGGCCCCTACTTCTCGGTGGGAACATTATACACGTCTATAACATATCACAACCTAACCTAACCCATCTAGCCCCTTGCTGGTAATGTTTTACAGAATCCCGTTCCTGTCGTCCCGTACGTCCCGGTTGGGACATTATATACGTCTACAACGTTATATATCCTAACCTAAGGCAGGCTAACTTCTCGGATGCAGTATTTCACAACATTCCTGGCATATCGGCTCCTACTTCTCGGCGGGAACATTATATATGTCTATAACGTAACATAACCTAACCTAACCCATCTAGCCCCTCGCTGGTAATGTGTTACAGAATCCCGTTCGTGTCGTCCCGTACATTTCTGTTGGGATATTATATACCTCTACAGCCATATATATCCTAACGTAAGGCAGGCTAACATCTCGGTTACAGTATTTTACAACATTCCTGGCGTATCGGACCATACTTCGCGGTGGGAACATTATATACGTCTATAACGTAATATAACCTAACCTAACCCTTCTAGCCCCTCGCTGGTAATGTTTTTCAGAATCCCGTTCGTGTCGTTCCGTACATCTCGGTTCGGATATTATATACGTCTATAGCGTCATATATCCTAACCTAAGGCAGGCTATCATCTCGGATGCAGTATTTTACGCCATTCCTGGCATATCGGCTCCTACTTCTCGGTGGGAACATTATATATGTCTATAACGTAACATAACCTAACCTAACCCATCTAGCCCCTCGCTGGTAATGTGTTACAGAATCCCGTTCCTGTCGTCCCGTACGTCCCGGTTGGGACATTATATACGTCTACAACGTTATATATACTAACCTAAGGCAGGCTATCATCAAGGATGCAGTATTTTACGCCATTCCTGGCGTATCGGTCCCTACTTCTCGGTGGGAACATTGTACACGTCTATAACGTATCACAACCTAACCTAACCCATCTAGCCCCTCGCTGGCAATGTTTTTCAGAATCCCGTTCGTGTCGTCCCGTACATCTCGGTTCGGATATTATATACGTCTATAGCGTCATATATCCTAACCTAAGGCAGGCTATCATCTCGGATGCAGTATTTTACGCCATTCCTGGCGTATCGGCCCCTACTTCTCGGTGGGAACATTATACACGTCTATAACGTATTACAACCTAACCTAATCCATCTAGCACGTCGCTGGTAATGTTTTACAGAATCCCGTTCCTGTCGTCCCGTACGTCCCGGTTGGGACATTATATACGTCTACAACGTTATATATCCTAACCTAAGGCAGGCTAACATCTCGGATGCAGTATTTTACGCAATTCCTGGCGTATCGGCCCCTACTTCTCGGTGGGAACATTATACAGGGCTATAACGTAACATAACCTAACCTAACCCATCTAGCCCCTCGCTGGTAATATTTTACAGAATCCAGTTCGTGTCGTCCCGTACGTCTCGGTTCGATATTATATACGTCTATAGCGTCATATATCCTAACCTAAGGCAGTCTATCAACTCGCATGCAGTATTTTACGCCATTCCTGGCGTATCGGCCCCTACTTCTCGGTGGGAACATTATACACGTCTATAATGTATCACAACCTAACCTAACCCATCTAGCCCCTCGCTGGTAATGTTTTACAGAATCCCGTTCCTGTCGTCCCGTACGTCCCGGTTGGGACATTATATACGTCTACGACGTTATATATCCTAACCTAAGGCAGGCTAACATCTCGGATGCAGTATTTTACGCAATTCCTGGCGGGTCCGCCCCTACTTCTCGGTGGGAACATTATACACGTCTATAACGTATCATAAACTAACCTAACCCATCTAGCCCCTCGCTGGTAATATTTTACAGAATCCAGTTCGTGTCGTCCCGTACGTCTCGGTTCGATATTATATACGTCTATAGCGTCATATATCCTAACCTAAGGCAGGCTATCATCTCGGATGCAGTATTTTACGCCATTCTTGGCGTATCGGCCCCTACTTCTCGGTGGGAACATTGTACACGTCTATAACGTATCACAACCTAACCTAACCCATCTAGCCCCTCGCTGGCAATGTTTTTCAGAATCCCGTTCGTGTCGTCCCGTACATCTCGGTTCGGATATTATATACGTCTATAGCGTCATATATCCTAACCTAAGGCAGGCTAACATCTCGGATGCAGTATTTTACGCAATTCCTGGCGTATCGGCCCCTACTTCTCGGTAGGAACATTATACAGGGCTATAACGTAACATAACCTAACCTAACCCATCTAGCCCCTCGCTGGTAATATTTTACAGAATCCAGTTCGTGTCGTCCCGTACGTCTCGGTTCGATATTATATACGTCTATAGCGTCATATATCCTAACCTAAGGCAGGCTATCATCTCGCATGCAGTATTTTACGCCATTCCTGGCGTATCGGCCCCTACTTCTCGGTGGGAACATTATACACGTCTATAATGTATCACAACCTAACCTAACCCATCTAGCCCCTCGCTGGTAATGTTTTACAGAATCCCGTTCCTGTCGTCCCGTACGTCCCGGTTGGGACATTATATACGTCTACAACGTTATATATCCTAACCTAAGGCAGGCTAACATCTCGGATGCAGTATTTTACGCAATTCCTGGCGGGTCCGCCCCTACTTCTCGTTGGGAACATTATACACGTCTATAACGTAACATAAACTAACCTAACCCATCTAACCCCTCGCTGGTAATATTTTACAGAATCCAGTTCGTGTCGTCCCGTACGTCTCGGTTCGATATTATATACGTCTATAGCGTCATATATCCTAACCTAAGGCAGGCTATCATCTCGGATGCAGTATTTTACGCCATTCCTGGCGTATCGGCCCCTACTTCTCGGTGGGAACATTATACACGTCTATAACATATCACAACCTAACCTAACCCATCTAGCCCCTTGCTGGTAATGTTTTACAGAATCCCGTTCCTGTCGTCCCGTACGTCCCGGTTGGGACATTATATACGTCTACAACGTTATATATACTAACCTAAGGCAGGCTATCATCAAGGATGCAGTATTTTACGCCATTCCTGGCGTATCGGTCCCTACTTCTCGGTGGGAACATTATACACGTCTATAACGTATCACAACCTAACCTAACCCATCTAGCCCCTCGCTGGTAATGTTTTTCAGAATCCCGTTCGTGTCGTTCCGTACATCTCGGTTCGGATATTATATACGTCTATAGCGTCATATATCCTAACCTAAGGCAGGCTATCATCTCGGATGCAGTATTTTACGCCATTCCTGGCATATCGGCTCCTACTTCTCGATGGGAACATTATATATGTCTATAACGTAACATAACCTAACCTAACCCATCTAGCCCCTCGCTGGTAATGTGTTACAGAATCCCGTTCGTGTCGTCCCGTACATCTCTGTTGGGATATTATATACCTCTACAGCCATATCTATCCTAACGTAAGGCAGGCTAACATCTCGGTTGCAGTATTTTACAACATTCCTGGCGTATCGGACCATACTTCGCGGTGGGAACATTATATACGTCTATAACGTAATATAACCTAACCTAACCCTTCTAGCCCCTCGCTGGTAATGTTTTTCAGAATCCCGTTCGTGTCGTTCCGTACATCTCGGTTCGGATATTATATACGTCTATAGCGTCATATATCCTAACCTAAGGCAGGCTATCATCTCGGATGCAGTATTTTACGCCATTCCTGGCGTATCGGCCCCTACTTCTCGGGGGGAACATTATACACGTCTATAACGTATCACAACCTAACCTAACCCATCTAGCCCCTCGCTGGTAATGTTTTACAGAATCCCGTTCCTGTCGTCCCGTACGTCCCGGTTGGGACATTATATACGTCTACAACGTTATATATCCTAACCTAAGGCAGGCTAACCTCTCGGATGCAGTATTTTACGCAATTCCTGGCGTATCGGCCCCTACTTCTCGGTGGGAACATTATACACGTCTATAACATATCACAACCTAACCTAACCCATCTAGCCCCTTGCTGGTAATGTTTTACAGAATCCCGTTCCTGTCGTCCCGTACGTCCCGGTTGGGACATTATATACGTCTACAACGTTATATATCCTAACCTAAGGCAGGCTAACTTCTCGGATGCAGTATTTCACAACATTCCTGGCATATCGGCTCCTACTTCTCGGCGGGAACATTATATATGTCTATAACGTAACATAACCTAACCTAACCCATCTAGCCCCTCGCTGGTAATGTGTTACAGAATCCCGTTCGTGTCGTCCCGTACATTTCTGTTGGGATATTATATACCTCTACAGCCATATATATCCTAACGTAAGGCAGGCTAACATCTCGGTTACAGTATTTTACAACATTCCTGGCGTATCGGACCATACTTCGCGGTGGGAACATTATATACGTCTATAACGTAATATAACCTAACCTAACCCTTCTAGCCCCTCGCTGGTAATGTTTTTCAGAATCCCGTTCGTGTCGTTCCGTACATCTCGGTTCGGATATTATATACGTCTATAGCGTCATATATCCTAACCTAAGGCAGGCTATCATCTCGGATGCAGTATTTTACGCCATTCCTGGCATATCGGCTCCTACTTCTCGGTGGGAACATTATATATGTCTATAACGTAACATAACCTAACCTAACCCATCTAGCCCCTCGCTGGTAATGTGTTACAGAATCCCGTTCCTGTCGTCCCGTACGTCCCGGTTGGGACATTATATACGTCTACAACGTTATATATACTAACCTAAGGCAGGCTATCATCAAGGATGCAGTATTTTACGCCATTCCTGGCGTATCGGTCCCTACTTCTCGGTGGGAACATTGTACACGTCTATAACGTATCACAACCTAACCTAACCCATCTAGCCCCTCGCTGGCAATGTTTTTCAGAATCCCGTTCGTGTCGTCCCGTACATCTCGGTTCGGATATTATATACGTCTATAGCGTCATATATCCTAACCTAAGGCAGGCTATCATCTCGGATGCAGTATTTTACGCCATTCCTGGCGTATCGGCCCCTACTTCTCGGTGGGAACATTATACACGTCTATAACGTATTACAACCTAACCTAATCCATCTAGCACGTCGCTGGTAATGTTTTACAGAATCCCGTTCCTGTCGTCCCGTACGTCCCGGTTGGGACATTATATACGTCTACAACGTTATATATCCTAACCTAAGGCAGGCTAACATCTCGGATGCAGTATTTTACGCAATTCCTGGCGTATCGGCCCCTACTTCTCGGTGGGAACATTATACAGGGCTATAACGTAACATAACCTAACCTAACCCATCTAGCCCCTCGCTGGTAATATTTTACAGAATCCAGTTCGTGTCGTCCCGTACGTCTCGGTTCGATATTATATACGTCTATAGCGTCATATATCCTAACCTAAGGCAGTCTATCAACTCGCATGCAGTATTTTACGCCATTCCTGGCGTATCGGCCCCTACTTCTCGGTGGGAACATTATACACGTCTATAATGTATCACAACCTAACCTAACCCATCTAGCCCCTCGCTGGTAATGTTTTACAGAATCCCGTTCCTGTCGTCCCGTACGTCCCGGTTGGGACATTATATACGTCTACGACGTTATATATCCTAACCTAAGGCAGGCTAACATCTCGGATGCAGTATTTTACGCAATTCCTGGCGGGTCCGCCCCTACTTCTCGGTGGGAACATTATACACGTCTATAACGTATCATAAACTAACCTAACCCATCTAGCCCCTCGCTGGTAATATTTTACAGAATCCAGTTCGTGTCGTCCCGTACGTCTCGGTTCGATATTATATACGTCTATAGCGTCATATATCCTAACCTAAGGCAGGCTATCATCTCGGATGCAGTATTTTACGCCATTCTTGGCGTATCGGCCCCTACTTCTCGGTGGGAACATTGTACACGTCTATAACGTATCACAACCTAACCTAACCCATCTAGCCCCTCGCTGGCAATGTTTTTCAGAATCCCGTTCGTGTCGTCCCGTACATCTCGGTTCGGATATTATATACGTCTATAGCGTCATATATCCTAACCTAAGGCAGGCTAACATCTCGGATGCAGTATTTTACGCAATTCCTGGCGTATCGGCCCCTACTTCTCGGTAGGAACATTATACAGGGCTATAACGTAACATAACCTAACCTAACCCATCTAGCCCCTCGCTGGTAATATTTTACAGAATCCAGTTCGTGTCGTCCCGTACGTCTCGGTTCGATATTATATACGTCTATAGCGTCATATATCCTAACCTAAGGCAGGCTATCATCTCGCATGCAGTATTTTACGCCATTCCTGGCGTATCGGCCCCTACTTCTCGGTGGGAACATTATACACGTCTATAATGTATCACAACCTAACCTAACCCATCTAGCCCCTCGCTGGTAATGTTTTACAGAATCCCGTTCCTGTCGTCCCGTACGTCCCGGTTGGGACATTATATACGTCTACAACGTTATATATCCTAACCTAAGGCAGGCTAACATCTCGGATGCAGTATTTTACGCAATTCCTGGCGGGTCCGCCCCTACTTCTCGTTGGGAACATTATACACGTCTATAACGTAACATAAACTAACCTAACCCATCTAACCCCTCGCTGGTAATATTTTACAGAATCCAGTTCGTGTCGTCCCGTACGTCTCGGTTCGATATTATATACGTCTATAGCGTCATATATCCTAACCTAAGGCAGGCTATCATCTCGGATGCAGTATTTTACGCCATTCCTGGCGTATCGGCCCCTACTTCTCGGTGGGAACATTATACACGTCTATAACATATCACAACCTAACCTAACCCATCTAGCCCCTTGCTGGTAATGTTTTACAGAATCCCGTTCCTGTCGTCCCGTACGTCCCGGTTGGGACATTATATACGTCTACAACGTTATATATACTAACCTAAGGCAGGCTATCATCAAGGATGCAGTATTTTACGCCATTCCTGGCGTATCGGTCCCTACTTCTCGGTGGGAACATTATACACGTCTATAACGTATCACAACCTAACCTAACCCATCTAGCCCCTCGCTGGTAATGTTTTTCAGAATCCCGTTCGTGTCGTTCCGTACATCTCGGTTCGGATATTATATACGTCTATAGCGTCATATATCCTAACCTAAGGCAGGCTATCATCTCGGATGCAGTATTTTACGCCATTCCTGGCATATCGGCTCCTACTTCTCGATGGGAACATTATATATGTCTATAACGTAACATAACCTAACCTAACCCATCTAGCCCCTCGCTGGTAATGTGTTACAGAATCCCGTTCGTGTCGTCCCGTACATCTCTGTTGGGATATTATATACCTCTACAGCCATATCTATCCTAACGTAAGGCAGGCTAACATCTCGGTTGCAGTATTTTACAACATTCCTGGCGTATCGGACCATACTTCGCGGTGGGAACATTATATACGTCTATAACGTAATATAACCTAACCTAACCCTTCTAGCCCCTCGCTGGTAATGTTTTTCAGAATCCCGTTCGTGTCGTTCCGTACATCTCGGTTCGGATATTATATACGTCTATAGCGTCATATATCCTAACCTAAGGCAGGCTATCATCTCGGATGCAGTATTTTACGCCACTCCTGGCGTATCGGCCCCTACTTCTCGGGGGGAATATTATACACGTCTATAACGTATCACAACCTAACCTAACCCATCTAGCCCCTCGCTGGTAATGTTTTACAGATTCCCGTTCCTGTCGTCCCGTACGTCCCGGTTGGGACAGTATATACGTCTACAGCGTTATATATCCTAACCTAAGGCAGGCTAACTTCTCGGATGCAGTATTTTACGCAATTCCTGGCGTATCGGCCCCTACTTCTCGGTGGGAACATTATACAGGGCTATAACGTAACATAACCTAACCTAACCCATCTAGCCCCTCGCTGGTAATGTTTTACAGAATCCCGTTCCTGTCGTCCCGTACGTCCCGGTTGGGAGAGTATATACGTCTACAGCGTTATATATCCTAACCTAAGGCAGGCTAACTTCTCGGATGCAGTATTTTACGCCATTCCTGGCGTATCGGCCCCTACTTCTCGGGGGGAACATTATACACGTCTATAACATATCACAACCTAACCTAACCCATCTAGCCCCTTGCTGGTAATGTTTTACAGAATCCCGTACCTGTCGTCCCGTACGTCCCGGTTGGGACATTATATACGTCTACAACGTTATATATACTAACCTAAGGCAGGCTATCATCAAGGATGCAGTATTTTACGCCATTCCTGGCGTATCGGTCCCTACTTCTCGGTGGGAACATTATACACGTCTATAAGGTATCACAACCTAACCTAACCCATCTAGCCCCTCGCTGGCAATGTTTTTCAGAATCCCGTTCGTGTCGTCCCGTACATCTCGGTTCGGATATTATATACGTCTATAGCGTCATATATCCTAACCTAAGGCAGGCTATCATCTCGGATGCAGTATTTTACGCCATTCCTGGCATATCGGCTCCTACTTCTCGGCGGGAACATTATATATGTCTATAACGTAACATAACCTAACCTAACCCATCTAGCCCCTCGCTGGTAATGTGTTACAGAATCCCGTTCGTGTCGTCCCGTACATCTCTGTTGGGATATTATATACCTCTACAGCCATATCTATCCTAACGTAAGACAGGCTAACATCTCGGTTGCAGTATTTTACAACATTCCTGGCGTATCGGACCATACTTCGCGGTGGGAACATTATATACGTCTATAACGTAATATAACCTAACCTAACCCTTCTAGCCCCTCGCTGGTAATGTTTTTCAGAATCCCGTTCGTGTCGTTCCGTACATCTCGGTTCGGATATTATATACGTCTATAGCGTCATATATCCTAACCTAAGGCAGGCTATCATCTCGGATGCAGTATTTTACGCCATTCCTGGCGTATCGGCCCCTACTTCTCGGGGGGAACATTATACACGTCTATAACGTATCACAACCTAACCTAACCCATCTAGCCCCTCGCTGGTAATGTTTTACAGAATCCCGTTCCTGTCGTCCCGTACGTCCCGGTTGGGACATTATATACGTCTACAACGTTATATATCCTAACCTAAGGCAGGCTAACCTCTCGGATGCAGTATTTTACGCAATTCCTGGCGTATCGGCCCCTACTTCTCGGTGGGAACATTATACACGTCTATAACATATCACAACCTAACCTAACCCATCTAGCCCCTTGCTGGTAATGTTTTACAGAATCCCGTTCCTGTCGTCCCGTACGTCCCGGTTGGGACATTATATACGTCTACAACGTTATATATCCTAACCTAAGGCAGGCTAACTTCTCGGATGCAGTATTTCACAACATTCCTGGCATATCGGCTCCTACTTCTCGGCGGGAACATTATATATGTCTATAACGTAACATAACCTAACCTAACCCATCTAGCCCCTCGCTGGTAATGTGTTACAGAATCCCGTTCGTGTCGTCCCGTACATTTCTGTTGGGATATTATATACCTCTACAGCCATATATATCCTAACGTAAGGCAGGCTAACATCTCGGTTACAGTATTTTACAACATTCCTGGCGTATCGGACCATACTTCGCGGTGGGAACATTATATACGTCTATAACGTAATATAACCTAACCTAACCCTTCTAGCCCCTCGCTGGTAATGTTTTTCAGAATCCCGTTCGTGTCGTTCCGTACATCTCGGTTCGGATATTATATACGTCTATAGCGTCATATATCCTAACCTAAGGCAGGCTATCATCTCGGATGCAGTATTTTACGCCATTCCTGGCATATCGGCTCCTACTTCTCGGTGGGAACATTATATATGTCTATAACGTAACATAACCTAACCTAACCCATCTAGCCCCTCGCTGGTAATGTGTTACAGAATCCCGTTCCTGTCGTCCCGTACGTCCCGGTTGGGACATTATATACGTCTACAACGTTATATATACTAACCTAAGGCAGGCTATCATCAAGGATGCAGTATTTTACGCCATTCCTGGCGTATCGGTCCCTACTTCTCGGTGGGAACATTGTACACGTCTATAACGTATCACAACCTAACCTAACCCATCTAGCCCCTCGCTGGCAATGTTTTTCAGAATCCCGTTCGTGTCGTCCCGTACATCTCGGTTCGGATATTATATACGTCTATAGCGTCATATATCCTAACCTAAGGCAGGCTATCATCTCGGATGCAGTATTTTACGCCATTCCTGGCGTATCGGCCCCTACTTCTCGGTGGGAACATTATACACGTCTATAACGTATTACAACCTAACCTAATCCATCTAGCACGTCGCTGGTAATGTTTTACAGAATCCCGTTCCTGTCGTCCCGTACGTCCCGGTTGGGACATTATATACGTCTACAACGTTATATATCCTAACCTAAGGCAGGCTAACATCTCGGATGCAGTATTTTACGCAATTCCTGGCGTATCGGCCCCTACTTCTCGGTGGGAACATTATACAGGGCTATAACGTAACATAACCTAACCTAACCCATCTAGCCCCTCGCTGGTAATATTTTACAGAATCCAGTTCGTGTCGTCCCGTACGTCTCGGTTCGATATTATATACGTCTATAGCGTCATATATCCTAACCTAAGGCAGTCTATCAACTCGCATGCAGTATTTTACGCCATTCCTGGCGTATCGGCCCCTACTTCTCGGTGGGAACATTATACACGTCTATAATGTATCACAACCTAACCTAACCCATCTAGCCCCTCGCTGGTAATGTTTTACAGAATCCCGTTCCTGTCGTCCCGTACGTCCCGGTTGGGACATTATATACGTCTACGACGTTATATATCCTAACCTAAGGCAGGCTAACATCTCGGATGCAGTATTTTACGCAATTCCTGGCGGGTCCGCCCCTACTTCTCGGTGGGAACATTATACACGTCTATAACGTATCATAAACTAACCTAACCCATCTAGCCCCTCGCTGGTAATATTTTACAGAATCCAGTTCGTGTCGTCCCGTACGTCTCGGTTCGATATTATATACGTCTATAGCGTCATATATCCTAACCTAAGGCAGGCTATCATCTCGGATGCAGTATTTTACGCCATTCTTGGCGTATCGGCCCCTACTTCTCGGTGGGAACATTATACACGTCTATAACATATCACAACCTAACCTAACCCATCTAGCCCCTTGCTGGTAATGTTTTACAGAATCCCGTTCCTGTCGTCCCGTACGTCCCGGTTGGGACATTATATACGTCTACAACGTTATATATACTAACCTAAGGCAGGCTATCATCAAGGATGCAGTATTTTACGCCATTCCTGGCGTATCGGCCCCTACTTCTCGGTGGGAACATTATACACGTCTATAACATATCACAACCTAACCTAACCCATCTAGCCCCTTGCTGGTAATGTTTTACAGAATCCCGTTCCTGTCGTCCCGTACGTCCCGGTTGGGACATTATATACGTCTACAACGTTATATATACTAACCTAAGGCAGGCTATCATCAAGGATGCAGTATTTTACGCCATTCCTGGCGTATCGGTCCCTACTTCTCGGTGGGAACATTATACACGTCTATAACGTATCACAACCTAACCTAACCCATCTAGCCCCTCGCTGGCAATGTTTTTCAGAATCCCGTTCGTGCCGTCCCGTACATCTCGGTTCGGATATTATATACGTCTATAGCGTCATATATCCTAACCTAAGGCAGGCTATCATCTCGGATGCAGTATTTTACGCCATTCCTGGCGTATCGGCCCCTACTTCTCGGTGGGAACATTATACACGTCTATAACGTATTACAACCTAACCTAATCCATCTAGCACGTCGCTGGTAATGTTTTACAGAATCCCGTTCCTGTCGTCCCGTACGTCCCGGTTGGGACATTATATACGTCTACAACGTTATATATCCTAACCTAAGGCAGGCTAACATCTCGGATGCAGTATTTTACGCAATTCCTGGCGTATCGGCCCCTACTTCTCGGTAGGAACATTATACAGGCCTATAACGTAACATAACCTAACCTAACCCATCTAGCCCCTCGCTGGTAATATTTTACAGAATCCAGTTCGTGTCGTCCCGTACGTCTCGGTTCGATATTATATACGTCTATAGCGTCATATATCCTAACCTAAGGCAGGCTATCATCTCGCATGCAGTATTTTACGCCATTCCTGGCGTATCGGCCCCTACTTCTCGGTGGGAACATTATACACGTCTATAATGTATCACAACCTAACCTAACCCATCTAGCCCCTCGCTGGTAATGTTTTACAGAATCCCGTTCCTGTCGTCCCGTACGTCCCGGTTGGGACATTACATACGTCTACAACGTTATATATCCTAACCTAAGGCAGGCTAACATCTCGGATGCAGTATTTTACGCAATTCCTGGCGGGTCCGCCCCTACTTCTCGTTGGGAACATTATACACGTCTATAACGTAACATAAACTAACCTAACCCATCTAACCCCTCGCTGGTAATATTTTACAGAATCCAGTTCGTGTCGTCCCGTACGTCTCGGTTCGATATTATATACGTCTATAGCGTCATATATCCTAACCTAAGGCAGGCTATCATCTCGGATGCAGTATTTTACGCCATTCCTGGCGTATCGGCCCCTACTTCTCGGTGGGAACATTATACACGTCTATAACATATCACAACCTAACCTAACCCATCTAGCCCCTTGCTGGTAATGTTTTACAGAATCCCGTTCCTGTCGTCCCGTACGTCCCGGTTGGGACATTATATACGTCTACAACGTTATATATACTAACCTAAGGCAGGCTATCATCAAGGATGCAGTATTTTACGCCATTCCTGGCGTATCGGTCCCTACTTCTCGGTGGGAACATTATACACGTCTATAACGTATCACAACCTAACCTAACCCATCTAGCCCCTCGCTGGTAATGTTTTTCAGAATCCCGTTCGTGTCGTTCCGTACATCTCGGTTCGGATATTATATACGTCTATAGCGTCATATATCCTAACCTAAGGCAGGCTATCATCTCGGATGCAGTATTTTACGCCATTCCTGGCGTATCGGCCCCTACTTCTCGGTGGGAACATTATACACGTCTATAACGTATTACAACCTAACCTAATCCATCTAGCACGTCGCTGGTAATGTTTTACAGAATCCCGTTCCTGTCGTCCCGTACGTCCCGGTTGGGACATTATATACGTCTACAACGTTATATATCCTAACCTAAGGCAGGCTAACATCTCGGATGCAGTATTTTACGCAATTCCTGGCGTATCGGCCCCTACTTCTCGGTGGGAACATTATACAGGGCTATAACGTAACATAACCTAACCTAACCCATCTAGCCCCTCGCTGGTAATATTTTACAGAATCCAGTTCGTGTCGTCCCGTACGTCTCGGTTCGATATTATATACGTCTATAGCGTCATATATCCTAACCTAAGGCAGGCTATCATCTGGCATGCAGTATTTTACGCCATTCCTGGCGTATCGGCCCCTACTTCTCGGTGGGAACATTATACACGTCTATAATGTATCACAACCTAACCTAACCCATCTAGCCCCTCGCTGGTAATGTTTTACAGAATCCCGTTCCTGTCGTCCCGTACGTCCCGGTTGGGACATTATATACGTCTACAACGTTATATATCCTAACCTAAGGCAGGCTAACATCTCGGATGCAGTATTTTACGCAATTCCTGGCGGGTCCGCCCCTACTTCTCGTTGGGAACATTATACACGTCTATAACGTAACATAAACTAACCTAACCCATCTAACCCCTCGCTGGTAATATTTTACAGAATCCAGTTCGTGTCGTCCCGTACGTCTCGGTTCGATATTATATACGTCTATAGCGTCATATATCCTAACCTAAGGCAGGCTATCATCTCGGATGCAGTATTTTACGCCATTCCTGGCGTATCGGCCCCTACTTCTCGGTGGGAACATTATACACGTCTATAACATATCACAACCTAACCTAACCCATCTAGCCCCTTGCTGGTAATGTTTTACAGAATCCCGTTCCTGTCGTCCCGTACGTCCCGGTTGGGACATTATATACGTCTACAACGTTATATATCCTAACCTAAGGCAGGCTAACATCTCGGATGCAGTATTTTACGCCATTCCTGGCGTATCGGCCCCTACTTCTCGGTGGGAACATTATACACGTCTATAATGTATCACAACCTAACCTAACCCATCTAGCCCCTCGCTGGTAATGTTTTACAGAATCCCGTTCCTGTCGTCCCGTACGTCCCGGTTGGGACATTATATACGTCTACAACGTTATATATCCTAACCTAAGGCAGGCTAACATCTCGGATGCAGTATTTTACGCAATTCCTGGCGGGTCCGCCCCTACTTCTCGGTGGGAACATTATATTCGTCTATAACGTATCACAACCCAACCCAACCCATCTAGCCCCTCGCTGATAATGTTTTACAGAATCCCGTTCGTGACGTCCCGTACATCTCGGTTGGATTATTATATACGTCTATAGCGTTATATATCCTAACCTAAGGCAGGCTATCGTCTCGGATGCACTATTTTAAAACATTCCTGGCATATCGGCCCCTACTTCTCGGTGGGAACATTATATACGTCTATAACGTATCACAACCTAACCCAACCCATCTAGCCCCTCGCTGATAATGTTTTACAGAATCCCGTTCGTGACGTCCCGTACATCTCGGTTGGATTATTATATACGTCTATAGCGTTATATATCCTAACCTAAGGCAGGCTATCATCTCGGATGCGGTATTTTACAACATGCCTGGCGTATCGGCCCCTACTTCTCGGTGGGAACATTATATACGTCTATAACGTATCACAACCTAACCTAACCCATCTAGCCCCTCGCTGGTAATGTTTTACAGAATCCCGTTCGTGCCGTCCCGTACGTCTCGGTTGGGACGTTATATACGTCTACAGCGATTATTATCCTAACGTAAGGCAGGCTACCATCTCGCATGTAGTGTTTTACAACATTCCTGGCGTATCGGCCCCTACTTCTCGGTGGGAACATTATATTCGTCTATAACGTAATATAACCTAACCTAACCCATCTAGACCCTCGCTGGTAATGTTTTACAGAATCCCGTTCGTGCCGTCCCGTACGTCTCGGTTGGGACGTTATATACGTCTACAGCGATATATATCCTAACGTAAGGCAGGCTACCATCTCGGATGTAGTGTTTTACAACATTCCTGGCGTATCGGCGCCTACTTCTCGGTGGGAACATTATATTCGTCTATAACGTATCACAACCTAAGCCAACCCATCTAGCCCCTCGCTGATAATGTTTTACAGAATCCCGTTCGTGACGTCCCGTACATCTCGGTTGGATTATTATATACGTCTATAGCGTTATATATCCTAACGTAAGGCAGGCTAACATCTCGGATGTAGTATTTTACAACATTCCTGACGTATCGGCCCCTACTTCTCGGTGGGAACATTATATAGGTCTATAACGTAATATAACCTAACCTAACACATCTAGCCCCTCGCTGGTAATGTTTTACAGAATCCCGTTCGTGACGTCCCGTACATCTCGGTTGGGACATTATAAACGTCTACAGCTATATATATCCTAACGGAAGGCATGCTAACATCTCGGATGCAGTATTTTCCGCCATTCCTGGCGTATCGGCACCTACTTCTCGGCAGGAACATTATGCACGTTTATAACGTAACATAACCTAACCTAACCCATCTAGCCCCTCGCTGGTAATATTTTACAGAATCGCTTTCGTGTCGTCCCGTACGTGCCGATTGGGATATTATATACCTCTATAGCGTTATATATCCTAACCTAAGGCAGGCTAACATCTCGGTTGCATTATTTTACAACATTCCTGGGGTATCGGCCCATACTTCGCGGTGGGAACATTATATACGTCTATAACGTAACATAACCTAACCTAACCCATCTAGCCCCTCGCTGGTAATGTTTTACAGAATCCCGTTCCTGTCGTCCCGTACATCTCGGTTGGGATATTATATACGTCTACTGCGATATATATCCTAACGTAAGGCAGGTTAACATCTCGGTTGCAGTATTTTACGCAATTCCTGGCGGGTCCGCCCCTACTTCTCGGTGGGAACATTATACACGTCTATAACGTAACATAAACTAGCCTAACCCATCTAGCCCCTCGCTGGTAATATTTTACAGAATCCAGTTCGTGTCGTCCCGTACGTCTCGGTTGGGATATTATATAAGTCTATAGCGTTATATATCCTAACCTAATGCAGGCTATCATCTCGGATGCAGTATTTTACAACATTCCTGGCGTATCGGCCCATACATCGCGGTGGGAACATTATATACGTCTATAACGTAACATAACCTAACCTAACCCATCTAGCCCCTCGCTGGTAATGTTTTACAGAATCCCGTTCGTGACGTCCCGTACATCTGGGTTGGAATATTATATACGTCTATAGCGTTATATATCCTAACCTAAGGCAGCCTATTATCTCGGATGCAGTATTTTAAAACATTCCTGGCATATCGGCCCCTACTTCTCGGTGTGAACATTATATACGTTTATAACGTAACATAACCTAACCTAACCCATCTAGCCCCTCGCTGGTAACATTTTACAGAATCGCTTTCGTGTCGTCCCGTACGTGCCGATTGGGATATTATATACGTCTATAGCGTTATATATCCTAACCTAAGGCAGGCTATCGTCTCGGATGCACTATTTTAAAACATTCCTGGCATATCGGCCCCTACTTCTCGGTGGGAACATTATATACGTCTATAACGTATCACAACCTAACCTAACCCATCTAGCCCCTCGCTGGTAATGTTTTACAGAATCCCATTTCGTGCCGTCCCGTACGTCTCGGTTGGGACGTTATATACGTCTTCAGCGATATATATCCTAACGTAAGGCAGGCTACCATCTCGGATGTAGTGTTTTACAACATTCCTGGCGTATCGGCCCCTACTTCTCGGTGGGAACATTATATACGTCTATAACGTAATATAACCTAACCTAACACATCTAGCCCCTCGCTGGTAATGTTTTACAGAATCCTGTTTGTGTCGTCCCGTACGTTTCGGTTGGGACATTATATACGTCTACAGCGTTATATATCCTAACCTAAGGCAGGCTATCATCTCGGATGCGGTATTTTACAACATGCCCGGCGTATCGGCCCCTACTTTTCGGTGGGAACATTATATACGTCTATAACGTATCACAACCTAACCTAATCCATCTAGCCCCTCGCTGGTAATGTTTTACAGAATCCCGTTCGTGCCGTCCCGTACGTCTCGGTTGGGACGTTATATACGTCTACAGCGATATATATCCTAACGTAAGGCAGGCTATAATCTCGGATGTAGTATTTTACAACATTCCTTGCGTATCGGCCCCTACTTCTCGGTGGGAACATTATATAGGTCTATAACGTAATATAACCTAACCTATCACATCTAGCCCCTCGCTGGTACTGTTTTACAGAATCCCGTTCGTGACGTCCCGTACATCTCGGTTGGAATATTGTATACGTCTATAGTGTTATATATCCTAACCTAAGGCAGGCCATAATCTCGGATGTAGTATTTTACAACATTCCTGGCGTATCGGCCCCTACTTCTCGGTGGGAACATTATATACGTCTATAACGTAATATATCCTAACCTAACACATCTAGCCCCTCGCTGGTAATGTTTTACAGAATCCCGTTCCTGTCGTCCCGTACGTCTCGGTTGGGACATTATAAACGTCTACAGCGATATATATCCTAACGTAAGGCATGCTAACATTTCGGATGTAGTATTTTACAACATTCCTGGCGTATCGGCCCCTACTTCTCGGTGGGAAAATTATATTCGTCTATTACGTAATATAACCTAACCTCACACATCTAGGCCTTCGATGGTAATGTTTTACAGAGTCCCGTTCGTGTCGTCCAGTACGTTTCGGTTGGGACATTATATACGTCTACAGCGTTATATATCCTAACCTAAGGCAGGCTATAATCTCGGATGCAGAATTTTACAACATGCCTGGTGTATCGGCCCCTACTTCTCGGTGGGAACATTATATACGTCTATAAGGTATCACAGCCTAACCTAACCCATCTAGCCCCTCGCTGGTAATGTTTTACAGAATCCCGTTCGTGACGTCCCGTACATCTCGGTTGGAATATTATATACGTCTATAGCGTTACATATCCTAACCTAAGGCAGGCTATAATCTCGGATGTAGTATTTTACAACATTCCTGGCGTATCGGCCCCTACTCCTCGGTGGGAACATTATATAGGTCTATAACGTCATATAACCTAACCTATCACATCTAGCCGCTCGCTGGTAATGTTTTACAGAATCCCGTTCGTGCCGTCCCGTACGTCTCGGTTGGTACGTTATATACGTCAACAGCGATATATATCCTATCGTAAGGCAGGCTACCATCACGGATGTAGTGTTTTACAACATTCCTGGCGTATCGGCGCCTACTTCTCGGTGGGAACATTATATAGGTCTATAACGTAATATAACCTAACCTAAGACGTCTAGCCCCTCGCTGGTAATGTTTTACAGAGTCCCGTTCTTGTCGTCCCGTACGTTTCGGTTGTGACATTATATACGTCTACAGCGTTATATATCCTAACCTAAGGCAGGCTATAATCTCGGATGCAGAATTTTACAACATGCCCGGCGTATCGGCCCCTACTTTTCGGTGGGAACATTATATACGTCTATAACGTATCACAACCTAACCTAATCCATCTAGCCCCTCGCTGGTAATGTTTTACAGAATCCCGTTCGTGCCGTCCCGTACGTCTCGGTTGGTTCGTTATATACGTCAACAGCGATATATATCCTAACGTAAGGCAGGCTACCATCACGGATGTAGTGTTTTACAACATTCCTGGCGTATCGGCCCCTACTTCTCGGTGGGAACATTATATAGGTCTATAACGTAATATAACCTAACCTATCACATCTAGCCCCTCGCTGGTAATGTTTTACAGAATCCCGTTCGTGCCGTCCCGTACGTCTCGGTTGGGACGTTATATACGTCTACAGCGATATATATCCTAACGTAAGGCAGGCTACCATCTCGGATGTAGTGTTTTACAACATTCCTGGCGTATCGGCCCCTACTTCTCGGTGGGAACATTATATTCATCTATAACGTAATATAACCTAACCTAACCCATCTAGCCCCTCGCTGGTAATGTTTTACAGAATCCCGTTCGTGCCGTCCCGTACGTCTCGGTTGGGACGTTATATACGTCTACAGCGATATATATCCTAACGTAAGGCAGGCTACCATCTTGGATGTAGTGTTTTACAACATTCCTGGCGTATCGGCCCTTACTTCTCGGTGGGAACATTATATTCGTCTATAACGTAATATAACCTAACCTAACACATCTAGCCACTCGCTGGTAATGTTTTACAGAATCCCGTTTGTGTCGTCGCGTACGTTTTGGTTGGGACATTATATACGTCTACAGCATTATATATCCTAACCTAAGGCAGGCTATCATCTCGGATGTAGTGTTTTACAACATTCCTGGCGTATCGGCCCCTACTTCTCGTTGGGAACATTATATACGTCTATAACGTATCACATCCTAACCTAACACATCTAGCCCCTTGCTGGTAATGTTTTACAGAGTCCCGTTCGTGACGTCCCGTACATCTCGGTTGGAATATTATATACGTCTATAGCGTTATATATCCTAACCTAAGGCAGGCTATAATCTCGGATGTAGTATTTTACAACATTCCTTGCGTATCGGCCCCTACTTCTCGGTGGGAACATTATATAGGTCTATAACGTAATATAACCTAACCTATCACATCTAGCCCCTCGCTGGTACTGTTTTACAGAATCCCGTTCGTGACGTCCCGTACATCTCGGTTGGAATATTGTATACGTCTATAGTGTTATATATCCTAACCTAAGGCAGGCCATAATCTCGGATGTAGTATTTTACAACATTCCTGGCGTATCGGCCCCTACTTCTCGGTGGGAACATTATATACGTCTATAACGTAATATACCCTAACCTAACACATCTAGCCCCTCGCTGGTAATGTTTTACAGAATCCCGTTTGTGTCGTCCCGTACGTTTCGGTTGGCACCTTATATACGTCTAGAGCGTTATATATCCTAACCTAAGGCAGGCTATGATCTCGGATGTAGTATTTTACAACATTCCTGGCGTATCGGCCCCTACTTCTTGGTGAGAACATTATATAGGTCTATTACGTAATATAACCTAACCTCACACATCTAGGCCTTCGATGGTAATGTTTTACAGAGTCCCGTTCGTGTCGTCCAGTACGTTTCGGTTGGGACATTATATACGTCTACAGCGTTATATATCCTAACCTAAGGCAGGCTATAATCTCGGATGCAGAATTTTACAACATGCCTGGTGTATCGGCCCCTACTTCTCGGTGGGAACATTATATACGTCTATAAGGTATCACAGCCTAACCTAACCCATCTAGCCCCTCGCTGGTAATGTTTTACAGAATCCCGTTCGTGACGTCCCGTACATCTCGGTTGGAATATTATATACGTCTATAGCGTTACATATCCTAACCTAAGGCAGGCTATAATCTCGGATGTAGTATTTTACAACATTCCTGGCGTATCGGCCCCTACTACTCGGTGGGAACATTATATACGTCTATAAGGTATCACAACCTAACCTAACCCATCTAGCCCCTCGCTGGTAATGTTTTACAGAATCCCGTTCGTGCCGTCCCGTACGTCTCGGTTGGGACGTTATATACGTCTACAGCGATATATATCCTAACGTATGGCAGGCTACCATCTCGGATGTAGTGTTTTACAACATTCCTGGCGTATCGGCCCCTACTTCTCGGTGGGAACATTATATTCGTCTATAACGTAATATAACCTAACCTAACCCATCTAGCCCCTCGCTGGTAATGTTTTACAGAATCCCGTTCGTGCCGTCCCGTACGTCTCGGTTGGGACGTTATATACGTCTACAGCGATATATATCCTAACGTAAGGCAGGCTACCATCTCGGATGTAGTGTTTTACAACATTCCTGGCGTATCGGCCCTTACTTCTCGGTGGGAACATTATATTCGTCTATAACGTAATATAACCTAACCTAACACATCTAGCCACTCGCTGGTAATGTTTTACAGAATCCCGTTTGTGTCGTCGCGTACGTTTTGGTTGGGACATTATATACGTCTACAGCATTATATATCCTAACCTAAGGCAGGCTATCATCTCGGATGTAGTGTTTTACAACATTCCTGGCGTATCGGCCCCTACTTCTCGTTGGGAACATTATATACGTCTATAACGTATCACATCCTAACCTAACACATCTAGCCCCTTGCTGGTAATGTTTTACAGAGTCCCGTTCGTGACGTCCCGTACATCTCGGTTGGAATATTATATACGTCTATAGCGTTATATATCCTAACCTAAGGCAGGCTATAATCTCGGATGTAGTATTTTACAACATTCCTTGCGTATCGGCCCCTACTTCTCGGTGGGAACATTATATAGGTCTATAACGTAATATAACCTAACCTATCACATCTAGCCCCTCGCTGGTACTGTTTTACAGAATCCCGTTCGTGACGTCCCGTACATCTCGGTTGGAATATTGTATACGTCTATAGTGTTATATATCCTAACCTAAAGCAGGCCATAATCTCGGATGTAGTATTTTACAACATTCCTGGCGTATCGGCCCCTACTTCTCGGTGGGAACATTATATACGTCTATAACGTAATATATCCTAACCTAACACATCTAGCCCCTCGCTGGTAATGTTTTACAGAATCCCGTTTGTGTCGTCCCGTACGTTTCGGTTGGCACCTTATATACGTCTAGAGCGTTATATATCCTAACCTAAGGCAGGCTATGATCTCGGATGTAGTATTTTACAACATTCCTGGCGTATCGGCCCCTACTTCTTGGTGAGAACATTATATAGGTCTATTACGTAATATAACCTAACCTCACACATCTAGGCCTTCGATGGTAATGTTTTACAGAGTCCCGTTCGTGTCGTCCAGTACGTTTCGGTTGGGACATTATATACGTCTACAGCGTTATATATCCTAACCTAAGGCAGGCTATAATCTCGGATGCAGAATTTTACAACATGCCTGGTGTATCGGCCCCTACTTCTCGGTGGGAACATTATATACGTCTATAAGGTATCACAGCCTAACCTAACCCATCTAGCCCCTCGCTGGTAATGTTTTACAGAATCCCGTTCGTGACGTCCCGTACATCTCGGTTGGAATATTATATACGTCTATAGCGTTACATATCCTAACCTAAGGCAGGCTATAATCTCGGATGTAGTATTTTACAACATTCCTGGCGTATCGGCCCCTACTACTCGGTGGGAACATTATATACGTCTATAAGGTATCACAACCTAACCTAACCCATCTAGCCCCTCGCTGGTAATGTTTTACATAATCCCGTTCGTGACGTCCCGTACATCTCGGTTGGAATATTATATACGTCTATAGCGTTATATATCCTAACCTAAGGCAGGCTATAATCTCGGATGTAGTATTTTACAACATTCCTGGCGTATCGGCCCCTACTCCTCGGTGGGAACATTATATAGGTCTATAACGTAATATAACCTAACCTATCACATCTAGCCGCTCGCTGGTAATGTTTTACAGAATCCCGTTCGTGCCGTCCCGTACGTCTCGGTTGGTACGTTATATACGTCAACAGCGATATATATCCTAACGTAAGGCAGGCTACCATCACGGATGTAGTGTTTTACAACATTCCTGGCGTATCGGCGCCTACTTCTCGGTGGGAACATTATATAGGTCTATAACGTAATATAACCTAACCTAAGACGTCTAGCCCCTCGCTGGTAATGTTTTACAGAGTCCCGTTCTTGTCGTCCCGTACGTTTCGGTTGTGACATTATATACGTCTACAGCATTATATATCCTAACCTAAGGCAGGCTATCATCTCGGATGCAGTATTTTACAACATGCCTGGCATATCGGCCTCTACTTCTCGGTGGGAACATTATATTCGTCTATTACGTAATATATCCTAACCTCACACATCTAGGCCCTCGCTGGTAATGTTTTTCAGAATCCCGTTCGTGCCGTCCCGTACGTCTCGGTTGGGACATTATATACTTCTACAGCGATATATATCCTAACGTAAGGCAGGCTAACATCTCGGATGTAGTGTTTTACAACATTCCTGGCGTATCGGCCCCTACTTCTCGGTGGGAACATTATATAGGTCTATAACGTATCACATCCTAACCTAACACATCTAGCCCCTTGCTGGCAATGTTTTACAGAGTCCCGTTCGTGACGTCCCGTACATCTCGGTTGGAATATTATATACGTCTATAGCGTTATATATCCTAACCTAAGGCAGGCTATCATCTCGGATGCAGTATTTTACAACATTCCTGGCATATCGGGCCCTACTTCTCGGTGGGAACATTGTATACGTCTATAACGTATAACAACCTAATCTAACCCATCCAGGCCCTCGCTGGTAATGTTTTACAGAATCCCGTTCCTGTCGTCCCGTACGTCTCGGTTGGGACATTATAAACGTCTACAGCGATATATATCCTAACGTAAGGCAGGCTACCATCTCGGATGTAGTGTTTTACAACATTCCTGGCGTATCGGCCCCTACTTCTCGGTGGGAACATTATATTCGTCTATAACGTAATATAACCTAACCTAACCCATCTAGCCCCTCGCTGGTAATGTTTTACAGAATCCCGTTCGTGCCGTCCCGTACGTCTCGGTTGGGACGTTATATACGTCTACAGCGATATATATCCTAACGTAAGGCAGGCTACCATCTCGGATGTAGTGTTTTACAACATTCCTGGCGTATCGGCCCTTACTTCTCGGTGGGAACATTATATTCGTCTATAACGTAATATAACCTAACCTAACACATCTAGCCACTCGCTGGTAATGTTTTACAGAATCCCGTTTGTGTCGTCGCGTACGTTTTGGTTGGGACATTATATACGTCTACAGCATTATATATCCTAACCTAAGGCAGGCTATCATCTCGGATGTAGTGTTTTACAACATTCCTGGCGTATCGGCCCCTACTTCTCGTTGGGAACATTATATACGTCTATAACGTATCACATCCTAACCTAACACATCTAGCCCCTTGCTGGTAATGTTTTACAGAGTCCCGTTCGTGACGTCCCGTACATCTCGGTTGGAATATTATATACGTCTATAGCGTTATATATCCTAACCTAAGGCAGGCTATAATCTCGGATGTAGTATTTTACAACATTCCTTGCGTATCGGCCCCTACTTCTCGGTGGGAACATTATATAGGTCTATAACGTAATATAACCTAACCTATCACATCTAGCCCCTCGCTGGTACTGTTTTACAGAATCCCGTTCGTGACGTCCCGTACATCTCGGTTGGAATATTGTATACGTCTATAGTGTTATATATCCTAACCTAAGGCAGGCCATAATCTCGGATGTAGTATTTTACAACATTCCTGGCGTATCGGCCCCTACTTCTCGGTGGGAACATTATATACGTCTATAACGTAATATATCCTAACCTAACACATCTAGCCCCACGCTGGTAATGTTTTACAGAATCCCGTTTGTGTCGTCCCGTACGTTTCGGTTGGCACCTTATATACGTCTAGAGCGTTATATATCCTAACCTAAGGCAGGCTATGATCTCGGATGTAGTATTTTACAACATTCCTGGCGTATCGGCCCCTACTTCTTGGTGAGAACATTATATAGGTCTATTACGTAATATAACCTAACCTCACACATCTAGGCCTTCGATGGTAATGTTTTACAGAGTCCCGTTCGTGTCGTCCAGTACGTTTCGGTTGGGACATTATATACGTCTACAGCGTTATATATCCTAACCTAAGGCAGGCTATAATCTCGGATGCAGAATTTTACAACATGCCTGGTGTATCGGCCCCTACTTCTCGGTGGGAACATTATATACGTCTATAAGGTATCACAGCCTAACCTAACCCATCTAGCCCCTCGCTGGTAATGTTTTACAGAATCCCGTTCGTGCCGTCCCGTACATCTCGGTTGGAATATTATATACGTCTATAGCGTTACATATCCTAACCTAAGGCAGGCTATAATCTCGGATGTAGTATTTTACAACATTCCTGGCGTATCGGCCCCTACTACTCGGTGGGAACATTATATACGTCTATAAGGTATCACAACCTAACCTAACCCATCTAGCCCCTCGCTGGTAATGTTTTACATAATCCCGTTCGTGACGTCCCGTACATCTCGGTTGGAATATTATATACGTCTATAGCGTTATATATCCTAACCTAAGGCAGGCTATAATCTCGGATGTAGTATTTTACAACATTCCTGGCGTATCGGCCCCTACTCCTCGGTGGGAACATTATATAGGTCTATAACGTAATATAACCTAACCCATCACATCTAGCCGCTCGCTGGTAATGTTTTACAGAATCCCGTTCGTGCCGTCCCGTACGTCTCGGTTGGTACGTTATATACGTCAACAGCGATATATATCCTAACGTAAGGCAGGCTACCATCACGGATGTAGTGTTTTACAACATTCCTGGCGTATCGGCGCCTACTTCTCGGTGGGAACATTATATAGGTCTATAACGTAATATAACCTAACCTAAGACGTCTAGCCCCTCGCTGGTAATGTTTTACAGAGTCCCGTTCTTGTCGTCCCGTACGTTTCGGTTGTGACATTATATACGTCTACAGCATTATATATCCTAACCTAAGGCAGGCTATCATCTCGGATGCAGTATTTTACAACATGCCTGGCATATCGGCCTCTACTTCTCGGTGGGAACATTATATTCGTCTATTACGTAATATATCCTAACCTCACACATCTAGGCCCTCGCTGGTAATGTTTTTCAGAATCCCGTTCGTGCCGTCCCGTACGTCTCGGTTGGGACATTATATACTTCTACAGCGATATATATCCTAACGTAAGGCAGGCTAACATCTCGGATGTAGTGTTTTACAACATTCCTGGCGTATCGGCCCCTACGTCTCGGTGGGAACATCATATAGGTCTATAACGTAATATAACCTAACCTACAACATCTAGCCCCTCGCTGGTAATGTTTTACAGAATCCCGTTTGTGTCGTCCCGTACGTTTCTTTTGGGACATTATATACGTCTACAGCGTTATATATCCTAACCTAAGGCAGGCTATGATCTCGGATGCAGTATTTTACAACATTCCTGGCATATCGGCCCCTACTTCTCGGTGGGAACATTATATACGTCTATAACGTATCACAACCTAACCCAACCCATCTAGCCCCTCGCTGATAATGTTTTACAGAATCCCGTTCGTGACGTCCCGTACATCTCGGTTGGATTATTATATACGTCTATAGCGTTATATATACTAACCTAAGGCAGGCTATAATCTCGGATGTAGTATTTTACAACATTCCTGGCGTATCGGCCCCTACTTCTCGGTGGGAACATTATATAGGTCTATAACGTATTATAACCTAATCTAACCCATCCAGGCCCTCGCTGGTAATGTTTTACAGAATCCCGTTCCTGTCGTCCCGTACGTCTCGGTTGGGACATTATAAACGTCTACAGCGATACATATCCTAACGTAAGGCATGCTAACATCTCGGATGTAGTATATTACAACATTCCTGGCGGATCGGCCCCTACTTCTCAGTGTGTACATTATATTCGTCTATTACGTAATATATCCTAACCTCACACATCTAGCCCCTCGCTGGTAATGTTTTACAGAATCCTGTTTGTGTCGTCCCGTACGTTTCGGTTGGGACATTATATACGTCTACAGCGTTATATATCCTAACCTAAGGCAGGCTATCATCTCGGATGCGGTATTTTACAACATGCCCGGCGTATCGGCCCCTACTTTTCGGTGGGAACATTATATACGTCTATAACGTATCACAACCTAACCTAATCCATCTAGCCCCTCGCTGGTAATGTTTTACAGAATCCCGTTCGTGACGTCCCGTACGTCTCGGTTGGGAAGTTATATACGTCTACAGCGATATATATCCTAACGTAAGGCAGGCTACCATCTCGGATGTAGTGTTTTACAACATTCCTGGCGTATCGGCCCTTACTTCTCGGTGGGAACATTATATTCGTCTATAACGTAATATAACCTAACCTAACACATCTAGCCACTCGCTGGTAATGTTTTGCAGAATCCCGTTCCTGTCGTCCCGTACGTCTCGGTTGGGACATTATAAACGTCTACAGCGATATATATCCTAACGTAAGGCATGCTAACATTTCGGATGTAGTATTTCACAACATTCCTGGCGTATCGGCCCCTACTTCTCGGTGGGAACATGATATTCGTCTATTACGTAATATAACCTAACCTCACACATCTAGGCCTTCGATGGTAATGTTTTACAGAGTCCCGTTCGTGTCGTCCAGTACGTTTCGGTTGGGACATTATATACGTCTACAGCGTTATATATCCTAACCTAAGGCAGGCTATAATCTCGGATGCAGTATTTTACAACATTCCTGGCGTATCGGCCCCTACTTCTCGGTGGGAACATTATATAGGTCTATAACGTATCACATCCTAACCTAACACATCTAGCCCCTTGCTGGCAATGTTTTACAGAGTCCCGTTCGTGACGTCCCGTACATCTCGGTTGGAATATTATATACGTCTATAGCGTTATATATCCTAACCTAAGGCAGGCTATAATCTCGGATGTAGTATTTTACAACATTCCTTGCGTATCGGCCCCTACTTCTCGGTGGGAACATTATATAGGTCTATAACGTAATATAACCTAACCTATCACATCTAGCCCCTCGCTGGTACTGTTTTACAGAATCCCGTTCGTGACGTCCCGTACATCTCGGTTGGAATATTATATACGTCTATAGCGTTATATATCCTAACCTAAGGCAGGCCATAATCTCGGATGTAGTATTTTACAACATTCCTGGCGTATCGGCCCCTACTTCTCGGTGGGAACATTATATACGTCTATAAGGTATCACAGCCTAACCCAACCCATCTAGCCCCTCGCTGGTAATGTTTTACAGAATCCCGTTCGTGACGTCCCGTACATCTCGGGTGGAATATTATATACGTCAATAGCGTTACATATCCTAACCTAAGGCAGGCTATAATCTCGGATGTAGTATTTTACAACATTCCTGGCGTATCGGCCCCTACTACTCGGTGGGAACATTATATACGTCTATAAGGTATCACAACCTAACCTAACCCATCTAGCCCCTCGCTGGTAATGTTTTACAGAATCCCGTTCGTGACGTCCCGTACATCTCGGTTGGAATATTATATACGTCTATAACGTTATATATCCTAACCTAAGGCAGGCTATAATCTCGGATGTAGTATTTTACAACATTCCTGGCGTATCGGCCCCTACTTCTCGGTGGGAACATTATATAGGTCTATAACGTAATATAACCTAACCTATCACATCTAGCCCCTTGCTGGTAATGTTTTACAGAATCCCGTTCGTGCCGTCCCATACGTCTCGGTTGGGACGTTATATACGTCTTCAGCGATATATATCCTAACCTAAGGCAGGCTATCATCTCGGATGCAGTATTTTACAACATTCCTGGCATATCGGCCCCTACTTCTCGGTGGGAACATTGTATACGTCTATAACGTATAACAACCTAATCTAACCCATCCAGGCCCTCGCTGGTAATGTTTTACAGAATCCCGTTCCTGTCGTCCCGTACGTCTCGGTTGGGACATTATAAACGTCTACAGCGATACATATCCTAACGTAAGGCATGCTAACATCTCGGATGTAGTATTTTACAACATTCCTGGCGTATCGGCCCCTACTTCTAGGTGGGAACATTATATTCGTCTATTACGTAATATAACCTAACCTCACACATCTAGGCCTTCGATGGTAATGTTTTACAGAGTCCCGTTCGTGTCGTCCCGTACGTTTCGGTTGGGACATTATATACGTCTACAGCGTTATATATCCTAACCTAAGGCAGGCTATAATCTCGGATGCAGTATTTTACAACATGCCTGGTGTATCGGCCCCTACTTCTCGGTGGGAACATTATATACGTCTATAAGGTATCACAACCTAACCTAACCCATCTAGCCCCTCGCTGGTAATGTTTTACAGAATCCCGTTCGTGACGTCCCGTACATCTCGGTTGGAATATTATATACGTCTATAGCGTTACATATCCTAACCTAAGGCAGGCTATAATCTCGGATGTAGTATTTTACAACATTCCTGGCGTATCGGCCCCTACTACTCGGTGGGAACATTATATACGTCTATAAGGTATCACAACCTAACCTAACCCATCTAGCCCCTCGCTGGTAATGTTTTACATAATCCCGTTCGTGACGTCCCGTACATCTCGGTTGGAATATTATATACGTCTATAGCGTTATATATCCTAACCTAAGGCAGGCTATAATCTCGGATGTAGTATTTTACAACATTCCTGGCGTATCGGCCCCTACTCCTCGGTGGGAACATTATATAGGTCTATAACGTAATATAACCTAACCCATCACATCTAGCCGCTCGCTGGTAATGTTTTACAGAATCCCGTTCGTGCCGTCCCGTACGTCTCGGTTGGTACGTTATATACGTCAACAGCGATATATATCCTAACGTAAGGCAGGCTACAATCACGGATGTAGTGTTTTACAACATTCCTGGCGTATCGGCGCCTACTTCTCGGTGGGAACATTATATAGGTCTATAACGTAATATAACCTAACCTAAGACGTCTAGCCCCTCGCTGGTAATGTTTTACAGAGTCCCGTTCTTGTCGTCCCGTACGTTTCGGTTGTGACATTATATACGTCTACAGCATTATATATCCTAACCTAAGGCAGGCTATCATCTCGGATGCAGTATTTTACAACATGCCTGGCATATCGGCCTCTACTTCTCGGTGGGAACATTATATTCGTCTATTACGTAATATATCCTAACCTCACACATCTAGGCCCTCGCTGGTAATGTTTTTCAGAATCCCGTTCGCGCCGCCCCGTACGTCTCGGTTGGGACATTATATACTTCTACAGCGATATATATCCTAACGTAAGGCAGGCTAACATCTCGGATGTAGTGTTTTACAACATTCCTGGCGTATCGGCCCCTACTTCTCGGTGGGAACATTATATAGGTCTATAACGTATTATAACCTAATCTAACCCATCCAGGCCCTCGCTGGTAATGTTTTACAGAATCCCGTTCCTGTCGTCCCGTACGTCTCGGTTGGGACATTATAAACGTCTACAGCGATACATATCCTAACGTAAGGCATGCTAACATCTCGGATGTAGTATATTACAACATTCCTGGCGGATCGGCCCCTACTTCTCAGTGTGTACATTATATTCGTCTATTACGTAATATATCCTAACCTCACACATCTAGCCCCTCGCTGGTAATGTTTTACAGAATCCTGTTTGTGTCGTCCCGTACGTTTCGGTTGGGACATTATATACGTCTACAGCGTTATATATCCTAACCTAAGGCAGGCTATCATCTCGGATGCGGTATTTTACAACATGCCCGGCGTATCGGCCCCTACTTTTCGGTGGGAACATTATATACGTCTATAACGTATCACAACCTAACCTAATCCATCTAGCCCCTCGCTGGTAATGTTTTACAGAATCCCGTTCGTGACGTCCCGTACGTCTCGGTTGGGAAGTTATATACGTCTACAGCGATATATATCCTAACGTAAGGCAGGCTACCATCTCGGATGTAGTGTTTTACAACATTCCTGGCGTATCGGCCCTTACTTCTCGGTGGGAACATTATATTCGTCTATAACGTAATATAACCTAACCTAACACATCTAGCCACTCGCTGGTAATGTTTTGCAGAATCCCGTTCCTGTCGTCCCGTACGTCTCGGTTGGGACATTATAAACGTCTACAGCGATATATATCCTAACGTAAGGCATGCTAACATTTCGGATGTAGTATTTTACAACATTCCTGGCGTATCGGCCCCTACTTCTCGGTGGGAACATGATATTCGTCTATTACGTAATATAACCTAACCTCACACATCTAGGCCTTCGATGGTAATGTTTTACAGAGTCCCGTTCGTGTCGTCCAGTACGTTTCGGTTGGGACATTATATACGTCTACAGCGTTATATATCCTAACCTAAGGCAGGCTATAATCTCGGATGCAGTATTTTACAACATTCCTGGCGTATCGGCCCCTACTTCTCTGTGGGAACATTATATAGGTCTATAACGTATCACATCCTAACCTAACACATCTAGCCCCTTGCTGGCAATGTTTTACAGAGTCCCGTTCGTGACGTCCCGTACATCTCGGTTGGAATATTATATACGTCTATAGCGTTATATATCCTAACCTAAGGCAGGCTATCCTCTCGGATGCTCTATTTTAAAACATTCCTGGCATATCGGCCCCTACTTCTCGGTGGGAACATTATATACATCTATAACGTATCACAACCTAACCTAATCCATCTAGCCCCTCGCTGGTAATGTTTTACAGAATCCCGTTCGTGACGTCCCGTACATCTGGGTTGGAATATTATATACGTCTATAGCGTTATATATCCTAACCTAAGGCAGGCTATAATCTCGGATGTAGTATTTTACAACATTCCTTGCGTATCGGCCCCTACTTCTCGGTGGGAACATTATATAGGTCTATAACGTAATATAACCTAACCTAACCCATCTAGCCCCTCGCTGGTAATGTTTTACAGAATCCCGTTCGTGCCGTCCCGTACGTCTCGGTTGGGACGTTATATACGTCTACAGCGATATATATCCTAACGTAAGGCAGGCTACCATCTCGGATGTAGTGTTTTACAACATTCCTGGCGTATCGGCCCCTACTTCTCGGTGGGAACATTATATTCGTCTATAACGTAATATAACCTAACCTAACCCATCTAGCCCCTCGCTGGTAATGTTTTACAGAATCCCGTTCGTGCCGTCCCGTACGTCTCGGTTGGGACGTTATATACGTCTACAGCGATATATATCCTAACGTAAGGCAGGCTACCATCTCGGATGTAGTGTTTTACAACATTCCTGGCGTATCGGCCCTTACTTCTCGGTGGGAACATTATATTCGTCTATAACGTAATATAACCTAACCTAACACATCTAGCCACTCGCTGGTAATGTTTTACAGAATCCCGTTTGTGTCGTCGCGTACGTTTTGGTTGGGACATTATATACGTCTACAGCATTATATATCCTAACCTAAGGCAGGCTATCATCTCGGATGTAGTGTTTTACAACATTCCTGGCGTATCGGCCCCTACTTCTCGTTGGGAACATTATATACGTCTATAACGTATCACATCCTAACCTAACACATCTAGCCCCTTGCTGGTAATGTTTTACAGAGTCCCGTTCGTGACGTCCCGTACATCTCGGTTGGAATATTATATACGTCTATAGCGTTATATATCCTAACCTAAGGCAGGCTATAATCTCGGATGTAGTATTTTACAACATTCCTTGCGTATCGGCCCCTACTTCTCGGTGGGAACATTATATAGGTCTATAACGTAATATAACCTAACCTATCACATCTAGCCCCTCGCTGGTACTGTTTTACAGAATCCCGTTCGTGACGTCCCGTACATCTCGGTTGGAATATTATATACGTCTATAGCGTCATATATCCTAACCTAAGGCAGGCTATCATCTCGGATGCAGTATTTTACGCAATTCCTGGCGTATCGGCCCCTACTTCTCGGTGGGAACATTATACAGGGCTATAACGTAACATATCCTAACCTAACCCATCTAGCCCCTCGCTGGTAATATTTTACAGAATCCCGTTCGTGTCGTCCCGTACGTCTCGGTTGGGATATTATATACGGCTATAGCGTTATATATAATAACCTAATGCAGGCTATCATCTCGGATGCAGTATTTTACAACATTCCTGGCATATCGGCCCCTACTTCTCGGGGGGAACATTATACACGTCTATAACGTATCACAACCTAACCTAACCCATCTAGCCCCTCGCTGGTAATGTTTTACAGAATCCCGTTCCTGTCGTCCCGTACGTCCCGGTTGGGACATTATATACGTCTACAACGTTATATATCCTAACCTAAGGCAGGCTAACCTCTCGGATGCAGTATTTTACGCAATTCCTGGCGTATCGGACCATACTTCGCGGTGGGAACATTATATACGTCTATTACTTAATATAACCTAACCTAACCCTTCTAGCCCCTCGCTGGTAATGTTTTTCAGAATCCCGTTCGTGTCGTTCCGTACATCTCGGTTCGGATATTATATACGTCTATAGCGTCATATATCCTAACCTAAGGCAGGCTATCATCTCGGATGCAGTATTTTACGCCATTCCTGGCATATCGGCTCCTACTTCTCGGTGGGAACATTATATATGTCTATAACGTAACATAACCTAACCTAACCCATCTAGCCCCTCGCTGGTAATGTGTGACAGAATCCCGTTCGTGTCGTCCCGTACATCTCTGTTGGGATATTATATACCTCTACAGCCATATCTATCCTAACGTAAGGCAGGCTAACATCTCGGTTGCAGTATTTTACAACATTCCTGGCGTATCGGACCATACTTCGCGGTGGGAACATTATATACGTCTATAACGTAATATAACCCAACCTAACCCTTCTAGCCCCTCGCTGGTAATGTTTTTTAGAATCCCGTTCGTGTCGTTTCGTACATCTCGGTTCGGATATTATATACGTCTATAGCGTCATATATCCTAACCTAAGGCAGGCTATCATCTCGGATGCAGTATTTTACGCCATTCCTGGCGTATCGGCCCCTACTTCTCGGGGGGAACATTATACACGTCTATAACGTATCACAACCTAACCTAACCCATCTAGCCCCTCGCTGGTAATGTTTTACAGAATCCCGTTCCTGTCGTCCCGTACGTCCCGGTTGGGACATTATATACGTCTACAACGTTATATATCCTAACCTAAGGCAGGCTAACCTCTCGGATGCAGTATTTTACGCAATTCCTGGCGTATCGGCCCCTACTTCGCGGTGGGAACATTATATACGTCTATAACGTAATATAACCTAACCTAACCCTTCTAGCCCCTCGCTGGTAATGTTTTTCAGAATCCCGTTCGTGTCGTTCCGTACATCTCGGTTCGGATATTATATACGTCTATAGCGTCATATATCCTAACCTAAGGCAGGCTATCATCTCGGATGCAGTATTTTACGCCATTCCTGGCATATCGGCTCCTACTTCTCGGTGGGAACATTATATATGTCTATAACGTAACATAACCTAACCTAACCCATCTAGCCCCTCGCTGGTAATGTGTTACAGAATCCCGTTCGTGTCGTCCCGTACATCTCTGTTGGGATATTATATACCTCTACAGCCATATCTATCCTAACGTAAGGCAGGCTAACATCTCGGTTGCAGTATTTTACAACATTCCTGGCGTCTCGGACCATACTTCGCGGTGGGAACTTTATATACGTCTATAACGTAATATAACCCAACCTAACCCTTCTAGCCCCTCGCTGGTAATGTTTTTCAGAATCCAGTTCGTGTCGTTTCGTACATCTCGGTTCGGATATTATATACGTCTATAGCGTCATATATCCTAACCTAAGGCAGGCTATCATCTCGGATGCAGTATTTTACGCCATTCCTGGCGTATCGGCCCCTACTTCTCGGGGGGAACATTATACACGTCTATAACGTATCACAACCTAACCTAACCCATCTAGCCCCTCGCTGGTAATGTTTTACAGAATCCCGTTCCTGTCGTCCCGTACGTCCCGGTTGGGACATTATATACGTCTACAACGTTATATATCCTAACCTAAGGTAGGCTAACCTCTCGGATGCAGTATTTTACGCAATCCCTGGCGTATCGGCCCCTACTTCTCGGTGGGAACACTATACAGGACTATAACGTAACATAACCTAACCTAACCCATCTAGCCCCTCGCTGGTAATGTTTTACAGAATCCCGTTCCTGTCGTCCCGTACGTCCCGGTTGGGACAGTATATACGTCTACAGCGTTATATATCCTAACCTAAGGCAGGCTAACTTCTCGGATACAGTATTTTACGCCATTCCTGGCGTATCGGCCCCTACTTCTCGGTGGGAACATTATACACGTCTATAATGTATCACAACCTAACCTAACCCATCTAGCCCCTCGCTGGTAATGTTTTACAGAATCCCGTTCCTGTCGTCCCGTACGTTCCGGTTGGGACATTATATACGTCTACAACGTTATATATCCTAACCTAAGGCAGGCTATCATCTCGGATGCAGTATTTTACGCCAGTCCTGGCGTATCGGTCCCTACTTCTCGGTGGGAACATTATACACGTCTATAACGTATCACAACCTAAGCTAACCCATCTAGCCCCTCGCTGACAATGTTTTTCAGAATCCCGTTCGTGTCGTCCCGTACATCTCGGTTCGGATATTATATACGTCTATAGCGTCATATATCCTAACCTAAGGCAGGCTATCATCTCGGATGCAGTATTTTACGCCATTCCTGGAGTATCGGACCCTACTTCTCGGTGGGAACATTATACACGTCTATAACGTAATTCAACCTAACCTAATCCATCTAGCACCTCGCTGGTAATGTTTTACAGAATCCCGTTCCTGTCGTCCCGTACGTCCCGGTTGGGACATTATATACGTCTACAACGTTATATATCCTAACCTTAAGGCAGGCTAACATCTCGGATGCAGTATTTTACGCAATTCCTGGCGTATCGGCCCCTACTTCTCGGGGGGAACATTATACACGTCTATAACGTATCACAACCTAACCTAACCCATCTAACCCCTCGCTGGTAATGTTTTACAGAATCCCGTTCCTGTCGTCCCGTACGTCCCGGTTGGGACATTATATACGTCTACAACGTTATATATCCTAACCTAAGGTAGGCTAACCTCTCGGATGCAGTATTTTACGCAATCCCTGGCGTATCGGCCCCTACTTCTCGGTGGGAACACTATACAGGACTATAACGTAACATAACCTAACCTAACCCATCTAGCCCCTCGCTGGTAATGTTTTACAGAATCCCGTTCCTGTCGTCCCGTACGTCCCGGTTGGGACATTATATACGTCTACAACGTTATATATCCTAACCTAAGGCAGGCTAACCTCTCGGATGCAGTATTTTACGCAATTCCTGGCGTATCGGCCCCTACTTCTCGGTGGGAACATTATACAGGGCTATAACGTAACATAACCTAACCTAACCCATCTAGCCCCTCGCTGGTAATGTTTTACAGAATCCCGTTCCTGTCGTCCCGTACGTCCCGGTTGCGACAGTATATACGTCTACAGCGTTATATATCCTAACCTAAGGCAGGCTAACTTCTCGGATGCAGTATTTTACGCCATTCCTGGCGTATCGGCCCCTACTTCTCGGTGGGAACATTATGCACGTCTATAATGTATCACAACCTAACCTAACCCATCTAGCCCCTCGCTGGTAATGTTTTACAGAATCCCGTTCCTGTCGTCCCGTACGTTCCGGTTGGGACATTATATACGTTTACAGCGTTATATATCCTAACCTAAGGCAGGCTAACTTCTCGGATGCAGTATTTCACAACATTCCTGGCATATCGGCTCCTGCTTCTCGGCGGGAACATTATATATGTCTATAACGTAACATAACCTAACCTAATCCATCTAGCCCCTCGCTGGTAATGTGTTACAGAATCCCGTTCGTATCGTCCCGTACATCTCTGTTGGGATATTATATACCTCTACAGCCATATATATCCTAACGTAAGGCAGGCTAACATCTCGGTTACAGTATTTTACAACATTCCTGGCGTATCGGACCATACTTCGCGGTGGGAACATTATATACGTCTATAACGTAATATAACCTAACCTAACACTTCTAGCCCCTCGCTGGTAATGTTTTTCAGAATCCCGTTCGTGTCGTTCCGTACATCTCGGTTCGGATATTATATACGTCTATAGCGTCATATATCCTAACCTAAGGCAGGCTATCATCTAGGATGCAGTATTTTACGCCATTCCTGGCATATCGGCTCCTACTTCTCGGTGGGAACATTATATATGTCTATAACGTAACATAACCTAACCTAACCCATCTAGCCCCTCGCTGGTAATGTGTTACAGAATCCTGTTCGTGTCGTCCCGTACATCTCTGTTGGGATATTATATACCTCTACAGCCATATATATCCTAACGTAAGGCAGGCTAACATCTCGGTTACAGTATTTTACAACATTCCTGGCGTATCGGAGCATACTTCGCGGTGGGAACATTATATACGTCTATAACGTAATATAACCTAACCTAACACTTCTAGCCCCTCGCTGGTAATGTTTTTCAGAATCCCGTTCGTGTCGTTCCGTACATCTCGGTTCGGATATTATATACGTCTATAGCGTCATATATCCTAACCTAAGGCAGGCTATCATCTCGGATGCAGTATTTTACGCCATTCCTGGCATATCGGCTCCTACTTCTCGGTGGGAACATTATATATGTCTATAACGTAACATAACCTAACCTAACCCATCTAGCCCCTCGCTGGTAATGTGTTACAGAATCCCGTTCGTGTCGTCCCGTACATCTCTGTTGGGATATTATATACCTCTACAGCCATATCTATCCTAACGTAAGGCACGCTAACATCTCGGTTGCAGTATTTTACAACATTCCTGGCGTATCGGACCATACTTCGCGGTGGGAACATTATATACGTCTATAACGTAATATAACCCAACCTAACGCTTCTAGCCCCTCGCTGGTATTGTTTTTTAGAATCCCGTTCGTGTCGTTTCGTACATCTCGGTTCGGATATTATATACGTCTATAGCGTCATATATCCTAACCTAAGGCAGGCTATCATCTCGGATGCAGAATTCTACGCCATTCCTGGCGTATCGGCCCCTACTTCTCGGGGGGAACATTATACACGTCTATAACGTATCACAACCTAACCTAACCCATCTAGCCCCTTGCTGGTAATGTTTTACAGAATCCCGTTCCTGTCGTCCCGTACGTCCCGGTTGGGACATTATATACGTCTACAACGTTATATATCCTAACCTAAGGCAGGCTAACCTCTCGGATGCAGTATTTTACGCAATTCCTGGCGTATCGGCCCCTACTTCTCGGTGGGAACATTATACAGGGCTATAACGTAACATAACCTAACCTAACCCATCTAGCCCCTCGCTGGTAATGTTTTACAGAATCCCGTTCCTGTCGTCCCGTACGTCCCGGTTGGGACAGTATATACGTCTACAGCGTTATATATCCTAACCTAAGGCAGGCTAACTTCTCGGATGCAGTATTTTACGCCATTCCTGGCGTATCGGCCCCTACTTCTCGGTGGGAACATTATGCACGTCTATAATGTATCACAACCTAACCTAACCCATCTAGCCCCTCGCTGGTAATGTTTTACAGAATCCCGTTCCTGTCGTCCCGTACGTCCCGGTTGGGACATTATATACGTCTACAACGTTATATATCCTAACCTAAGGCAGGCTAACTTCTCGGATGCAGTATTTTACGCCAGTCCTGGCGTATCGGTCCCTACTTCTCGGTGGGAACATTATACACGTCTATAACGTATCACAACCTAACCTAACCCATCTAGCCCCTCGCTGGCAATGTTTTTCAGAGTCCCGTTCGTGTCGTCCCGTACATCTCGGTTCGGATATTATATACGTCTATAGCGTCATATATCCTAACCTAAGGCAGGCTATCATCTCGGATGCAGTATTTTACGCCATTCCTGGCGTATCGGCCCCTACTTCTCGGTGGGAACATTATACACGTCTATAACGTATTACAACCTAACCTAATCCATCTAGTACCTCGCTGGTAATGTTTTACAGAATCCCGTTCCTGTCGTCCCGTACGTCCAGGTTGGGACATTGTATACGTCTACAACGTTATATATCCTAACCTAAGGCAGGCTAACATCTCGGATGCAGTATTTAACGCAATTCCTGGCGTATCGGCCCCTACTTCTCGGTGGGAACATTATACAGGGCTATAACGTAACATAACCTAACCTAACCCATCTAGCCCCTCGCTGGTAATATTTTACAGAATCCAGTTCGTGTCGTCCCGTACGTCTCGGTTCGATATTATATACGTCTATAGCGTCATATATCCTAACCTAAGGCAGGCTATCATCTCGGATGCAGTATTTTACGCCATTCCTGGCGTATCGGTCCCTACTTCTCGTTGGGATCATTATACACGTCTATAACGTATCACAACCTAACCTAACCCATCTAGCCCCTCGCTGGCAATGTTTTTCAGAATCCCGTTCGTGTCGTCCCGTACATCTCGGTTCGGATATTATATACGTCTATAGCGTCATATATCCTAACCTAAGGCAGGCTATCATCTCGGATGCAGTATTTTACGCCATTCCTGGCATATCGGCTCCTACTTCTCGATGGGAACATTATATATGTCTATAACGTAACATAACCTAACCTAACCCATCTAGCCCCTCGCTGGTAATGTGTTACAGAATCCCGTTCGTGTCGTCCCGTACATCTCTGTTGGGATATTATATACCTCTACAGCCATATCTATCCTAACGTAAGGCAGGCTAACATCTCGGTTGCAGTATTTTACAACATTCCTGGCGTATCGGACCATACTTCGCGGTGGGAACATTATATACGTCTATAACGTAATATAACCTAACCTAACCCTTCTAGCCCCTCGCTGGTAATGTTTTTCAGAATCCCGTTCGTGTCGTTCCGTACATCTCGGTTCGGATATTATATACGTCTATAGCGTCATATATCCTAACCTAACGCAGGCTATCATCTCGGATGCAGTATTTTACGCCATTCCTGGCATATCGGCCCCTACGTCTCGGGGGGAACATTATACACGTCTATAACGTATCACAACCTAACCTAACCCTTCTAGCCCCTCGCTGGTAATGTTTTACAGAATCCCGTCCCTGTCGTCCCGTACGTCCCGGTTGGGACATTATATACGTCTACAACGTTATATATCCTAACCTAAGGCAGGCTAACCTCTCGGATGCAGTATTTTACGCAATTCCTGGCGTATCGGCCCCTACTTCTCGGTGGGAACATTATACACGTCTATAATGTATCACAACCTAACCTAACCCATCTAGCCCCTCGCTGGTAATGTTTTACAGAATCCCGTTCCTGTCGTCCCGTACGTCCCGGTTGGGACATTATATACGTCTACAACGTTATATATCCTAACCGAAGGCAGGCTAACATCTCGGATGCAGTATTTTACGCAATTCCTGGCGGGTCCGCCCCTACTTCTCGGTGGGAACATTATACACGTCTATAACGTAACATAAACTAACCTAACCCATCTAGCCCCTCGCTGGTAATATTTTACAGAATCCAGTTCGTGTCGTCCCGTACGTCTCGGTTCGATATTATATACGTCTATAGCGTCATATATCCTAACCTAAGGCAGGCTATCATCTCGGATGCAGTATTTTACGCCATTCCTGGCGTATCGGTCCCTACTTCTCGTTGGGATCATTATACACGTCTATAACGTATCACAACCTAACCTAACCCATCTAGCCCCTCGCTGGCAGTGTTTTTCAGAATCCCGTTCGTGTCGTCCCGTACATCTCGGTTCGGATATTATATACGTCTATAGCGTCATATCTCCTAACCTAAGGCAGGCTATCATCTCGGATGCAGTATTTTACGCCATTCCTGGCATATCGGCTCCTACTTCTCGATGGGAACATTATATATGTCTATAACGTAACATAACCTAACCTAACCCATCTAGCCCCTCGCTGGTAATGTGTTACAGAATCCCGTTCGTGTCGTCCCGTACATCTCTGTTGGGATATTATATACCTCTACAGCCATATCTATCCTAACGTAAGGCAGGCTAACATCTCGGTTGCAGTATTTTACAACATTCCTGGCGTATCGGACCATACTTCGCGGTGGGAACATTATATACGTCTATAACGTAATATAACCTAACCTAACCCTTCTAGCCCCTCGCTGGTAATGTTTTTCAGAATCCCGTTCGTGTCGTTCCGTACATCTCGGTTCGGATATTATATACGTCTATAGCGTCATATATCCTAACCTAAGGCAGGCTATCATCTCGGATGCAGTATTTTACGCCATTCCTGGCGTATCGGCCCCTACTTCTCGGGGGGAACATTATACACGTCTATAACGTATCACAACCTAACCTAACCCATCTAGCCCCTCGCTGGTAATGTTTTACAGATTCCCGTTCCTGTCGTCCCGTACGTCCCGGTTGGGACATTATATACGTCTACAACGTTATATATCCTAACCTAAGGCAGGCTAACCTCTCGGATGCAGTATTTTACGCAATTCCTGGCGTATCGGCCCCTACTTCTCGGTGGGAACATTATACAGGGCTATAACGTAACATAACCTAACCTAACCCATCTAGCCCCTCGCTGGTAATGTTTTACAGAATCCCGTTCCTGTCGTCCCGTACGTCCCGGTTGGGACAGTATATACGTCTACAGCGTTATATATCCTAACCTAAGGCAGGCTAACTTCTCGGATGCAGTATTTTACGCAATTCCTGGCGTATCGGCCCCTACTTCTCGGTGGGAACATTATACAGGGCTATAACGTAACATAACCTAACCTAACCCATCTAGCCCCTCGCTGGTAATGTTTTACAGAATCCCGTTCCTGTCGTCCCGTACGTCCCGGTTGGGAGAGTATATACGTCTACAGCGTTATATATCCTAACCTAAGGCAGGCTAACTTCTCGGATGCAGTATTTTACGCCATTCCTGGCGTATCGGCCCCTACTTCTCGGTGGGAACATTATGCACGTCTATAATGTATCACAACCTAACCTAACCCATCTAGCCCCTCGCTGGTAATGTTTTACAGAATCCCGTTCCTGTCGTCCCGTACGTCCCGGTTGGGACATTATATACGTCTACAACGTTATATATCCTAACCTAAGGCAGGCTAACCTCTCGGATGCAGTATTTTACGCCAGTCCTGGCGTATCGGTCCCTACTTCTCGGTGGGAACATTATACACGTCTATAACGTATCACAACCTAACCTAACCCATCTAGCCCCTCGCTGGCAATGTTTTTCAGAATCCCGTTCGTGTCGTCCCGTACATCTCGGTTCGGATATTATATACGTCTATAGCGTCATATATCCTAACCTAAGGCAGGCTATCATCTCGGATGCAGTATTTTACGCCATTCCTGGCGTATCGGCCCCTACTTCTCGGTGGGAACATTATACACGTCTATAACGTATTACAACCTAACCTAATCCATCTAGTACCTCGCTGGTAATGTTTTACAGAATCCCGTTCCTGTCGTCCCGTACGTCCAGGTTGGGACATTATATACGTCTACAACGTTATATATCCTAACCTAAGGCAGGCTAACATCTCGGATGCAGTATTTTACGCAATTCCTGGCGTATCGGCCCCTACTTCTCGGGGGGAACATTATACACGTCTATAACATATCACAACCTAACCTAACCCATCTAGCCCCTTGCTGGTAATGTTTTACAGAATCCCGTTCCTGTCGTCCCGTACGTCCCGGTTGGGACATTATATACGTCTACAACGTTATATATACTAACCTAAGGCAGGCTATCATCAAGGATGCAGTATTTTACGCCATTCCTGGCGTATCGGTCCCTACTTCTCGGTGGGAACATTATACACGTCTATAAGGTATCACAACCTAACCTAACCCATCTAGCCCCTCGCTGGCAATGTTTTTCAGAATCCCGTTCGTGTCGTCCCGTACATCTCGGTTCGGATATTATATACGTCTATAGCGTCATATATCCTAACCTAAGGCAGGCTATCATCTCGGATGCAGTATTTTACGCCATTCCTGGCATATCGGCTCCTACTTCTCGGCGGGAACATTATATATGTCTATAACGTAACATAACCTAACCTAACCCATCTAGCCCCTCGCTGGTAATGTGTTACAGAATCCCGTTCGTGTCGTCCCGTACATCTCTGTTGGGATATTATATACCTCTACAGCCATATCTATCCTAACGTAAGGCAGGCTAACATCTCGGTTGCAGTATTTTACAACATTCCTGGCGTATCGGACCATACTTCGCGGTGGGAACATTATATACGTCTATAACGTAATATAACCTAACCTAACCCTTCTAGCCCCTCGCTGGTAATGTTTTTCAGAATCCCGTTCGTGTCGTTCCGTACATCTCGGTTCGGATATTATATACGTCTATAGCGTCATATATCCTAACCTAAGGCAGGCTATCATCTCGGATGCAGTATTTTACGCCATTCCTGGCGTATCGGCCCCTACTTCTCGGGGGGAACATTATACACGTCTATAACGTATCACAACCTAACCTAACCCATCTAGCCCCTCGCTGGTAATGTTTTACAGAATCCCGTTCCTGTCGTCCCGTACGTCCCGGTTGGGACATTATATACGTCTACAACGTTATATATCCTAACCTAAGGCAGGCTAACCTCTCGGATGCAGTATTTTACGCAATTCCTGGCGTATCGGCCCCTACTTCTCGGTGGGAACATTATACAGGGCTATAACGTAACATAACCTAACCTAACCCATCTAGCCCCTCGCTGGTAATGTTTTACAGAATCCCGTTCCTGTCGTCCCGTACGTCCCGGTTGGGACAGTATATACGTCTACAGCGTTATATATCCTAACCTAAGGCAGGCTAACTTCTCGGATGCAGTATTTTACGCCATTCGTGGCGTATCGGCCCCTACTTCTCGGTGGGAACATTATACACGTCTACAATGTATCACAACCTAACCTAACCCATCTAGCCCCTCGCTGGTAATGTTTTACAGAATCCCGTTCCTGTCGTCCCGTACGTTCCGGTTGGGACATTATATACGTCTACAACGTTATATATCCTAACCTAAGGCAGGCTATCATCTCGGATGCAGTATTTTACGCCAGTCCTGGCGTATCGGTCCCTACTTCTCGGTGGGAACATTATACACGTCTATAACGTATCACAACCTAAGCTAACCTATCTAGCCCCTCGCTGACAATGTTTTTCAGAATCCCGTTCGTGTCGTCCCGTACATCTCAGTTCGGATATTATATACGTCTATAGCGTCATATATCCTAACCTAAGGCAGGCTATCATCTCGGATGCAGTATTTTACGCCATTCCTGGCGTATCGGCCCCTACTTCTCGGTGGGAACATTATACACGTCTATAACGTATTACAACCTAACCTAATCCATCTAGCACCTCGCTGGTAATGTTTTACAGAATCCCGTTCCTGTCGTCCCGTACGTCCCGGTTGGGACATTATATACGTCTACAACGTTATATATCCTAACCTAAGGCAGGCTAACATCTCGGATGCAGTATTTTACGCAATTCCTGGCGTATCGGCCCCTACTTCTCGGGGGGAACATTATACACGTCTATAACATATCACAACCTAACCTAACCCATCTAGCCCCTTGCTGGTAATGTTTTACAGAATCCCGTTCCTGTCGTCCCGTACGTCCCGGTTGGGACATTATATACGTCTACAACGTTATATATACTAACCTAAGGCAGGCTATCATCAAGGATGCAGTATTTTACGCCATTCCTGGCGTATCGGTCCCTACTTCTCGGTGGGAACATTATACACGTCTATAAGGTATCACAACCTAACCTAACCCATCTAGCCCCTCGCTGGCAATGTTTTTCAGAATCCCGTTCGTGCCGTCCCGTACGTTCCGGTTGGGACATTATATACGTCTACAGCGTTATATATCCTAACCTAAGGCAGGCTAACTTCTCGGATGCAGTATTTCACAACATTCCTGGCATATCGGCTCCTACTTCTCGGCGCGAACATTATATATGTCTATAACGTAACATAACCTAACCTAACCCATCTAGCCCCTCGCTGGTAATGTGTTACAGAATCCCGTTCGTGTCGTCCCGTACATCTCTGTTGGGATATTATATACCTCTACAGCCATATATATCCTAACGTAAGGCAGGCTAACATCTCGGTTACAGTATTTTACAACATTCCTGGCGTATCGGACCATACTTCGCGGTGGGAACATTATATACGTCTATAACGTAATATAACCTAACCTAACCCTTCTAGCCCCTCGCTGGTAATGTTTTTCAGAATCCCGTTCGTGTCGTTCCGTACATCTCGGTTCGGATATTATATACGTCTATAGCGTCATATATCCTAACCTAAGGCAGGCTATCATCTCGGATGCAGTATTTTACGCCATTCCTGGCATATCGGCTCCTACTTCTCGGTGGGAACATTATATATGTCTATAACGTAACATAACCTAACCTAACCCATCTAGCCCCTCGCTGGTAATGTGTTACAGAATCCCGTTCCTGTCGTCCCGTACGTCCCGGTTGGGACATTATATACGTCTACAACGTTATATATACTAACCTAAGGCAGGCTATCATCAAGGATGCAGTATTTTACGCCATTCCTGGCGTATCGGTCCCTACTTCTCGGTGGGAACATTGTACACGTCTATAACGTATCACAACCTAACCTAACCCATCTAGCCCCTCGCTGGCAATGTTTTTCAGAATCCCGTTCGTGTCGTCCCGTACATCTCGGTTCGGATATTATATACGTCTATAGCGTCATATATCCTAACCTAAGGCAGGCTATCATCTCGGATGCAGTATTTTACGCCATTCCTGGCGTATCGGCCCCTACTTCTCGGTGGGAACATTATACACGTCTATAACGTATTACAACCTAACCTAATCCATCTAGCACGTCGCTGGTAATGTTTTACAGAATCCCGTTCCTGTCGTCCCGTACGTCCCGGTTGGGACATTATATACGTCTACAACGTTATATATCCTAACCTAAGGCAGGCTAACATCTCGGATGCAGTATTTTACGCAATTCCTGGCGTATCGGCCCCTACTTCTCGGTGGGAACATTATACAGGGCTATAACGTAACATAACCTAACCTAACCCATCTAGCCCCTCGCTGGTAATATTTTACAGAATCCAGTTCGTGTCGTCCCGTACGTCTCGGTTCGATATTATATACGTCTATAGCGTCATATATCCTAACCTAAGGCAGTCTATCAACTCGCATGCAGTATTTTACGCCATTCCTGGCGTATCGGCCCCTACTTCTCGGTGGGAACATTATACACGTCTATAATGTATCACAACCTAACCTAACCCATCTAGCCCCTCGCTGGTAATGTTTTACAGAATCCCGTTCCTGTCGTCCCGTACGTCCCGGTTGGGACATTATATACGTCTACGACGTTATATATCCTAACCTAAGGCAGGCTAACATCTCGGATGCAGTATTTTACGCAATTCCTGGCGGGTCCGCCCCTACTTCTCGGTGGGAACATTATACACGTCTATAACGTATCATAAACTAACCTAACCCATCTAGCCCCTCGCTGGTAATATTTTACAGAATCCAGTTCGTGTCGTCCCGTACGTCTCGGTTCGATATTATATACGTCTATAGCGTCATATATCCTAACCTAAGGCAGGCTATCATCTCGGATGCAGTATTTTACGCCATTCCTGGCATATCGGCTCCTACTTCTCGGTGGGAACATTATATATGTCTATAACGTAACATAACCTAACCTAACCCATCTAGCCCCTCGCTGGTAATGTGTTACAGAATCCCGTTCCTGTCGTCCCGTACGTCCCGGTTGGGACATTATATACGTCTACAACGTTATATATACTAACCTAAGGCAGGCTATCATCTCGGATGCAGTATTTTACGCCATTCCTGGCGTATCGGCCCCTACTTCTCGGTGGGAACATTATACACGTCTATAATGTATCACAACCTAACCTAACCCATCTAGCCCCTCGCTGGTAATGTTTTACAGAATCCCGTTCCTGTCGTCCCGTACGTCCCGGTTGGGACATTATATACGTCTACGACGTTATATATCCTAACCTAAGGCAGGCTAACATCTCGGATGCAGTATTTTACGCAATTCCTGGCGGGTCCGCCCCTACTTCTCGGTGGGAACATTATACACGTCTATAACGTATCATAAACTAACCTAACCCATCTAGCCCCTCGCTGGTAATATTTTACAGAATCCAGTTCGTGTCGTCCCGTACGTCTCGGTTCGATATTATATACGTCTATAGCGTCATATATCCTAACCTAAGGCAGGCTATCATCACGGATGCAGTATTTTACGCCATTCCTGGCGTATCGGCCCCTACTTCTCGGTGGGAACATTATACACGTCTATAACGTATTACAACCTAACCTAATCCATCTAGCACCTCGCTGGTAATGTTTTACAGAATCCCGTTCCTGTCGTCCCGTACGTCCCGGTTGGGACATTATATACGTCTACAACGTTATATATCCTAACCTAAGGCAGGCTAACATCTCGGATGCAGTATTTTACGCAATTCCTGGCGTATCGGCCCCTACTTCTCGGGGGGAACATTATACACGTCTATAACATATCACAACCTAACCTAACCCATCTAGCCCCTTGCTGGTAATGTTTTACAGAATCCCGTTCCTGTCGTCCCGTACGTCCCGGTTGGGACATTATATACGTCTACAACGTTATATATACTAACCTAAGGCAGGCTATCATCAAGGATGCAGTATTTTACGCCATTCCTGGCGTATCGGTCCCTACTTCTCGGTGGGAACATTATACACGTCTATAAGGTATCACAACCTAACCTAACCCATCTAGCCCCTCGCTGGCAATGTTTTTCAGAATCCCGTTCGTGCCGTCCCGTACGTTCCGGTTGGGACATTATATACGTCTACAGCGTTATATATCCTAACCTAAGGCAGGCTAACTTCTCGGATGCAGTATTTCACAACATTCCTGGCATATCGGCTCCTACTTCTCGGCGCGAACATTATATATGTCTATAACGTAACATAACCTAACCTAACCCATCTAGCCCCTCGCTGGTAATGTGTTACAGAATCCCGTTCGTGTCGTCCCGTACATCTCTGTTGGGATATTATATACCTCTACAGCCATATATATCCTAACGTAAGGCAGGCTAACATCTCGGTTACAGTATTTTACAACATTCCTGGCGTATCGGACCATACTTCGCGGTGGGAACATTATATACGTCTATAACGTAATATAACCTAACCTAACCCTTCTAGCCCCTCGCTGGTAATGTTTTTCAGAATCCCGTTCGTGTCGTTCCGTACATCTCGGTTCGGATATTATATACGTCTATAGCGTCATATATCCTAACCTAAGGCAGGCTATCATCTCGGATGCAGTATTTTACGCCATTCCTGGCATATCGGCTCCTACTTCTCGGTGGGAACATTATATATGTCTATAACGTAACATAACCTAACCTAACCCATCTAGCCCCTCGCTGGTAATGTGTTACAGAATCCCGTTCCTGTCGTCCCGTACGTCCCGGTTGGGACATTATATACGTCTACAACGTTATATATACTAACCTAAGGCAGGCTATCATCAAGGATGCAGTATTTTACGCCATTCCTGGCGTATCGGTCCCTACTTCTCGGTGGGAACATTGTACACGTCTATAACGTATCACAACCTAACCTAACCCATCTAGCCCCTCGCTGGCAATGTTTTTCAGAATCCCGTTCGTGTCGTCCCGTACATCTCGGTTCGGATATTATATACGTCTATAGCGTCATATATCCTAACCTAAGGCAGGCTATCATCTCGGATGCAGTATTTTACGCCATTCCTGGCGTATCGGCCCCTACTTCTCGGTGGGAACATTATACACGTCTATAACGTATTACAACCTAACCTAATCCATCTAGCACGTCGCTGGTAATGTTTTACAGAATCCCGTTCCTGTCGTCCCGTACGTCCCGGTTGGGACATTATATACGTCTACAACGTTATATATCCTAACCTAAGGCAGGCTAACATCTCGGATGCAGTATTTTACGCAATTCCTGGCGTATCGGCCCCTACTTCTCGGTGGGAACATTATACAGGGCTATAACGTAACATAACCTAACCTAACCCATCTAGCCCCTCGCTGGTAATATTTTACAGAATCCAGTTCGTGTCGTCCCGTACGTCTCGGTTCGATATTATATACGTCTATAGCGTCATATATCCTAACCTAAGGCAGTCTATCAACTCGCATGCAGTATTTTACGCCATTCCTGGCGTATCGGCCCCTACTTCTCGGTGGGAACATTATACACGTCTATAATGTATCACAACCTAACCTAACCCATCTAGCCCCTCGCTGGTAATGTTTTACAGAATCCCGTTCCTGTCGTCCCGTACGTCCCGGTTGGGACATTATATACGTCTACGACGTTATATATCCTAACCTAAGGCAGGCTAACATCTCGGATGCAGTATTTTACGCAATTCCTGGCGGGTCCGCCCCTACTTCTCGGTGGGAACATTATACACGTCTATAACGTATCATAAACTAACCTAACCCATCTAGCCCCTCGCTGGTAATATTTTACAGAATCCAGTTCGTGTCGTCCCGTACGTCTCGGTTCGATATTATATACGTCTATAGCGTCATATATCCTAACCTAAGGCAGGCTATCATCTCGGATGCAGTATTTTACGCCATTCCTGGCATATCGGCTCCTACTTCTCGGTGGGAACATTATATATGTCTATAACGTAACATAACCTAACCTAACCCATCTAGCCCCTCGCTGGTAATGTGTTACAGAATCCCGTTCCTGTCGTCCCGTACGTCCCGGTTGGGACATTATATACGTCTACAACGTTATATATACTAACCTAAGGCAGGCTATCATCTCGGATGCAGTATTTTACGCCATTCCTGGCGTATCGGCCCCTACTTCTCGGTGGGAACATTATACACGTCTATAATGTATCACAACCTAACCTAACCCATCTAGCCCCTCGCTGGTAATGTTTTACAGAATCCCGTTCCTGTCGTCCCGTACGTCCCGGTTGGGACATTATATACGTCTACGACGTTATATATCCTAACCTAAGGCAGGCTAACATCTCGGATGCAGTATTTTACGCAATTCCTGGCGGGTCCGCCCCTACTTCTCGGTGGGAACATTATACACGTCTATAACGTATCATAAACTAACCTAACCCATCTAGCCCCTCGCTGGTAATATTTTACAGAATCCAGTTCGTGTCGTCCCGTACGTCTCGGTTCGATATTATATACGTCTATAGCGTCATATATCCTAACCTAAGGCAGGCTATCATCACGGATGCAGTATTTTACGCCATTCTTGGCGTATCGGCCCCTACTTCTCGGTGGGAACATTATACACGTCTATAACATATCACAACCTAACCTAACCCATCTAGCCCCTTGCTGGTAATGTTTTACAGAATCCCGTTCCTGTCGTCCCGTACGTCCCGGTTGGGACATTATATACGTCTACAACGTTATATATACTAACCTAAGGCAGGCTATCATCAAGGATGCAGTATTTTACGCCATTCCTGGCGTATCGGCCCCTACTTCTCGGTGGGAACATTATACACGTCTATAACATATCACAACCTAACCTAACCCATCTAGCCCCTTGCTGGTAATGTTTTACAGAATCCCGTTCCTGTCGTCCCGTACGTCCCGGTTGGGACATTATATACGTCTACAACGTTATATATACTAACCTAAGGCAGGCTATCATCAAGGATGCAGTATTTTACGCCATTCCTGGCGTATCGGTCCCTACTTCTCGGTGGGAACATTATACACGTCTATAACGTATCACAACCTAACCTAACCCATCTAGCCCCTCGCTGGCAATGTTTTTCAGAATCCCGTTCGTGCCGTCCCGTACATCTCGGTTCGGATATTATATACGTCTATAGCGTCATATATCCTAACCTAAGGCAGGCTATCATCTCGGATGCAGTATTTTACGCCATTCCTGGCGTATCGGCCCCTACTTCTCGGTGGGAACATTATACACGTCTATAACGTATTACAACCTAACCTAATCCATCTAGCACGTCGCTGGTAATGTTTTACAGAATCCCGTTCCTGTCGTCCCGTACGTCCTGGTTGGGACATTATATACGTCTACAACGTTATATATCCTAACCTAAGGCAGGCTAACATCTCGGATGCAGTATTTTACGCAATTCCTGGCGTATCGGCCCCTACTTCTCGGTAGGAACATTATACAGGGCTATAACGTAACATAACCTAACCTAACCCATCTAGCCCCTCGCTGGTAATATTTTACAGAATCCAGTTCGTGTCGTCCCGTACGTCTCGGTTCGATATTATATACGTCTATAGCGTCATATATCCTAACCTAAGGCAGGCTATCATCTCGCATGCAGTATTTTACGCCATTCCTGGCGTATCGGCCCCTACTTCTCGGTGGGAACATTATACACGTCTATAATGTATCACAACCTAACCTAACCCATCTAGCCCCTCGCTGGTAATGTTTTACAGAATCCCGTTCCTGTCGTCCCGTACGTCCCGGTTGGGACATTATATACGTCTACAACGTTATATATCCTAACCTAAGGCAGGCTAACATCTCGGATGCAGTATTTTACGCAATTCCTGGCGGGTCCGCCCCTACTTCTCGTTGGGAACATTATACACGTCTATAACGTAACATAAACTAACCTAACCCATCTAACCCCTCGCTGGTAATATTTTACAGAATCCAGTTCGTGTCGTCCCGTACGTCTCGGTTCGATATTATATACGTCTATAGCGTCATATATCCTAACCTAAGGCAGGCTATCATCTCGGATGCAGTATTTTACGCCATTCCTGGCGTATCGGCCCCTACTTCTCGGTGGGAACATTATACACGTCTATAACATATCACAACCTAACCTAACCCATCTAGCCCCTTGCTGGTAATGTTTTACAGAATCCCGTTCCTGTCGTCCCGTACGTCCCGGTTGGGACATTATATACGTCTACAACGTTATATATACTAACCTAAGGCAGGCTATCATCAAGGATGCAGTATTTTACGCCATTCCTGGCGTATCGGTCCCTACTTCTCGGTGGGAACATTATACACGTCTATAACGTATCACAACCTAACCTAACCCATCTAGCCCCTCGCTGGTAATGTTTTTCAGAATCCCGTTCGTGTCGTTCCGTACATCTCGGTTCGGATATTATATACGTCTATAGCGTCATATATCCTAACCTAAGGCAGGCTATCATCTCGGATGCAGTATTTTACGCCATTCCTGGCGTATCGGCCCCTACTTCTCGGTGGGAACATTATACACGTCTATAACGTATTACAACCTAACCTAATCCATCTAGCACGTCGCTGGTAATGTTTTACAGAATCCCGTTCCTGTCGTCCCGTACGTCCCGGTTGGGACATTATATACGTCTACAACGTTATATATCCTAACCTAAGGCAGGCTAACATCTCGGATGCAGTATTTTACGCAATTCCTGGCGTATCGGCCCCTACTTCTCGGTGGGAACATTATACAGGGCTATAACGTAACATAACCTAACCTAACCCATCTAGCCCCTCGCTGGTAATATTTTACAGAATCCAGTTCGTGTCGTCCCGTACGTCTCGGTTCGATATTATATACGTCTATAGCGTCATATATCCTAACCTAAGGCAGGCTATCATCTGGCATGCAGTATTTTACGCCATTCCTGGCGTATCGGCCCCTACTTCTCGGTGGGAACATTATACACGTCTATAATGTATCACAACCTAACCTAACCCATCTAGCCCCTCGCTGGTAATGTTTTACAGAATCCCGTTCCTGTCGTCCCGTACGTCCCGGTTGGGACATTATATACGTCTACAACGTTATATATCCTAACCTAAGGCAGGCTAACATCTCGGATGCAGTATTTTACGCAATTCCTGGCGGGTCCGCCCCTACTTCTCGTTGGGAACATTATACACGTCTATAACGTAACATAAACTAACCTAACCCATCTAACCCCTCGCTGGTAATATTTTACAGAATCCAGTTCGTGTCGTCCCGTACGTCTCGGTTCGATATTATATACGTCTATAGCGTCATATATCCTAACCTAAGGCAGGCTATCATCTCGGATGCAGTATTTTACGCCATTCCTGGCGTATCGGCCCCTACTTCTCGGTGGGAACATTATACACGTCTATAACATATCACAACCTAACCTAACCCATCTAGCCCCTTGCTGGTAATGTTTTACAGAATCCCGTTCCTGTCGTCCCGTACGTCCCGGTTGGGACATTATATACGTCTACAACGTTATATATACTAACCTAAGGCAGGCTATCATCAAGGATGCAGTATTTTACGCCATTCCTGGCGTATCGGTCCCTACTTCTCGGTGGGAACATTATACACGTCTATAACGTATCACAACCTAACCTAACCCATCTAGCCCCTCGCTGGTAATGTTTTTCAGAATCCCGTTCGTGTCGTTCCGTACATCTCGGTTCGGATATTATATACGTCTATAGCGTCATATATCCTAACCTAAGGCAGGCTATCATCTCGGATGCAGTATTTTACGCCATTCCTGGCGTATCGGCCCCTACTTCTCGGTGGGAACATTATACACGTCTATAATGTATCACAACCTAACCTAACCCATCTAGCCCCTCGCTGGTAATGTTTTACAGAATCCCGTTCCTGTCGTCCCGTACGTCCCGGTTGGGACATTATATACGTCTACAACGTTATATATCCTAACCTAAGGCAGGCTAACATCTCGGATGCAGTATTTTACGCAATTCCTGGCGGGTCCGCCCCTACTTCTCGGTGGGAACATTATACACGTCTATAACGTAACATAAACTAACCTAACCCATCTAGCCCCTCGCTGGTAATATTTTACAGAATCCAGTTCGTGTCGTCCCGTACGTCTCGGTTCGATATTATATACGTCTATAGCGTCATATATCCTAACCTAAGGCAGGCTATCATCTCGGATGCAGTATTTTACGCCATTCCTGGCGTATCGGCCCCTACTTCTCGGTGGGAACATTATACACGTCTATAACATATCACAACCTAACCTAACCCATCTAGCCCCTTGCTGGTAATGTTTTACAGAATCCCGTTCCTGTCGTCCCGCACGTCCCGTTTGGGACATTATATACGTCTACAACGTTATATATACTAACCTAAGGCAGGCTATCATCTCGGATGCAGTATTTTACGCCATTCCTGGCGTATCGGCCCCTACTTCTCGGTGGGAACATTATACACGTCTATAATGTATCACAACCTAACCTAACCCATCTAGCCCCTCGCTGGTAATGTTTTACAGAATCCCGTTCCTGTCGTCCCGTACGTCCCGGTTGGGACATTATATACGTCTATAGCGTCATATATCCTAACCTAAGGCAGGCTATCATCTCGGATGCAGTATTTTACGCCATTCCTGGCGTATCGGCCCCTACTTCTCGGTGGGAACATTATACACGTCTATAACGTATTACAACCTAACCTAATCCATCTAGCACGTCGCTGGTAATGTTTTACAGAATCCCGTTCCTGTCGTCCCGTACGTCCCGGTTGGGACATTATATACGTCTACAACGTTATATATCCTAACCTAAGGCAGGCTAACATCTCGGATGCAGTATTTTACGCCATTCCTGGCGTATCGGCCCCTACTTCTCGGTGGGAACATTATACACGTCTATAATGTATCACAACCTAACCTAACCCATCTAGCCCCTCGCTGGTAATGTTTTACAGAATCCCGTTCCTGTCGTCCCGTACGTCCCGGTTGGGACATTATATACGTCTACAACGTTATATATCCTAACCTAAGGCAGGCTAACATCTCGGATGCAGTATTTTACGCAATTCCTGGCGGGTCCGCCCCTACTTCTCGGTGGGAACATTATATTCGTCTATAACGTAATATAACCTAACCTAACCCATCTAGCCCCTCGCTGGTAATGTTTTACAGAATCCCGTTCGTGCCGTCCCGTACGTCTCGGTTGGGACGTTATATACGTCTACAGCGATATATATCCTAACGTAAGGCAGGCTACCATCTCGGATGTAGTGTTTTACATCATTCCTGGCGTATCGGCGCCTACTTCTCGGTGGGAACATTATATTCGTCTATAACGTATCACAACCTAAGCCAACCCATCTAGCCCCTCGCTGATAATGTTTTACAGAATCCCGTTCGTGACGTCCCGTACATCTCGGTTTAATTATTATATACGTCTATAGCGTTATATATCCTAACGTAAGGCAGGCTAACATCTCGGATGTAGTATTTTACAACATTCCTGACGTATCGGCCCCTACTTCTCGGTGGGAACATTATATAGGTCTATAACGTAATATAACCTAACCTAACACATCTAGCCCCTCGCTGGTAATGTTTTACAGAATCCCGTTCGTGACGTCCCGTACATCTCGGTTGGGACATTATAAACGTCTACAGCTATATATATCCTAACGGAAGGCATGCTAACATCTCGGATGCAGTATTTTCCGCCATTCCTGGCGTATCGGCACCTACTTCTCGGCAGGAACATTATGCACGTTTATAACGTAACATAACCTAACCTAACCCATCTAGCCCCTCGCTGGTAATATTTTACAGAATCGCTTTCGTGTCGTCCCGTACGTGCCGATTGGGATATTATATACCTCTATAGCGTTATATATCCTAACCTAAGGCAGGCTAACATCTCGGTTGCATTATTTTACAACATGCCTGGTGTATCGGCCCCTACTTCTCGGTGGGAACATTATATACGTCTATAAGGTATCACAGCCTAACCTAACCCATCTAGCCCCTCGCTGGTAATGTTTTACAGAATCCCGTTCGTGACGTCCCGTACATCTCGGTTGGAATATTATATACGTCTATAGCGTTACATATCCTAACCTAAGGCAGGCTATAATCTCGGATGTAGTATTTTACAACATTCCTGGCGTATCGGCCCCTACTCCTCGGTGGGAACATTATATAGGTCTATAACGTCATATAACCTAACCTATCACATCTAGCCGCTCGCTGGTAATGTTTTACAGAATCCCGTTCGTGCCGTCCCGTACGTCTCGGTTGGTACGTTATATACGTCAACAGCGATATATATCCTATCGTAAGGCAGGCTACCATCACGGATGTAGTGTTTTACAACATTCCTGGCGTATCGGCGCCTACTTCTCGGTGGGAACATTATATAGGTCTATAACGTAATATAACCTAACCTAAGACGTCTAGCCCCTCGCTGGTAATGTTTTACAGAGTCCCGTTCTTGTCGTCCCGTACGTTTCGGTTGTGACATTATATACGTCTACAGCGTTATATATCCTAACCTAAGGCAGGCTATAATCTCGGATGCAGAATTTTACAACATGCCCGGCGTATCGGCCCCTACTTTTCGGTGGGAACATTATATACGTCTATAACGTATCACAACCTAACCTAATCCATCTAGCCCCTCGCTGGTAATGTTTTACAGAATCCCGTTCGTGCCGTCCCGTACGTCTCGGTTGGTTCGTTATATACGTCAACAGCGATATATATCCTAACGTAAGGCAGGCTACCATCACGGATGTAGTGTTTTACAACATTCCTGGCGTATCGGCCCCTACTTCTCGGTGGGAACATTATATAGGTCTATAACGTAATATAACCTAACCTATCACATCTAGCCCCTCGCTGGTAATGTTTTACAGAATCCCGTTCGTGCCGTCCCGTACGTCTCGGTTGGGACGTTATATACGTCTACAGCGATATATATCCTAACGTAAGGCAGGCTACCATCTCGGATGTAGTGTTTTACAACATTCCTGGCGTATCGGCCCCTACTTCTCGGTGGGAACATTATATTCGTCTATAACGTAATATAACCTAACCTAACCCATCTAGCCCCTCGCTGGTAATGTTTTACAGAATCCCGTTCGTGCCGTCCCGTACGTCTCGGTTGGGACGTTATATACGTCTACAGCGATATATATCCTAACGTAAGGCAGGCTACCATCTCGGATGTAGTGTTTTACAACATTCCTGGCGTATCGGCCCTTACTTCTCGGTGGGAACATTATATTCGTCTATAACGTAATATAACCTAACCTAACACATCTAGCCACTCGCTGGTAATGTTTTACAGAATCCCGTTTGTGTCGTCGCGTACGTTTTGGTTGGGACATTATATACGTCTACAGCATTATATATCCTAACCTAAGGCAGGCTATCATCTCGGATGTAGTGTTTTACAATATTCCTGGCGTATCGGCCCCTACTTCTCGTTGGGAACATTATATACGTCTATAACGTATCACATCCTAACCTAACACATCTAGCCCCTTGCTGGTAATGTTTTACAGAGTCCCGTTCGTGACGTCCCGTACATCTCGGTTGGAATATTATATACGTCTATAGCGTTATATATCCTAACCTAAGGCAGGCTATAATCTCGGATGTAGTATTTTACAACATTCCTTGCGTATCGGCCCCTACTTCTCGGTGGGAACATTATATAGGTCTATAACGTAATATAACCTAACCTATCACATCTAGCCCCTCGCTGGTACTGTTTTACAGAATCCCGTTCGTGACGTCCCGTACATCTCGGTTGGAATATTGTATACGTCTATAGTGTTATATATCCTAACCTAAGGCAGGCCATAATCTCGGATGTAGTATTTTACAACATTCCTGGCGTATCGGCCCCTACTTCTCGGTGGGAACATTATATACGTCTATAACGTAATATACCCTAACCTAACACATCTAGCCCCTCGCTGGTAATGTTTTACAGAATCCCGTTTGTGTCGTCCCGTACGTTTTGGTTGGCACCTTATATACGTCTAGAGCGTTATATATCCTAACCTAAGGCAGGCTATGATCTCGGATGTAGTATTTTACAACATTCCTGGCGTATCGGCCCCTACTTCTTGGTGAGAACATTATATAGGTCTATTACGTAATATAACCTAACCTCTCACATCTAGTCCTTCGATGGTAATGTTTTACAGAGTCCCGTTCGTGTCGTCCAGTACGTTTCGGTTGGGACATTATATACGTCTACAGCGTTATATATCCTAACCTAAGGCAGGCTATAATCTCGGATGCAGAATTTTACAACATGCCTGGTGTATCGGCCCCTACTTCTCGGTGGGAACATTATATACGTCTATAAGGTATCACAGCCTAACCTAACCCATCTAGCCCCTCGCTGGTAATGTTTTACAGAATCCCGTTCGTGACGTCCCGTACATCTCGGTTGGAATATTATATACGTCTATAGCGTTACATATCCTAACCTAAGGCAGGCTATAATCTCGGATGTAGTATTTTACAACATTCCTGGCGTATCGGCCCCTACTACTCGGTGGGAACATTATATACGTCTATAAGGTATCACAACCTAACCTAACCCATCTAGCCCCTCGCTGGTAATGTTTTACAGAATCCCGTTCGTGCCGTCCCGTACGTCTCGGTTGGGACGTTATATACGTCTACAGCGATATATATCCTAACGTAAGGCAGGCTACCATCTCGGATGTAGTGTTTTACAACATTCCTGGCGTATCGGCCCCTACTTCTCGGTGGGAACATTATATTCGTCTATAACGTAATATAACCTAACCTAACCCATCTAGCCCCTCGCTGGTAATGTTTTACAGAATCCCGTTCGTGCCGTCCCGTACGTCTCGGTTGGGACGTTATATACGTCTACAGCGATATATATCCTAACGTAAGGCAGGCTACCATCTCGGATGTAGTGTTTTACAACATTCCTGGCGTATCGGCCCTTACTTCTCGGTGGGAACATTATATTCGTCTATAACGTAATATAACCTAACCTAACACATCTAGCCACTCGCTGGTAATGTTTTACAGAATCCCGTTTGTGTCGTCGCGTACGTTTTGGTTGGGACATTATATACGTCTACAGCATTATATATCCTAACCTAAGGCAGGCTATCATCTCGGATGTAGTGTTTTACAACATTCCTGGCGTATCGGCCCCTACTTCTCGTTGGGAACATTATATACGTCTATAACGTATCACATCCTAACCTAACACATCTAGCCCCTTGCTGGTAATGTTTTACAGAGTCCCGTTCGTGACGTCCCGTACATCTCGGTTGGAATATTATATACGTCTATAGCGTTATATATCCTAACCTAAGGCAGGCTATAATCTCGGATGTAGTATTTTACAACATTCCTTGCGTATCGGCCCCTACTTCTCGGTGGGAACATTATATAGGTCTATAACGTAATATAACCTAACCTATCACATCTAGCCCCTCGCTGGTACTGTTTTACAGAATCCCGTTCGTGACGTCCCGTACATCTCGGTTGGAATATTGTATACGTCTATAGTGTTATATATCCTAACCTAAGGCAGGCCATAATCTCGGATGTAGTATTTTACAACATTCCTGGCGTATCGGCCCCTACTTCTCGGTGGGAACATTATATACGTCTATAACGTAATATATCCTAACCTAACACATCTAGCCCCACGCTGGTAATGTTTTACAGAATCCCGTTTGTGTCGTCCCGTACGTTTCGGTTGGCACCTTATATACGTCTAGAGCGTTATATATCCTAACCTAAGGCAGGCTATGATCTCGGATGTAGTATTTTACAACATTCCTGGCGTATCGGCCCCTACTTCTTGGTGAGAACATTATATAGGTCTATTACGTAATATAACCTAACCTCACACATCTAGGCCTTCGATGGTAATGTTTTACAGAGTCCCGTTCGTGTCGTCCAGTACGTTTCGGTTGGGACATTATATACGTCTACAGCGTTATATATCCTAACCTAAGGCAGGCTATAATCTCGGATGCAGAATTTTACAACATGCCTGGTGTATCGGCCCCTACTTCTCGGTGGGAACATTATATACGTCTATAAGGTATCACAGCCTAACCTAACCCATCTAGCCCCTCGCTGGTAATGTTTTACAGAATCCCGTTCGTGCCGTCCCGTACATCTCGGTTGGAATATTATATACGTCTATAGCGTTACATATCCTAACCTAAGGCAGGCTATAATCTCGGATGTAGTATTTTACAACATTCCTGGCGTATCGGCCCCTACTACTCGGTGGGAACATTATATACGTCTATAAGGTATCACAACCTAACCTAACCCATCTAGCCCCTCGCTGGTAATGTTTTACATAATCCCGTTCGTGACGTCCCGTACATCTCGGTTGGAATATTATATACGTCTATAGCGTTATATATCCTAACCTAAGGCAGGCTATAATCTCGGATGTAGTATTTTACAACATTCCTGGCGTATCGGCCCCTACTCCTCGGTGGGAACATTATATAGGTCTATAACGTAATATAACCTAACCCATCACATCTAGCCGCTCGCTGGTAATGTTTTACAGAATCCCGTTCGTGCCGTCCCGTACGTCTCGGTTGGTACGTTATATACGTCAACAGCGATATATATCCTAACGTAAGGCAGGCTACCATCACGGATGTAGTGTTTTACAACATTCCTGGCGTATCGGCGCCTACTTCTCGGTGGGAACATTATATAGGTCTATAACGTAATATAACCTAACCTAAGACGTCTAGCCCCTCGCTGGTAATGTTTTACAGAGTCCCGTTCTTGTCGTCCCGTACGTTTCGGTTGTGACATTATATACGTCTACAGCATTATATATCCTAACCTAAGGCAGGCTATCATCTCGGATGCAGTATTTTACAACATGCCTGGCATATCGGCCTCTACTTCTCGGTGGGAACATTATATTCGTCTATTACGTAATATATCCTAACCTCACACATCTAGGCCCTCGCTGGTAATGTTTTTCAGAATCCCGTTCGTGCCGTCCCGTACGTCTCGGTTGGGACATTATATACTTCTACAGCGATATATATCCTAACGTAAGGCAGGCTAACATCTCGGATGTAGTGTTTTACAACATTCCTGGCGTATCGGCCCCTACGTCTCGGTGGGAACATCATATAGGTCTATAACGTAATATAACCTAACCTACAACATCTAGCCCCTCGCTGGTAATGTTTTACAGAATCCCGTTTGTGTCGTCCCGTACGTTTCTTTTGGGACATTATATACGTCTACAGCGTTATATATCCTAACCTAAGGCAGGCTATGATCTCGGATGCAGTATTTTACAACATTCCTGGCATATCGGCCCCTACTTCTCGGTGGGAACATTATATACGTCTATAACGTATCACAACCTAACCCAACCCATCTAGCCCCTCCCTGATAATGTTTTACAGAATCCCGTTCGTGACGTCCCGTACATCTCGGTTGGATTATTATATACGTCTATAGCGTTATATATACTAACCTAAGGCAGGCTATAATCTCGGATGTAGTATTTTACAACATTCCTGGCGTATCGGCCCCTACTTCTCGGTGGGAACATTATATAGGTCTATAACGTATTATAACCTAATCTAACCCATCCAGGCCCTCGCTGGTAATGTTTTACAGAATCCCGTTCCTGTCGTCCCGTACGTCTCGGTTGGGACATTATAAACGTCTACAGCGATACATATCCTAACGTAAGGCATGCTAACATCTCGGATGTAGTATATTACAACATTCCTGGCGGATCGGCCCCTACTTCTCAGTGTGTACATTATATTCGTCTATTACGTAATATATCCTAACCTCACACATCTAGCCCCTCGCTGGTAATGTTTTACAGAATCCTGTTTGTGTCGTCCCGTACGTTTCGGTTGGGACATTATATACGTCTACAGCGTTATATATCCTAACCTAAGGCAGGCTATCATCTCGGATGCGGTATTTTACAACATGCCCGGCGTATCGGCCCCTACTTTTCGGTGGGAACATTATATACGTCTATAACGTATCACAACCTAACCTAATCCATCTAGCCCCTCGCTGGTAATGTTTTACAGAATCCCGTTCGTGACGTCCCGTACGTCTCGGTTGGGAAGTTATATACGTCTACAGCGATATATATCCTAACGTAAGGCAGGCTACCATCTCGGATGTAGTGTTTTACAACATTCCTGGCGTATCGGCCCTTACTTCTCGGTGGGAACATTATATTCGTCTATAACGTAATATAACCTAACCTAACACATCTAGCCACTCGCTGGTAATGTTTTGCAGAATCCCGTTCCTGTCGTCCCGTACGTCTCGGTTGGGACATTATAAACGTCTACAGCGATATATATCCTAACGTAAGGCATGCTAACATTTCGGATGTAGTATTTTACAACATTCCTGGCGTATCGGCCCCTACTTCTCGGTGGGAACATGATATTCGTCTATTACGTAATATAACCTAACCTCACACATCTAGGCCTTCGATGGTAATGTTTTACAGAGTCCCGTTCGTGTCGTCCAGTACGTTTCGGTTGGGACATTATATACGTCTACAGCGTTATATATCCTAACCTAAGGCAGGCTATAATCTCGGATGCAGTATTTTACAACATTCCTGGCGTATCGGCCCCTACTTCTCGGTGGGAACATTATATAGGTCTATAACGTATCACATCCTAACCTAACACATCTAGCCCCTTGCTGGCAATGTTTTACAGAGTCCCGTTCGTGACGTCCCGTACATCTCGGTTGGAATATTATATACGTCTATAGCGTTATATATCCTAACCTAAGGCAGGCTATAATCTCGGATGTAGTATTTTACAACATTCCTTGCGTATCGGCCCCTACTTCTCGGTGGGAACATTATATAGGTCTATAACGTAATATAACCTAACCTATCACATCTAGCCCCTCGCTGGTACTGTTTTACAGAATCCCGTTCGTGACGTCCCGTACATCTCGGTTGGAATATTATATACGTCTATAGCGTTATATATCCTAACCTAAGGCAGGCCATAATCTCGGATGTAGTATTTTACAACATTCCTGGCGTATCGGCCCCTACTTCTCGGTGGGAACATTATATACGTCTATAAGGTATCACAGCCTAACCCAACCCATCTAGCCCCTCGCTGGTAATGTTTTACAGAATCCCGTTCGTGACGTCCCGTACATCTCGGGTGGAATATTATATACGTCAATAGCGTTACATATCCTAACCTAAGGCAGGCTATAATCTCGGATGTAGTATTTTACAACATTCCTGGCGTATCGGCCCCTACTACTCGGTGGGAACATTATATACGTCTATAAGGTATCACAACCTAACCTAACCCATCTAGCCCCTCGCTGGTAATGTTTTACAGAATCCCGTTCGTGACGTCCCGTACATCTCGGTTGGAATATTATATACGTCTATAGCGTTATATATCCTAACCTAAGGCAGGCTATAATCTCGGATGTAGTATTTTACAACATTCCTGGCGTATCGGCCCCTACTTCTCGGTGGGAACATTATATAGGTCTATAACGTAATATAACCTAACCTATCACATCTAGCCCCTCGCTGGTAATGTTTTACAGAATCCCGTTCGTGCCGTCCCATACGTCTCGGTTGGGACGTTATATACGTCTTCAGCGATATATATCCTAACCTAAGGCAGGCTATCATCTCGGATGCAGTATTTTACAACATTCCTGGCATATCGGCCCCTACTTCTCGGTGGGAACATTGTATACGTCTATAACGTATAACAACCTAATCTAACCCATCCAGGCCCTCGCTGGTAATGTTTTACAGAATCCCGTTCCTGTCGTCCCGTACGTCTCGGTTGGGACATTATAAACGTCTACAGCGATACATATCCTAACGTAAGGCATGCTAACATCTCGGATGTAGTATTTTACAACATTCCTGGCGTATCGGCCCCTACTTCTAGGTGGGAACATTATATTCGTCTATTACGTAATATAACCTAACCTCACACATCTAGGCCTTCGATGGTAATGTTTTACAGAGTCCCGTTCGTGTCGTCCCGTACGTTTCGGTTGGGACATTATATACGTCTACAGCGTTATATATCCTAACCTAAGGCAGGCTATAATCTCGGATGCAGTATTTTACAACATGCCTGGTGTATCGGCCCCTACTTCTCGGTGGGAACATTATATACGTCTATAAGGTATCACAACCTAACCTAACCCATCTAGCCCCTCGCTGGTAATGTTTTACAGAATCCCGTTCGTGACGTCCCGTACATCTCGGTTGGAATATTATATACGTCTATAGCGTTACATATCCTAACCTAAGGCAGGCTATAATCTCGGATGTAGTATTTTACAACATTCCTGGCGTATCGGCCCCTACTACTCGGTGGGAACATTATATGCGTCTATAAGGTATCACAACCTAACCTAACCCATCTAGCCCCTCGCTGGTAATGTTTTACATAATCCCGTTCGTGACGTCCCGTACATCTCGGTTGGAATATTATATACGTCTATAGCGTTATATATCCTAACCTAAGGCAGGCTATAATCTCGGATGTAGTATTTTACAACATTCCTGGCGTATCGGCCCCTACTCCTCGGTGGGAACATTATATAGGTCTATAACGTAATATAACCTAACCCATCACATCTAGCCGCTCGCTGGTAATGTTTTACAGAATCCCGTTCGTGCCGTCCCGTACGTCTCGGTTGGTACGTTATATACGTCAACAGCGATATATATCCTAACGTAAGGCAGGCTACCATCACGGATGTAGTGTTTTACAACATTCCTGGCGTATCGGCGCCTACTTCTCGGTGGGAACATTATATAGGTCTATAACGTAATATAACCTAACCTAAGACGTCTAGCCCCTCGCTGGTAATGTTTTACAGAGTCCCGTTCTTGTCGTCCCGTACGTTTCGGTTGTGACATTATATACGTCTACAGCATTATATATCCTAACCTAAGGCAGGCTATCATCTCGGATGCAGTATTTTACAACATGCCTGGCATATCGGCCTCTACTTCTCGGTGGGAACATTATATTCGTCTATTACGTAATATATCCTAACCTCACACATCTAGGCCCTCGCTGGTAATGTTTTTCAGAATCCCGTTCGTGCCGTCCCGTACGTCTCGGTTGGGACATTATATACTTCTACAGCGATATATATCCTAACGTAAGGCAGGCTAACATCTCGGATGTAGTGTTTTACAACATTCCTGGCGTATCGGCCCCTACGTCTCGGTGGGAACATCATATAGGTCTATAACGTAATATAACCTAACCTACAACATCTAGCCCCTCGCTGGTAATGTTTTACAGAATCCCGTTTGTGTCGTCCCGTACGTTTCTTTTGGGACATTATATACGTCTACAGCGTTATATATCCTAACCTAAGGCAGGCTATGATCTCGGATGCAGTATTTTACAACATTCCTGGCATATCGGCCCCTACTTCTCGGTGGGAACATTATATACGTCTATAACGTATCACAACCTAACCCAACCCATCTAGCCCCTCGCTGATAATGTTTTACAGAATCCCGTTCGTGACGTCCCGTACATCTCGGTTGGATTATTATATACGTCTATAGCGTTATATATACTAACCTAAGGCAGGCTATAATCTCGGATGTAGTATTTTACAACATTCCTGGCGTATCGGCCCCTACTTCTCGGTGGGAACATTATATAGGTCTATAACGTATTATAACCTAATCTAACCCATCCAGGCCCTCGCTGGTAATGTTTTACAGAATCCCGTTCCTGTCGTCCCGTACGTCTCGGTTGGGACATTATAAACGTCTACAGCGATACATATCCTAACGTAAGGCATGCTAACATCTCGGATGTAGTATATTACAACATTCCTGGCGGATCGGCCCCTACTTCTCAGTGTGTACATTATATTCGTCTATTACGTAATATATCCTAACCTCACACATCTAGCCCCTCGCTGGTAATGTTTTACAGAATCCTGTTTGTGTCGTCCCGTACGTTTCGGTTGGGACATTATATACGTCTACAGCGTTATATATCCTAACCTAAGGCAGGCTATCATCTCGGATGCGGTATTTTACAACATGCCCGGCGTATCGGCCCCTACTTTTCGGTGGGAACATTATATACGTCTATAACGTATCACAACCTAACCTAATCCATCTAGCCCCTCGCTGGTAATGTTTTACAGAATCCCGTTCGTGACGTCCCGTACGTCTCGGTTGGGAAGTTATATACGTCTACAGCGATATATATCCTAACGTAAGGCAGGCTACCATCTCGGATGTAGTGTTTTACAACATTCCTGGCGTATCGGCCCTTACTTCTCGGTGGGAACATTATATTCGTCTATAACGTAATATAACCTAACCTAACACATCTAGCCACTCGCTGGTAATGTTTTGCAGAATCCCGTTCCTGTCGTCCCGTACGTCTCGGTTGGGACATTATAAACGTCTACAGCGATATATATCCTAACGTAAGGCATGCTAACATTTCGGATGTAGTATTTTACAACATTCCTGGCGTATCGGCCCCTACTTCTCGGTGGGAACATGATATTCGTCTATTACGTAATATAACCTAACCTCACACATCTAGGCCTTCGATGGTAATGTTTTACAGAGTCCCGTTCGTGTCGTCCAGTACGTTTCGGTTGGGACATTATATACGTCTACAGCGTTATATATCCTAACCTAAGGCAGGCTATAATCTCGGATGCAGTATTTTACAACATTCCTGGCGTATCGGCCCCTACTTCTCGGTGGGAACATTATATAGGTCTATAACGTATCACATCCTAACCTAACACATCTAGCCCCTTGCTGGCAATGTTTTACAGAGTCCCGTTCGTGACGTCCCGTACATCTCGGTTGGAATATTATATACGTCTATAGCGTTATATATCCTAACCTAAGGCAGGCTATCCTCTCGGATGCTCTATTTTAAAACATTCCTGGCATATCGGCCCCTACTTCTCGGTGGGAACATTATATACATCTATAACGTATCACAACCTAACCTAATCCATCTAGCCCCTCGCTGGTAATGTTTTACAGAATCCCGTTCGTGACGTCCCGTACATCTGGGTTGGAATATTATATACGTCTATAGCGTTATATATCCTAACCTAAGGCAGGCTATAATCTCGGATGTAGTATTTTACAACATTCCTTGCGTATCGGCCCCTACTTCTCGGTGGGAACATTATATAGGTCTATAACGTAATATAACCTAACCTAACCCATCTAGCCCCTCGCTGGTAATGTTTTACAGAATCCCGTTCGTGCCGTCCCGTACGTCTCGGTTGGGACGTTATATACGTCTACAGCGATATATATCCTAACGTAAGGCAGGCTACCATCTCGGATGTAGTGTTTTACAACATTCCTGGCGTATCGGCCCCTACTTCTCGGTGGGAACATTATATTCGTCTATAACGTAATATAACCTAACCTAACCCATCTAGCCCCTCGCTGGTAATGTTTTACAGAATCCCGTTCGTGCCGTCCCGTACGTCTCGGTTGGGACGTTATATACGTCTACAGCGATATATATCCTAACGTAAGGCAGGCTACCATCTCGGATGTAGTGTTTTACAACATTCCTGGCGTATCGGCCCTTACTTCTCGGTGGGAACATTATATTCGTCTATAACGTAATATAACCTAACCTAACACATCTAGCCACTCGCTGGTAATGTTTTACAGAATCCCGTTTGTGTCGTCGCGTACGTTTTGGTTGGGACATTATATACGTCTACAGCATTATATATCCTAACCTAAGGCAGGCTATCATCTCGGATGTAGTGTTTTACAACATTCCTGGCGTATCGGCCCCTACTTCTCGTTGGGAACATTATATACGTCTATAACGTTTCACATCCTAACCTAACACATCTAGCCCCTTGCTGGTAATGTTTTACAGAGTCCCGTTCGTGACGTCCCGTACATCTCGGTTGGAATATTATATACGTCTATAGCGTTATATATCCTAACCTAAGGCAGGCTATAATCTCGGATGTAGTATTTTACAACATTCCTTGCGTATCGGCCCCTACTTCTCGGTGGGAACATTATATAGGTCTATAACGTAATATAACCTAACCTATCACATCTAGCCCCTCGCTGGTACTGTTTTACAGAATCCCGTTCGTGACGTCCCGTACATCTCGGTTGGAATATTGTATACGTCTATAGTGTTATATATCCTAACCTAAGGCAGGCCATAATCTCGGATGTAGTATTTTACAACATTCCTGGCTTATCGGCCCCTACTTCTCGGTGGGAACATTATATACGTCTATAATGTAATATATCCTAACCTAACACATCTAGCCCCACGCTGGTAATGTTTTACAGAATCCCGTTTGTGTCGTCCCGTACGTTTCGGTTGGCACCTTATATACGTCTAGAGCGTTATATATCCTAACCTAAGGCAGGCTATGATCTCGGATGTAGTATTTTACAACATTCCTGGCGTATCGGCCCCTACTTCTTGGTGAGAACATTATATAGGTCTATTACGTAATATAACCTAACCTCACACATCTAGGCCTTCGATGGTAATGTTTTACAGAGTCCCGTTCGTGTCGTCCAGTACGTTTCGGTTGGGACATTATATACGTCTACAGCGTTATATATCCTAACCTAAGGCAGGCTATAATCTCGGATGCAGAATTTTACAACATGCCTGGTGTATCGGCCCCTACTTCTCGGTGGGAACATTATATACGTCTATAAGGTATCACAGCCTAACCTAACCCATCTAGCCCCTCGCTGGTAATGTTTTACAGAATCCCGTTCGTGCCGTCCCGTACATCTCGGTTGGAATATTATATACGTCTATAGCGTTACATATCCTAACCTAAGGCAGGCTATAATCTCGGATGTAGTATTTTACAACATTCCTGGCGTATCGGCCCCTACTACTCGGTGGGAACATTATATACGTCTATAAGGTATCACAACCTAACCTAACCCATCTAGCCCCTCGCTGGTAATGTTTTACATAATCCCGTTCGTGACGTCCCGTACATCTCGGTTGGAATATTATATACGTCTATAGCGTTATATATCCTAACCTAAGGCAGGCTATAATCTCGGATGTAGTATTTTACAACATTCCTGGCGTATCGGCCCCTACTCCTCGGTGGGAACATTATATAGGTCTATAACGTAATATAACCTAACCCATCACATCTAGCCGCTCGCTGGTAATGTTTTACAGAATCCCGTTCGTGCCGTCCCGTACGTCTCGGTTGGTACGTTATATACGTCAACAGCGATATATATCCTAACGTAAGGCAGGCTACCATCACGGATGTAGTGTTTTACAACATTCCTGGCGTATCGGCGCCTACTTCTCGGTGGGAACATTATATAGGTCTATAAGGTAATATAACCTAACCTAAGACGTCTAGCCCCTCGCTGGTAATGTTTTACAGAGTCCCGTTCTTGTCGTCCCGTACGTTTCGGTTGTGACATTATATACGTCTACAGCATTATATATCCTAACCTAAGGCAGGCTATCATCTCGGATGCAGTATTTTACAACATGCCTGGCATATCGGCCTCTACTTCTCGGTGGGAACATTATATTCGTCTATTACGTAATATATCCTAACCTCACACATCTAGGCCCTCGCTGGTAATGTTTTTCAGAATCCCGTTCGTGCCGTCCCGTACGTCTCGGTTGGGACATTATATACTTCTACAGCGATATATATCCTAACGTAAGGCAGGCTAACATCTCGGATGTAGTGTTTTACAACATTCCTGGCGTATCGGCCCCTACGTCTCGGTGGGAACATCATATAGGTCTATAACGTAATATAACCTAACCTACAACATCTAGCCCCTCGCTGGTAATGTTTTACAGAATCCCGTTTGTGTCGTCCCGTACGTTTCTTTTGGGACATTATATACGTCTACAGCGTTATATATCCTAACCTAAGGCAGGCTATGATCTCGGATGCAGTATTTTACAACATTCCTGGCATATCGGCCCCTACTTCTCGGTGGGAACATTATATACGTCTATAACGTATCACAACCTAACCCAACCCATCTAGCCCCTCGCTGATAATGTTTTACAGAATCCCGTTCGTGACGTCCCGTACATCTCGGTTGGATTATTATATACGTCTATAGCGTTATATATACTAACCTAAGGCAGGCTATAATCTCGGATGTAGTATTTTACAACATTCCTGGCGTATCGGCCCCTACTTCTCGGTGGGAACATTATATAGGTCTATAACGTATTATAACCTAATCTAACCCATCCAGGCCCTCGCTGGTAATGTTTTACAGAATCCCGTTCCTGTCGTCCCGTACGTCTCGGTTGGGACATTATAAACGTCTACAGCGATACATATCCTAACGTAAGGCATGCTAACATCTCGGATGTAGTATATTACAACATTCCTGGCGGATCGGCCCCTACTTCTCAGTGTGTACATTATATTCGTCTATTACGTAATATATCCTAACCTCACACATCTAGCCCCTCGCTGGTAATGTTTTACAGAATCCTGTTTGTGTCGTCCCGTACGTTTCGGTTGGGACATTATATACGTCTACAGCGTTATATATCCTAACCTAAGGCAGGCTATCATCTCGGATGCGGTATTTTACAACATGCCCGGCGTATCGGCCCCTACTTTTCGGTGGGAACATTATATACGTCTATAACGTATCACAACCTAACCTAATCCATCTAGCCCCTCGCTGGTAATGTTTTACAGAATCCCGTTCGTGACGTCCCGTACGTCTCGGTTGGGAAGTTATATACGTCTACAGCGATATATATCCTAACGTAAGGCAGGCTACCATCTCGGATGTAGTGTTTTACAACATTCCTGGCGTATCGGCCCTTACTTCTCGGTGGGAACATTATATTCGTCTATAACGTAATATAACCTAACCTAACACATCTAGCCACTCGCTGGTAATGTTTTGCAGAATCCCGTTCCTGTCGTCCCGTACGTCTCGGTTGGGACATTATAAACGTCTACAGCGATATATATCCTAACGTAAGGCATGCTAACATTTCGGATGTAGTATTTTACAACATTCCTGGCGTATCGGCCCCTACTTCTCGGTGGGAACATGATATTCGTCTATTACGTAATATAACCTAACCTCACACATCTAGGCCGTCGATGGTAATGTTTTACAGAGTCCCGTTCGTGTCGTCCAGTACGTTTCGGTTGGGACATTATATACGTCTACAGCGTTATATATCCTAACCTAAGGCAGGCTATAATCTCGGATGCAGTATTTTACAACATTCCTGGCGTATCGGCCCCTACTTCTCGGTGGGAACATTATATAGGTCTATAACGTATCACATCCTAACCTAACACATCTAGCCCCTTGCTGGCAATGTTTTACAGAGTCCCGTTCGTGACGTCCCGTACATCTCGGTTGGAATATTATATACGTCTATAGCGTTATATATCCTAACCTAAGGCAGGCTATAATCTCGGATGTAGTATTTTACAACATTCCTGGCGTATCGGCCCCTACTTCTCGGTGGGAACATTATATAGGTCTATAACGTAATATAACCTAACCTATCACATCTAGCCCCTCGCTGGTAATGTTTTACAGAATCCCGTTCGTGCCGTCCCATACGTCTCGGTTGGGACGTTATATACGTCTTCAGCGATATATATCCTAACCTAAGGCAGGCTATCATCTCGGATGCAGTATTTTACAACATTCCTGGCATATCGGCCCCTACTTCTCGGTGGGAACATTGTATACGTCTATAACGTATAACAACCTAATCTAACCCATCCAGGCCCTCGCTGGTAATGTTTTACAGAATCCCGTTCCTGTCGTCCCGTACGTCTCGGTTGGGACATTATAAACGTCTACAGCGATACATATCCTAACGTAAGGCATGCTAACATCTCGGATGTAGTATTTTACAACATTCCTGGCGTATCGGCCCCTACTTCTCGGTGGGAACATTATATTCGTCTATTACGTAATATAACCTAATCTCACACATCTAGGCCTTCGATGGTAATGTTTTACAGAGTCCCGTTCGTGTCGTCCCGTACGTTTCGGTTGGGACATTATATACGTCTACAGCGTTATATATCCTAACCTAAGGCAGGCTATAATCTCGGATGCAGTATTTTACAACATGCCTGGTGTATCGGCCCCTACTTCTCGGTGGGAACATTATATACGTCTATAAGGTATCACAACCTAACCTAACCCATCTAGCCCCTCGCTGGTAATGTTTTACAGAATCCCGTTCGTGACGTCCCGTACATCTCGGTTGGAATATTATATACGTCTATAGCGTTACATATCCTAACCTAAGGCAGGCTATAATCTCGGATGTAGTATTTTACAACATTCCTGGCGTATCGGCCCCTACTACTCGGTGGGAACATTATATACGTCTATAAGGTATCACAACCTAACCTAACCCATCTAGCCCCTCGCTGGTAATGTTTTACATAATCCCGTTCGTGACGTCCCGTACATCTCGGTTGGAATATTATATACGTCTATAGCGTTATATATCCTAACCTAAGGCAGGCTATAATCTCGGATGTAGTATTTTACAACATTCCTGGCGTATCGGCCCCTACTCCTCGGTGGGAACATTATATAGGTCTATAACGTAATATAACCTAACCCATCACATCTAGCCGCTCGCTGGTAATGTTTTACAGAATCCCGTTCGTGCCGTCCCGTACGTCTCGGTTGGTACGTTATATACGTCAACAGCGATATATATCCTAACGTAAGGCAGGCTACCATCACGGATGTAGTGTTTTACAACATTCCTGGCGTATCGGCGCCTACTTCTCGGTGGGAACATTATATAGGTCTATAACGTAATATAACCTAACCTAAGACGTCTAGCCCCTCGCTGGTAATGTTTTACAGAGTCCCGTTCTTGTCGTCCCGTACGTTTCGGTTGTGACATTATATACGTCTACAGCATTATATATCCTAACCTAAGGCAGGCTATCATCTCGGATGCAGTATTTTACAACATGCCTGGCATATCGGCCTCTACTTCTCGGTGGGAACATTATATTCGTCTATTACGTAATATATCCTAACCTCACACATCTAGGCCCTCGCTGGTAATGTTTTTCAGAATCCCGTTCGTGCCGTCCCGTACGTCTCGGTTGGGACATTATATACTTCTACAGCGATATATATCCTAACGTAAGGCAGGCTAACATCTCGGATGTAGTGTTTTACAACATTCCTGGCGTATCGGCCCCTACGTCTCGGTGGGAACATCATATAGGTCTATAACGTAATATAACCTAACCTACAACATCTAGCCCCTCGCTGGTAATGTTTTACAGAATCCCGTTTGTGTCGTCCCGTACGTTTCTTTTGGGACATTATATACGTCTACAGCGTTATATATCCTAACCTAAGGCAGGCTATGATCTCGGATGCAGTATTTTACAACATTCCTGGCATATCGGCCCCTACTTCTCGGTGGGAACATTATATACGTCTATAACGTATCACAACCTAACCCAACCCATCTAGCCCCTCGCTGATAATGTTTTACAGAATCCCGTTCGTGACGTCCCGTACATCTCGGTTGGATTATTATATACGTCTATAGCGTTATATATACTAACCTAAGGCAGGCTATAATCTCGGATGTAGTATTTTACAACATTCCTGGCGTATCGGCCCCTACTTCTCGGTGGGAACATTATATAGGTCTATAACGTATTATAACCTAATCTAACCCATCCAGGCCCTCGCTGGTAATGTTTTACAGAATCCCGTTCCTGTCGTCCCGTACGTCTCGGTTGGGACATTATAAACGTCTACAGCGATACATATCCTAACGTAAGGCATGCTAACATCTCGGATGTAGTATATTACAACATTCCTGGCGGATCGGCCCCTACTTCTCAGTGTGTACATTATATTCGTCTATTACGTAATATATCCTAACCTCACACATCTAGCCCCTCGCTGGTAATGTTTTACAGAATCCTGTTTGTGTCGTCCCGTACGTTTCGGTTGGGACATTATATACGTCTACAGCGTTATATATCCTAACCTAAGGCAGGCTATCATCTCGGATGCGGTATTTTACAACATGCCCGGCGTATCGGCCCCTACTTTTCGGTGGGAACATTATATACGTCTATAACGTATCACAACATAACCTAATCCATCTAGCCCCTCGCTGGTAATGTTTTACAGAATCCCGTTCGTGACGTCCCGTACGTCTCGGTTGGGAAGTTATATACGTCTACAGCGATATATATCCTAACGTAAGGCAGGCTACCATCTCGGATGTAGTGTTTTACAACATTCCTGGCGTATCGGCCCTTACTTCTCGGTGGGAACATTATATTCGTCTATAACGTAATATAACCTAACCTAACACATCTAGCCACTCGCTGGTAATGTTTTGCAGAATCCCGTTCCTGTCGTCCCGTACGTCTCGGTTGGGACATTATAAACGTCTACAGCGATATATATCCTAACGTAAGGCATGCTAACATTTCGGATGTAGTATTTTACAACATTCCTGGCGTATCGGCCCCTACTTCTCGGTGGGAACATGATATTCGTCTATTACGTAATATAACCTAACCTCACACATCTAGGCCTTCGATGGTAATGTTTTACAGAGTCCCGTTCGTGTCGTCCAGTACGTTTCGGTTGGGACATTATATACGTCTACAGCGTTATATATCCTAACCTAAGGCAGGCTATAATCTCAGATGCAGTATTTTACAACATTCCTGGCGTATCGGCCCCTACTTCTCGGTGGGAACATTATATAGGTCTATAACGTATCACATCCTAACCTAACACATCTAGCCCCTTGCTGGCAATGTTTTACAGAGTCCCGTTCGTGACGTCCCGTACATCTCGGTTGGAATATTATATACGTCTATAGCGTTATATATCCTAACCTAAGGCAGGCTATAATCTCGGATGTAGTATTTTACAACATTCCTTGCGTATCGGCCCCTACTTCTCGGTGGGAACATTATATAGGTCTATAACGTAATATAACCTAACCTATCACATCTAGCCCCTCGCTGGTACTGTTTTACAGAATCCCGTTCGTGACGTCCCGTACATCTCGGTTGGAATATTATATACGTCTATAGCGTTATATATCCTAACCTAAGGCAGGCCATAATCTCGGATGTAGTATTTTACAACATTCCTGGCGTATCGGCCCCTACTTCTCGGTGGGAACATTATATACGTCTATAAGGTATCACAGCCTAACCCAACCCATCTAGCCCCTCGCTGGTAATGTTTTACAGAATCCCGTTCGTGACGTCCCGTACATCTCGGGTGGAATATTATATACGTCAATAGCGTTACATATCCTAACCTAAGGCAGGCTATAATCTCGGATGTAGTATTTTACAACATTCCTGGCGTATCGGCCCCTACTACTCCGTGGGAACATTATATACGTCTATAAGGTATCACAACCTAACCTAACCCATCTAGCCCCTCGCTGGTAATGTTTTACAGAATCCCGTTCGTGACGTCCCGTACATCTCGGTTGGAATATTATATACGTCTATAGCGTTATATATCCTAACCTAAGGCAGGCTATAATCTCGGATGTAGTATTTTACAACATTCCTGGCGTATCGGCCCCTACTTCTCGGTGGGAACATTATATAGGTCTATAACGTAATATAACCTAACCTATCACATCTAGCCCCTCGCTGGTAATGTTTTACAGAATCCCGTTCGTGCCGTCCCATACGTCTCGGTTGGGACGTTATATACGTCTTCAGCGATATATATCCTAACCTAAGGCAGGCTATCATCTCGGATGCAGTATTTTACAACATTCCTGGCATATCGGCCCCTACTTCTCGGTGGGAACATTGTATACGTCTATAACGTATAACAACCTAATCTAACCCATCCAGGCCCTCGCTGGTAATGTTTTACAGAATCCCGTTCCTGTCGTCCCGTACGTCTCGGTTGGGACATTATAAACGTCTACAGCGATACATATCCTAACGTAAGGCATGCTAACATCTCGGATGTAGTATTTTACAACATTCCTGGCGTATCGGCCCCTACTTCTCGGTGGGAACATTATATTCGTCTATTACGTAATATAACCTAACCTCACACATCTAGGCCTTCGATGGTAATGTTTTACAGAGTCCCGTTCGTGTCGTCCCGTACGTTTCGGTTGGGACATTATATACGTCTACAGCGTTATATATCCTAACCTAAGGCAGGCTATAATCTCGGATGCAGTATTTTACAACATGCCTGGTGTATCGGCCCCTACTTCTCGGTGGGAACATTATATACGTCTATAAGGTATCACAACCTAACCTAACCCATCTAGCCCCTCGCTGGTAATGTTTTACAGAATCCCGTTCGTGACGTCCCGTACATCTCGGTTGGAATATTATATACGTCTATAGCGTTACATATCCTAACCTAAGGCAGGCTATAATCTCGGATGTAGTATTGTACAACATTCCTGGCGTATCGGCCCCTACTACTCGGTGGGAACATTATATACGTCTATAAGGTATCACAACCTAACCTAACCCATCTAGCCCCTCGCTGGTAATGTTTTACAGAATCCCGTTCGTGACGTCCCGTACATCTCGGTTGGAATATTATATACGTCTATAGCGTTATATATCCTAACCTAAGGCAGGCTATAATCTCGGATGTAGTATTTTACAACATTCCTGGCGTATCGGCCCCTACTCCTCGGTGGGAACATTATATAGGTCTATAACGTAATATAACCTAACCTATCACATCTAGCCGCTCGCTGGTAATGTTTTACAGAATCCCGTTCGTGCCGTCCCGTACGTCTCGGTTGGGACGTTATATACGTCTACAGCGATATATATCCTAACGTAAGGCAGGCTACCATCTCGGATGTATTGTTTTACAACATTCCTGGCGTATCGGCCCTTACTTCTCGGTGGGAACATTATATTCGTCTATAACGTAATATAACCTAACCTATCACATCTAGCCCCTCGCTGGTACTGTTTTACAGAATCCCGTTCGTGACGTCCCGTACATCTCGGTTGGAATATTATATACGTCTATAGCGTTATATATCCTAACCTAAGGCAGGCCATAATCTCGGATGTAGTATTTTACAACATTCCTGGCGTATCGGCCCCTACTTCTCGGTGGGAACATTATATACGTCTATAAGGTATCACAGCATAACCCAACCCATCTAGCCCCTCGCTGGTAATGTTTTACAGAATCCCGTTCGTGACGTCCCGTACATCTCGGGTGGAATATTATATACGTCAATAGCGTTACATATCCTAACCTAAGGCAGGCTATAATCTCGGATGTAGTATTTTACAACATTCCTGGCGTATCGGCCCCTACTACTCGGTGGGAACATTATATACGTCTATAAGGTATCACAACCTAACCTAACCCATCTAGCCCCTCGCTGGTAATGTTTTACAGAATCCCGTTCGTGACGTCCCGTACATCTCGGTTGGAATATTATATACGTCTATAGCGTTATATATCCTAACCTAAGGCAGGCTATAATCTCGGATGTAGTATTTTACAACATTCCTGGCGTATCGGCCCCTACTTCTCGGTGGGAACATTATATAGGTCTATAACGTAATATAACCTAACCTATCACATCTAGCCCCTCGCTGGTAATGTTTTACAGAATCCCGTTCGTGCCGTCCCATACGTCTCGGTTGGGACGTTATATACGTCTTCAGCGATATATATCCTAACCTAAGGCAGGCTATCATCTCGGATGCAGTATTTTACAACATTCCTGGCATATCGGCCCCTACTTCTCGGTGGGAACATTGTATACGTCTATAACGTATAACAACCTAATCTAACCCATCCAGGCCCTCGCTGGTAATGTTTTACAGAATCCCGTTCCTGTCGTCCCGTACGTCTCGGTTGGGACATTATAAACGTCTACAGCGATACATATCCTAACGTAAGGCATGCTAACATCTCGGATGTAGTATTTTACAACATTCCTGGCGTATCGGCCCCTACTTCTCGGTGGGAACATTATATTCGTCTATTACGTAATATAACCTAACCTCACACATCTAGGCCTTCGATGGTAATGTTTTACAGAGTCCCGTTCGTGTCGTCCCGTACGTTTCGGTTGGGACATTATATACGTCTACAGCGTTATATATCCTAACCTAAGGCAGGCTATAATCTCGGATGCAGTATTTTACAACATGCCTGGTGTATCGGCCCCTACTTCTCGGTGGGAACATTATATACGTCTATAAGGTATCACAACCTAACCTAACCCATCTAGCCCCTCGCTGGTAATGTTTTACAGAATCCCGTTCGTGACGTCCCGTACATCTCGGTTGGAATATTATATACGTCTATAGCGTTACATATCCTAACCTAAGGCAGGCTATAATCTCGGATGTAGTATTGTACAACATTCCTGGCGTATCGGCCCCTACTACTCGGTGGGAACATTATATACGTCTATAAGGTATCACAACCTAACCTAACCCATCTAGCCCCTCGCTGGTAATGTTTTACAGAATCCCGTTCGTGACGTCCCGTACATCTCGGTTGGAATATTATATACGTCTATAGCGTTATATATCCTAACCTAAGGCAGGCTATAATCTCGGATGTAGTATTTTACAACATTCCTGGCGTATCGGCCCCTACTCCTCGGTGGGAACATTATATAGGTCTATAACGTAATATAACCTAACCTATCACATCTAGCCGCTCGCTGGTAATGTTTTACAGAATCCCGTTCGTGCCGTCCCGTACGTCTCGGTTGGTACGTTATATACGTCAACAGCGATATATATCCTAACGTAAGGCAGGCTACCATCTCGGATGTAGTGTTTTACAACATTCCTGGCGTATCGGCGCCTACTTCTCGGTGGGAACATTATATAGGTCTATAACGTAATATAACCTAACCTAAGACATCTAGCCCCTCGCTGGTAATGTTTTACAGAGTCCCGTTCGTGTCGTCCCGTACGTTTCGGTTGGGACATTATATACGTCTACAGCATTATATATCCTAACCTAAGGCAGGCTATCATCTCGGATGCAGTATTTTACAACATGCCTGGCATATCGGCCTCTACTTCTCGGTGGGAACATTATATAGGTCTATAACGTATAACAACCTAATCTAACCCATCCAGGCCCTCGCTGGTAATGTTTTACAGAAACCCGTTTGTGTCGTCCCGTACGTTTCGGTTGGGACATTATATACGTCTACAGCATTATATATCCTAACCTAAGGCAGGCTATAATCTCGGATGTAGTATTTTACAACATTCCTTGCGTATCGGCCCCTACTTCTCGGTGGGAACATTATATAGGTCTATAACGTAATATAACCTAACCTATCACATCTAGCCCCTCGCTGGTACTGTTTTACAGAATCCCGTTCGTGACGTCCCGTACATCTCGGTTGGAATATTATATACGTCTATAGCGTTATATATCCTAACCTAAGGCAGGCTATCCTCTCGGATGCTCTATTTTAAAACATTCCTGGCATATCGGCCCCTACTTCTCGGTGGGAACATTATATACATCTATAACGTATCACAACCTAACCTAATCCATCTAGCCCCTCGCTGGTAATGTTTTACAGAATCCCGTTCGTGACGTCCCGTACATCTGGGTTGGAATATTATATACGTCTATAGCGTTATATATCCTAACCTAAGGCAGGCTATAATCTCGGATGTAGTATTTTACAACATTCCTTGCGTATCGGCCCCTACTTCTCGGTGGGAACATTATATAGGTCTATAACGTAATATAACCTAACCTAACCCATCTAGCCCCTCGCTGGTAATGTTTTACAGAATCCCGTTCGTGCCGTCCCGTACGTCTCGGTTGGGACGTTATATACGTCTACAGCGATATATATCCTAACGTAAGGCAGGCTACCATCTCGGATGTAGTGTTTTACAACATTCCTGGCGTATCGGCCTCTACTTCTCGGTGGGAACATTATATTCGTCTATAACGTAATATAACCTAACCTAACCCATCTAGCCCCTCGCTGGTAATGTTTTACAGAATCCCGTTCGTGCCGTCCCGTACGTCTCGGTTGGGACGTTATATACGTCTACAGCGATATATATCCTAACGTAAGGCAGGCTACCATCTCGGATGTAGTGTTTTACAACATTCCTGGCGTATCGGCCCTTACTTCTCGGTGGGAACATTATATTCGTCTATAACGTAATATAACCTAACCTATCACATCTAGCCCCTCGCTGGTACTGTTTTACAGAATCCCGTTCGTGACGTCCCGTACATCTCGGTTGGAATATTATATACGTCTATAGCGTTATATATCCTAACCTAAGGCAGGCCATAATCTCGGATGTAGTATTTTACAACATTCCTGGCGTATCGGCCCCTACTTCTCGGTGGGAACATTATATACGTCTATAAGGTATCACAGCATAACCCAACCCATCTAGCCCCTCGCTGGTAATGTTTTACAGAATCCCGTTCGTGACGTCCCGTACATCTCGGGTGGAATATTATATACGTCAATAGCGTTACATATCCTAACCTAAGGCAGGCTATAATCTCGGATGTAGTATTTTACAACATTCCTGGCGTATCGGCCCCTACTACTCGGTGGGAACATTATATACGTCTATAAGGTATCACAACCTAACCTAACCCATCTAGCCCCTCGCTGGTAATGTTTTACAGAATCCCGTTCGTGACGTCCCGTACATCTCGGTTGGAATATTATATACGTCTATAGCGTTATATATCCTAACCTAAGGCAGGCTATAATCTCGGATGTAGTATTTTACAACATTCCTGGCGTATCGGCCCCTACTTCTCGGTGGGAACATTATATAGGTCTATAACGTAATATAACCTAACCTATCACATCTAGCCCCTCGCTGGTAATGTTTTACAGAATCCCGTTCGTGCCGTCCCATACGTCTCGGTTGGGACGTTATATACGTCTTCAGCGATATATATCCTAACCTAAGGCAGGCTATCATCTCGGATGCAGTATTTTACAACATTCCTGGCATATCGGCCCCTACTTCTCGGTGGGAACATTGTATACGTCTATAACGTATAACAACCTAATCTAACCCATCCAGGCCCTCGCTGGTAATGTTTTACAGAATCCCGTTCCTGTCGTCCCGTACGTCTCGGTTGGGACATTATAAACGTCTACAGCGATACATATCCTAACGTAAGGCATGCTAACATCTCGGATGTAGTATTTTACAACATTCCTGGCGTATCGGCCCCTACTTCTCGGTGGGAACATTATATTCGTCTATTACGTAATATAACCTAACCTCACACATCTAGGCCTTCGATGGTAATGTTTTACAGAGTCCCGTTCGTGTCGTCCCGTACGTTTCGGTTGGGACATTATATACGTCTACAGCGTTATATATCCTAACCTAAGGCAGGCTATAATCTCGGATGCAGTATTTTACAACATGCCTGGTGTATCGGCCCCTACTTCTCGGTGGGAACATTATATACGTCTATAAGGTATCACAACCTAACCTAACCCATCTAGCCCCTCGCTGGTAATGTTTTACAGAATCCCGTTCGTGACGTCCCGTACATCTCGGTTGGAATATTATATACGTCTATAGCGTTACATATCCTAACCTAAGGCAGGCTATAATCTCGGATGTAGTATTGTACAACATTCCTGGCGTATCGGCCCCTACTACTCGGTGGGAACATTATATACGTCTATAAGGTATCACAACCTAACCTAACCCATCTAGCCCCTCGCTGGTAATGTTTTACAGAATCCCGTTCGTGACGTCCCGTACATCTCGGTTGGAATATTATATACGTCTATAGCGTTATATATCCTAACCTAAGGCAGGCTATAATCTCGGATGTAGTATTTTACAACATTCCTGGCGTATCGGCCCCTACTCCTCGGTGGGAACATTATATAGGTCTATAACGTAATATAACCTAACCTATCACATCTAGCCGCTCGCTGGTAATGTTTTACAGAATCCCGTTCGTGCCGTCCCGTACGTCTCGGTTGGTACGTTATATACGTCTACAGCGATACATATCCTAACGTAAGGCATGCTAACATCTCGGATGTAGTATTTTACAACATTCCTGGCGTATCGGCCCCTACTTCTCGGTGGGAACATTATATTCGTCTATTACGTAATATAACCTAACCTCACACATCTAGGCCTTCGATGGTAATGTTTTACAGAGTCCCGTTCGTGTCGTCCCGTACGTTTCGGTTGGGACATTATATACGTCTACAGCGTTATATATCCTAACCTAAGGCAGGCTATCATCTCGGATGCAGTATTTTACAACATGCCTGGCATATCGGCCTCTACTTCTCGGTGGGAACATTATATAGGTCTATAACGTATAACAACCTAATCTAACCCATCCAGGCCCTCGCTGGTAATGTTTTACAGAAACCCGTTTGTGTCGTCCCGTACGTTTCGGTTGGGACATTATATACGTCTACAGCATTATATATCCTAACCTAAGGCAGGCTATAATCTCGGATGTAGTATTTTACAACATTCCTTGCGTATCGGCCCCTACTTCTCGGTGGGAACATTATATAGGTCTATAACGTAATATAACCTAACCTATCACATCTAGCCCCTCGCTGGTACTGTTTTACAGAATCCCGTTCGTGACGTCCCGTACATCTCGGTTGGAATATTATATACGTCTATAGCGTTATATATCCTAACCTAAGGCAGGCTATCCTCTCGGATGCTCTATTTTAAAACATTCCTGGCATATCGGCCCCTACTTCTCGGTGGGAACATTATATACATCTATAACGTATCACAACCTAACCTAATCCATCTAGCCCCTCGCTGGTAATGTTTTACAGAATCCCGTTCGTGACGTCCCGTACATCTGGGTTGGTATATTATATACGTCTATAGCGTTATATATCCTAACCTAAGGCAGGCTATAATCTCGGATGTAGTATTTTACAACATTCCTTGCGTATCGGCCCCTACTTCTCGGTGGGAACATTATATAGGTCTATAACGTAATATAACCTAACCTAACCCATCTAGCCCCTCGCTGGTAATGTTTTACAGAATCCCGTTCGTGCCGTCCCGTACGTCTCGGTTGGGACGTTATATACGTCTACAGCGATATATATCCTAACGTAAGGCAGGCTACCATCTCGGATGTAGTGTTTTACAACATTCCTGGCGTATCGGCCTCTACTTCTGGGTGGGAACATTATATTCGTCTATAACGTAATATAACCTAACCTAACCCATCTAGCCCCTCGCTGGTAATGTTTTACAGAATCCCGTTCGTGCCGTCCCGTACGTCTCGGTTGGGACGTTATATACGTCTACAGCGATATATATCCTAACGTAAGGCAGGCTACCATCTCGGATGTAGTGTTTTACAACATTCCTGGCGTATCGGCCCTTACTTCTCGGTGGGAACATTATATTCGTCTATAACGTAATATAACCTAACCTAACACATCTAGCCACTCGCTGGTAATGTTTTACAGAATCCCGTTTGTGTCGTCGCGTACGTTTTGGTTGGGACATTATATACGTCTACAGCATTATATATCCTAACCTAAGGCAGGCTATCATCTCGGATGTAGTGTTTTACAACATTCCTGGCGTATCGGCCCCTACTTCTCGTTGGGAACATTATATACGTCTATAACGTATCACATCCTAACCTAACACATCTAGCCCCTTGCTGGTAATGTTTTACAGAGTCCCGTTCGTGACGTCCCGTACATCTCGGTTGGAATATTATATACGTCTATAGCGTTATATATCCTAACCTAAGGCAGGCTATAATCTCGGATGTAGTATTTTACAACATTCCTTGCGTATCGGCCCCTACTTCTCGGTGGGAACATTATATAGGTCTATAACGTAATATAACCTAACCTATCACATCTAGCCCCTCGCTGGTACTGTTTTACAGAATCCCGTTCGTGACGTCCCGTACATCTCGGTTGGAATATTGTATACGTCTATAGTGTTATATATCCTAACCTAAGGCAGGCCATAATCTCGGATGTAGTATTTTACAACATTCCTGGCGTATCGGCCCCTACTTCTCGGTGGGAACATTATATACGTCTATAACGTAATATATCCTATCCTAACACATCTAGCCCCACGCTGGTAATGTTTTACAGAATCCCGTTTGTGTCGTCCCGTACGTTTCGGTTGGCACCTTATATACGTCTAGAGCGTTATATATCCTAACCTAAGGCAGGCTATGATCTCGGATGTAGTATTTTACAACATTCCTGGCGTATCGGCCCCTACTTCTTGGTGAGAACATTATATAGGTCTATTACGTAATATAACCTAACCTCACACATCTAGGCCTTCGATGGTAATGTTTTACAGAGTCCCGTTCGTGTCGTCCAGTACGTTTCGGTTGGGACATTATATACGTCTACAGCGTTATATATCCTAACCTAAGGCAGGCTATAATCTCGGATGCAGAATTTTACAACATGCCTGGTGTATCGGCCCCTACTTCTCGGTGGGAACATTATATACGTCTATAAGGTATCACAGCCTAACCTAACCCATCTAGCCCCTCGCTGGTAATGTTTTACAGAATCCCGTTCGTGACGTCCCGTACATCTCGGTTGGAATATTATATACGTCTATAGCGTTACATATCCTAACCTAAGGCAGGCTATAATCTCGGATGTAGTATTTTACAACATTCCTGGCGTATCGGCCCCTACTACTCGGTGGGAACATTATATACGTCTATAAGGTATCACAACCTAACCTAACCCATCTAGCCCCTCGCTGGTAATGTTTTACATAATCCCGTTCGTGACGTCCCGTACATCTCGGTTGGAATATTATATACGTCTATAGCGTTATATATCCTAACCTAAGGCAGGCTATAATCTCGGATGTAGTATTTTACAACATTCCTGGCGTATCGGCCCCTACTCCTCGGTGGGAACATTATATAGGTCTATAACGTAATATAACCTAACCTATCACATCTAGCCGCTCGCTGGTAATGTTTTACAGAATCCCGTTCGTGACGTCCCGTACATCTCGGTTGGAATATTATATACGTCAATAGCGTTACATATCCTAACCTAAGGCAGGCTATAATCTCGGATGTAGTATTTTACAACATTCCTGGCGTATCGGCCCCTACTACTCGGTGGGAACATTATATACGTCTATAAGGTATCACAACCTAACCTAACCCATCTAGCCCCTCGCTGGTAATGTTTTACAGAATCCCGTTCGTGACGTCCCGTACATCTCGGTTGGAATATTATATACGTCTATAGCGTTATATATCCTAACCTAAGGCAGGCTATAATCTCGGATGTAGTATTTTACAACATTCCTGGCGTATCGGCCCCTACTTCTCGGTGGGAACATTATATAGGTCTATAACGTAATATAACCTAACCTATCACATCTAGCCCCTCGCTGGTAATGTTTTACAGAATCCCGTTCGTGCCGTCCCGTACGTCTCGGTTGGGACGTTATATACGTCTTCAGCGATATATATCCTAACCTAAGGCAGGCTATCATCTCGGATGCAGTATTTTACAACATTCCTGGCATATCGGCCCCTACTTCTCGGTGGGAACATTATATACGTCTATAACGTATAACAACCTAATCTAACCCATCCAGGCCCTCGCTGGTAATGTTTTACAGAATCCCGTTCCTGTCGTCCCGTACGTCTCGGTTGGGACATTATAAACGTCTACAGCGATACATATCCTAACGTAAGGCATGCTAACATCTCGGATGTAGTATATTACAACATTCCTGGCGGATCGGCCCCTACTTCTCAGTGTGTACATTATATTCGTCTATTACGTAATATATCCTAACCTCACACATCTAGCCCCTCGCTGGTAATGTTTTACAGAATCCTGTTTGTGTCGTCCCGTACGTTTCGGTTGGGACATTATATACGTCTACAGCGTTATATATCCTAACCTAAGGCAGGCTATCATCTCGGATGCGGTATTTTACAACATGCCCGGCGTATCGGCCTCTACTTCTGGGTGGGAACATTATATTCGTCTATAACGTAATATAACCTAACCTAACCCATCTAGCCCCTCGCTGGTAATGTTTTACAGAATCCCGTTCGTGCCGTCCCGTACGTCTCGGTTGGGACGTTATATACGTCTACAGCGATATATATCCTAACGTAAGGCAGGCTACCATCTCGGATGTAGTGTTTTACAACATTCCTGGCGTATCGGCCCTTACTTCTCGGTGGGAACATTATATTCGTCTATTACGTAATATAACCTAACCTCACACATCTAGGCCTTCGATGGTAATGTTTTACAGAGTCCCGTTCGTGTCGTCCCGTACGTTTCGGTTGGGACATTATATACGTCTACAGCGTTATATATCCTAACCTAAGGCAGGCTATCATCTCGGATGCAGTATTTTACAACATGCCTGGCATATCGGCCTCTACTTCTCGGTGGGAACATTATATAGGTCTATAACGTATAACAACCTAATCTAACCCATCCAGGCCCTCGCTGGTAATGTTTTACAGAAACCCGTTTGTGTCGTCCCGTACGTTTCGGTTGGGACATTATATACGTCTACAGCATTATATATCCTAACCTAAGGCAGGCTATAATCTCGGATGTAGTATTTTACAACATTCCTTGCGTATCGGCCCCTACTTCTCGGTGGGAACATTATATAGGTCTATAACGTAATATAACCTAACCTATCACATCTAGCCCCTCGCTGGTACTGTTTTACAGAATCCCGTTCGTGACGTCCCGTACATCTCGGTTGGAATATTATATACGTCTATAGCGTTATATATCCTAACCTAAGGCAGGCTATCCTCTCGGATGCTCTATTTTAAAACATTCCTGGCATATCGGCCCCTACTTCTCGGTGGGAACATTATATACATCTATAACGTATCACAACCTAACCTAATCCATCTAGCCCCTCGCTGGTAATGTTTTACAGAATCCCGTTCGTGACGTCCCGTACATCTGGGTTGGTATATTATATACGTCTATAGCGTTATATATCCTAACCTAAGGCAGGCTATAATCTCGGATGTAGTATTTTACAACATTCCTTGCGTATCGGCCCCTACTTCTCGGTGGGAACATTATATAGGTCTATAACGTAATATAACCTAACCTAACCCATCTAGCCCCTCGCTGGTAATGTTTTACAGAATCCCGTTCGTGCCGTCCCGTACGTCTCGGTTGGGACGTTATATACGTCTACAGCGATATATATCCTAACGTAAGGCAGGCTACCATCTCGGATGTAGTGTTTTACAACATTCCTGGCGTATCGGCCTCTACTTCTGGGTGGGAACATTATATTCGTCTATAACGTAATATAACCTAACCTAACCCATCTAGCCCCTCGCTGGTAATGTTTTACAGAATCCCGTTCGTGCCGTCCCGTACGTCTCGGTTGGGACGTTATATACGTCTACAGCGATATATATCCTAACGTAAGGCAGGCTACCATCTCGGATGTAGTGTTTTACAACATTCCTGGCGTATCGGCCCTTACTTCTCGGTGGGAACATTATATTCGTCTATAACGTAATATAACCTAACCTAACACATCTAGCCACTCGCTGGTAATGTTTTACAGAATCCCGTTTGTGTCGTCGCGTACGTTTTGGTTGGGACATTATATACGTCTACAGCATTATATATCCTAACCTAAGGCAGGCTATCATCTCGGATGTAGTGTTTTACAACATTCCTGGCGTATCGGCCCCTACTTCTCGTTGGGAACATTATATACGTCTATAACGTATCACATCCTAACCTAACACATCTAGCCCCTTGCTGGTAATGTTTTACAGAGTCCCGTTCGTGACGTCCCGTACATCTCGGTTGGAATATTATATACGTCTATAGCGTTATATATCCTAACCTAAGGCAGGCTATAATCTCGGATGTAGTATTTTACAACATTCCTTGCGTATCGGCCCCTACTTCTCGGTGGGAACATTATATAGGTCTATAACGTAATATAACCTAACCTATCACATCTAGCCCCTCGCTGGTACTGTTTTACAGAATCCCGTTCGTGACGTCCCGTACATCTCGGTTGGAATATTGTATACGTCTATAGTGTTATATATCCTAACCTAAGGCAGGCCATAATCTCGGATGTAGTATTTTACAACATTCCTGGCGTATCGGCCCCTACTTCTCGGTGGGAACATTATATACGTCTATAACGTAATATATCCTATCCTAACACATCTAGCCCCACGCTGGTAATGTTTTACAGAATCCCGTTTGTGTCGTCCCGTACGTTTCGGTTGGCACCTTATATACGTCTAGAGCGTTATATATCCTAACCTAAGGCAGGCTATGATCTCGGATGTAGTATTTTACAACATTCCTGGCGTATCGGCCCCTACTTCTTGGTGAGAACATTATATAGGTCTATTACGTAATATAACCTAACCTCACACATCTAGGCCTTCGATGGTAATGTTTTACAGAGTCCCGTTCGTGTCGTCCAGTACGTTTCGGTTGGGACATTATATACGTCTACAGCGTTATATATCCTAACCTAAGGCAGGCTATAATCTCGGATGCAGAATTTTACAACATGCCTGGTGTATCGGCCCCTACTTCTCGGTGGGAACATTATATACGTCTATAAGGTATCACAGCCTAACCTAACCCATCTAGCCCCTCGCTGGTAATGTTTTACAGAATCCCGTTCGTGACGTCCCGTACATCTCGGTTGGAATATTATATACGTCTATAGCGTTACATATCCTAACCTAAGGCAGGCTATAATCTCGGATGTAGTATTTTACAACATTCCTGGCGTATCGGCCCCTACTACTCGGTGGGAACATTATATACGTCTATAAGGTATCACAACCTAACCTAACCCATCTAGCCCCTCGCTGGTAATGTTTTACATAATCCCGTTCGTGACGTCCCGTACATCTCGGTTGGAATATTATATACGTCTATAGCGTTATATATCCTAACCTAAGGCAGGCTATAATCTCGGATGTAGTATTTTACAACATTCCTGGCGTATCGGCCCCTACTCCTCGGTGGGAACATTATATAGGTCTATAACGTAATATAACCTAACCTATCACATCTAGCCGCTCGCTGGTAATGTTTTACAGAATCCCGTTCGTGACGTCCCGTACATCTCGGTTGGAATATTATATACGTCAATAGCGTTACATATCCTAACCTAAGGCAGGCTATAATCTCGGATGTAGTATTTTACAACATTCCTGGCGTATCGGCCCCTACTACTCGGTGGGAACATTATATACGTCTATAAGGTATCACAACCTAACCTAACCCATCTAGCCCCTCGCTGGTAATGTTTTACAGAATCCCGTTCGTGACGTCCCGTACATCTCGGTTGGAATATTATATACGTCTATAGCGTTATATATCCTAACCTAAGGCAGGCTATAATCTCGGATGTAGTATTTTACAACATTCCTGGCGTATCGGCCCCTACTTCTCGGTGGGAACATTATATAGGTCTATAACGTAATATAACCTAACCTATCACATCTAGCCCCTCGCTGGTAATGTTTTACAGAATCCCGTTCGTGCCGTCCCATACGTCTCGGTTGGGACGTTATATACGTCTTCAGCGATATATATCCTAACCTAAGGCAGGCTATCATCTCGGATGCAGTATTTTACAACATTCCTGGCATATCGGCCCCTACTTCTCGGTGGGAACATTGTATACGTCTATAACGTATAACAACCTAATCTAACCCATCCAGGCCCTCGCTGGTAATGTTTTACAGAAACCCGTTTGTGTCGTCCCGTACGTTTCGGTTGGGACATTATATACGTCTACAGCATTATATATCCTAACCTAAGGCAGGCTATAATCTCGGATGTAGTATTTTACAACATTCCTTGCGTATCGGCCCCTACTTCTCGGTGGGAACATTATATAGGTCTATAACGTAATATAACCTAACCTATCACATCTAGCCCCTCGCTGGTAATGTTTTACAGAATCCCGTTCGTGCCGTCCCGTACGTCTCGGTTGGGACGTTATATACGTCTTCAGCGATATATATCCTAACCTAAGGCAGGCTATCATCTCGGATGCAGTATTTTACAACATTCCTGGCATATCGGCCCCTACTTCTCGGTGGGAACATTATATACGTCTATAACGTATAACAACCTAATCTAACCCATCCAGGCCCTCGCTGGTAATGTTTTACAGAATCCCGTTCCTGTCGTCCCGTACGTCTCGGTTGGGACATTATAAACGTCTACAGCGATACATATCCTAACGTAAGGCATGCTAACATCTCGGATGTAGTATATTACAACATTCCTGGCGGATCGGCCCCTACTTCTCAGTGTGTACATTATATTCGTCTATTACGTAATATATCCTAACCTCACACATCTAGCCCCTCGCTGGTAATGTTTTACAGAATCCTGTTTGTGTCGTCCCGTACGTTTCGGTTGGGACATTATATACGTCTACAGCGTTATATATCCTAACCTAAGGCAGGCTATCATCTCGGATGCGGTATTTTACAACATGCCCGGCGTATCGGCCTCTACTTCTGGGTGGGAACATTATATTCGTCTATAACGTAATATAACCTAACCTAACCCATCTAGCCCCTCGCTGGTAATGTTTTACAGAATCCCGTTCGTGCCGTCCCGTACGTCTCGGTTGGGACGTTATATACGTCTACAGCGATATATATCCTAACGTAAGGCAGGCTACCATCTCGGATGTAGTGTTTTACAACATTCCTGGCGTATCGGCCCTTACTTCTCGGTGGGAACATTATATTCGTCTATAACGTAATATAACCTAACCTAACACATCTAGCCACTCGCTGGTAATGTTTTACAGAATCCCGTTTGTGTCGTCGCGTACGTTTTGGTTGGGACATTATATACGTCTACAGCATTATATATCCTAACCTAAGGCAGGCTATCATCTCGGATGTAGTGTTTTACAACATTCCTGGCGTATCGGCCCCTACTTCTCGTTGGGAACATTATATACGTCTATAACGTATCACATCCTAACCTAACACATCTAGCCCCTTGCTGGTAATGTTTTACAGAGTCCCGTTCGTGACGTCCCGTACATCTCGGTTGGAATATTATATACGTCTATAGCGTTATATATCCTAACCTAAGGCAGGCTATAATCTCGGATGTAGTATTTTACAACATTCCTTGCGTATCGGCCCCTACTTCTCGGTGGGAACATTATATAGGTCTATAACGTAATATAACCTAACCTATCACATCTAGCCCCTCGCTGGTACTGTTTTACAGAATCCCGTTCGTGACGTCCCGTACATCTCGGTTGGAATATTGTATACGTCTATAGTGTTATATATCCTAACCTAAGGCAGGCCATAATCTCGGATGTAGTATTTTACAACATTCCTGGCGTATCGGCCCCTACTTCTCGGTGGGAACATTATATACGTCTATAACGTAATATATCCTATCCTAACACATCTAGCCCCACGCTGGTAATGTTTTACAGAATCCCGTTTGTGTCGTCCCGTACGTTTCGGTTGGCACCTTATATACGTCTAGAGCGTTATATATCCTAACCTAAGGCAGGCTATGATCTCGGATGTAGTATTTTACAACATTCCTGGCGTATCGGCCCCTACTTCTTGGTGAGAACATTATATAGGTCTATTACGTAATATAACCTAACCTCACACATCTAGGCCTTCGATGGTAATGTTTTACAGAGTCCCGTTCGTGTCGTCCAGTACGTTTCGGTTGGGACATTATATACGTCTACAGCGTTATATATCCTAACCTAAGGCAGGCTATAATCTCGGATGCAGAATTTTACAACATGCCTGGTGTATCGGCCCCTACTTCTCGGTGGGAACATTATATACGTCTATAAGGTATCACAGCCTAACCTAACCCATCTAGCCCCTCGCTGGTAATGTTTTACAGAATCCCGTTCGTGACGTCCCGTACATCTCGGTTGGAATATTATATACGTCTATAGCGTTACATATCCTAACCTAAGGCAGGCTATAATCTCGGATGTAGTATTTTACAACATTCCTGGCGTATCGGCCCCTACTACTCGGTGGGAACATTATATACGTCTATAAGGTATCACAACCTAACCTAACCCATCTAGCCCCTCGCTGGTAATGTTTTACATAATCCCGTTCGTGACGTCCCGTACATCTCGGTTGGAATATTATATACGTCTATAGCGTTATATATCCTAACCTAAGGCAGGCTATAATCTCGGATGTAGTATTTTACAACATTCCTGGCGTATCGGCCCCTACTCCTCGGTGGGAACATTATATAGGTCTATAACGTAATATAACCTAACCTATCACATCTAGCCGCTCGCTGGTAATGTTTTACAGAATCCCGTTCGTGACGTCCCGTACATCTCGGTTGGAATATTATATACGTCAATAGCGTTACATATCCTAACCTAGGGCAGGCTATAATCTCGGATGTAGTATTTTACAACATTCCTGGCGTATCGGCCCCTACTACTCGGTGGGAACATTATATACGTCTATAAGGTATCACAACCTAACCTAACCCATCTAGCCCCTCGCTGGTAATGTTTTACAGAATCCCGTTCGTGACGTCCCGTACATCTCGGTTGGAATATTATATACGTCTATAGCGTTATATATCCTAACCTAAGGCAGGCTATAATCTCGGATGTAGTATTTTACAACATTCCTGGCGTATCGGCCCCTACTTCTCGGTGGGAACATTATATAGGTCTATAACGTAATATAACCTAACCTATCACATCTAGCCCCTCGCTGGTAATGTTTTACAGAATCCCGTTCGTGCCGTCCCATACGTCTCGGTTGGGACGTTATATACGTCTTCAGCGATATATATCCTAACCTAAGGCAGGCTATCATCTCGGATGCAGTATTTTACAACATTCCTGGCATATCGGCCCCTACTTCTCGGTGGGAACATTGTATACGTCTATAACGTATAACAACCTAATCTAACCCATCCAGGCCCTCGCTGGTAATGTTTTACAGAAACCCGTTTGTGTCGTCCCGTACGTTTCGGTTGGGACATTATATACGTCTACAGCATTATATATCCTAACCTAAGGCAGGCTATAATCTCGGATGTAGTATTTTACAACATTCCTTGCGTATCGGCCCCTACTTCTCGGTGGGAACATTATATAGGTCTATAACGTAATATAACCTAACCTATCACATCTAGCCCCTCGCTGGTAATGTTTTACAGAATCCCGTTCGTGCCGTCCCGTACGTCTCGGTTGGGACGTTATATACGTCTTCAGCGATATATATCCTAACCTAAGGCAGGCTATCATCTCGGATGCAGTATTTTACAACATTCCTGGCATATCGGCCCCTACTTCTCGGTGGGAACATTATATACGTCTATAACGTATAACAACCTAATCTAACCCATCCAGGCCCTCGCTGGTAATGTTTTACAGAATCCCGTTCCTGTCGTCCCGTACGTCTCGGTTGGGACATTATAAACGTCTACAGCGATACATATCCTAACGTAAGGCATGCTAACATCTCGGATGTAGTATATTACAACATTCCTGGCGGATCGGCCCCTACTTCTCAGTGTGTACATTATATTCGTCTATTACGTAATATATCCTAACCTCACACATCTAGCCCCTCGCTGGTAATGTTTTACAGAATCCTGTTTGTGTCGTCCCGTACGTTTCGGTTGGGACATTATATACGTCTACAGCGTTATATATCCTAACCTAAGGCAGGCTATCATCTCGGATGCGGTATTTTACAACATGCCCGGCGTATCGGCCCCTACTTTTCGGTGGGAACATTATATACGTCTATAACGTATCACAACCTAACCTAATCCATCTAGCCCCTCGCTGGTAATGTTTTACAGAATCCCGTTCGTGACGTCCCGTACATCTGGGTTGGAATATTATATACGTCTATAGCGTGATATATCCTAACCTAAGGCAGCCTATCATCTCGGATGCAGTATTTTAAAACATTCCTGGCATATCGGCCCCTACTTCTCGGTGTGAACATTATATACGTTTATAACGTAACATAACCTAACCTAACCCATCTAGCCCCTCGCTGGTAACATTTTACAGAATCGCTTTCGTGTCGTCCCGTACGTGCCGATGGGGATGTTATATACGTCTATAGCGTTATATATCCTAACCTAAGGCAAGCTATCGTCTCGGAAGCACTATTTTAAAACATTCCTGGCATATCGGCCCCTACTTCTCGGTGGGAACATTATATACGTCTATAACGTATCACAACCTAACCTAACCCATCTAGCCCCTTGCTGGTAATGTTTTACAGAATCGCTTTCGTGTCGTCCCGTACATCTCGGTTGGAATATTATATACGTCTATAGCGTTATATATCCTAACCTAAGGCAGGCTATCCTCTCGGATGCTCTATTTTAAAACATTCCTGGCATATCGGCCCCTACTTCTCGGTGGGAACATTATATACTTCTATAACGTATCACAACCTAACCTAATCCATCTAGCCCCTCGCTGGTAATGTTTTACAGAATCCCGTTCGTGACGTCCCGTACATCTGGGTTGGAATATTATATACGTCTATAGCGTTATATATCCTAACCTAAGGCAGGCTAGAATCTCGGATGTAGTATTTTACAACATTCCTTGCGTATCGGCCCCTACTTCTCGGTGGGAACATTATATAGGTCTATAACGTAATATAACCTAACCTATCACATCTAGCCCCTCGCTGGTACTGTTTTACAGAATCCCGTTCGTGACGTCCCGTACATCTCGGTTGGAATATTATATACGTCTATAGCGTTATATATCCTAACCTAAGGCAGGCCATAATCTCGGATGTAGTATTTTACAACATTCCTGGCGTATCGGCCCCTACTTCTCGGTGGGAACATTATATTCGTCTATAACGTAATATAACCTAACCTAACCCATCTAGCCCCTCGCTGGTAATGTTTTACAGAATCCCGTTCGTGCCGTCCCGTACGTCTCGGTTGGGACGTTATATACGTCTACAGCGATATATATCCTAACGTAAGGCAGGCTACCATCTCGGATGTAGTGTTTTACAACATTCCTGGCGTATCGGCCCCTACTTCTCGGTGGGAACATTATATTCGTCTATAACGTAATATAATCTAACCTAACCCATCTAGCCCCTCGCTGGTAATGTTTTACAGAATCCCGTTCGTGCCGTCCCGTACGTCTCGGTTGGGAATTTATATACGTCTACATCGATATATATCCTAACGTAAGGCAGGCTACCATCTCGGATGTAGTGTTTTACAACATTCCTGGCGTATCGGCCCTTACTTCTCGGTGGGAACATTATATTCGTCTATAACGTAATATAACCTAACCTAACACATCTAGCCACTCGCTGGTAATGTTTTGCAGAATCCCGTTCCTGTCGTCCCGTACGTCTCGGTTGGGACATTATAAACGTCTACAGCGATATATATCCTAACGTAAGGCATGCTAACATTTCGGATGTAGTATTTTACAACATTCCTGGCGTATCGGCCCCTACTTCTCGGTGGGAACATGATATTCGTCTATTACGTAATATAACCTAACCTCACACATCTAGGCCTTCGATGGTAATGTTTTACAGAGTCCCGTTCGTGTCGTCCAGTACGTTTCGGTTGGGACATTATATACGTCTACAGCGTTATATATCCTAACCTAAGGCAGGCTATAATCTCGGATGCAGTATTTTACAACATTCCTGGCGTATCGGCCCCTACTTCTCGGTGGGAACATTATATAGGTCTATAACGTATCACATCCTAACCTAACACATCTAGCCCCTTGCTGGCAATGTTTTACAGAGTCCCGTTCGTGACGTCCCGTACATCTCGGTTGGAATATTATATACGTCTATAGCGTTATATATCCTAACCTAAGGCAGGCTATAATCTCGGATGTAGTATTTTACAACATTCCTTGCGTATCGGCCCCTACTTCTCGGTGGGAACATTATATAGGTCTATAACGTAATATAACCTAACCTATCACATCTAGCCCCTCGCTGGTACTGTTTTACAGAATCCCGTTCGTGACGTCCCGTACATCTCGGTTGGAATATTATATACGTCTATAGCGTTATATATCCTAACCTAAGGCAGGCCATAATCTCGGATGTAGTATTTTACAACATTCCTGGCGTATCGGCCCCTACTTCTCGGTGGGAACATTATATACGTCTATAAGGTATCACAGCCTAACCCAACCCATCTAGCCCCTCGCTGGTAATGTTTTACAGAATCCCGTTCGTGACGTCCCGTACATCTCGGTTGGAATATTATATACGTCAATAGCGTTACATATCCTAACCTAAGGCAGGCTATAATCTCGGATGTAGTATTTTACAACATTCCTGGCGTATCGGCCCCTACTACTCGGTGGGAACATTATATACGTCTATAAGGTATCACAACCTAACCTAACCCATCTAGCCCCTCGCTGGTAATGTTTTACAGAATCCCGTTCGTGACGTCCCGTACATCTCGGTTGGAATATTATATACGTCTATAGCGTTATATATCCTAACCTAAGGCAGGCTATAATCTCGGATGTAGTATTTTACAACATTCCTGGCGTATCGGCCCCTACTTCTCGGTGGGAACATTATATAGGTCTATAACGTAATATAACCTAACCTATCACATCTAGCCCCTCGCTGGTAATGTTTTACAGAATCCCGTTCGTGCCGTCCCATACGTCTCGGTTGGGACGTTATATACGTCTTCAGCGATATATATCCTAACCTAAGGCAGGCTATCATCTCGGATGCAGTATTTTACAACATTCCTGGCATATCGGCCCCTACTTCTCGGTGGGAACATTGTATACGTCTATAACGTATAACAACCTAATCTAACCCATCCAGGCCCTCGCTGGTAATGTTTTACAGAATCCCGTTCCTGTCGTCCCGTACGTCTCGGTTGGGACATTATAAACGTCTACAGCGATACATATCCTAACGTAAGGCATGCTAACATCTCGGATGTAGTATTTTACAACATTCCTGGCGTATCGGCCCCTACTTCTCGGTGGGAACATTATATTCGTCTATTACGTAATATAACCTAACCTCACACATCTAGCCCCTCGCTGGTAATGTTTTTCAGAATCCCGTTCGTGCCGTCCCGTACGTCTCGGTTGGGACGTTATATACGTCAACAGCGATATATATCCTAACGTAAGGCAGGCTACCATCTCGGATATAGTGTTTTACAACATTCCTGGCGTATCGGCGCCTACTTCTCGGTGGGAACATTATATAGGTCTATAACGTAATATAACCTAACCTAAGACATCAAGCCCCTCGCTGGTAATGTTTTACAGAATCGCTTTCGTGTCGTCCGGTACATCTCCGTTGGAATATTATATACGTCTACAGCATTATATATCCTAACCTAAGGCAGCCTATCATCTCGGATGCAGTATTTTAAAACATTCCTGGCATATCGGCCCCTACTTCTCGGTGTGAACATTATATACGTTTATAACGTAACATAACCTAACCTAACCCATCTAGCCCCTCGCTGGTAACATTTTACAGAATCGCGTTCGTGTCGTCCCGTACGTGCCGATTGGGATATTATATACGTCTATAGCGTTATATATCCTAACCTAAGGCAGGCTATCGTCTCGGAAGCACTATTTTAAAACATTCCTGTCATATCGGCCCCTACTTCTCGGTGGGAACATTATATACGTCTATAACGTATCACAACCTAACCTAACCCATCTAGCCCCTCGCTGGTAATGTTTTACGGAATCCCGTTCGTGCCGTCCCGTACGTCTCGTTTGGGACGTTATATACGTCAACAGCGATATATATCCTAACCTAAGGCAGGCTATCATCTCGGATGCGCTATTTTTCAACATGCCCAGCGTATCGGCCCCTACTTTTCGGTGGGAACATTATATACGTCTATAACGTATCACAACCTAACCTAATCCATCTAGCCCCTCGCTGGTAATGTTTTACAGAATCCCGTTCGTGCCGTCCCGTACGTCTCGGTTGGGACGTTATATACGTCTACAGCGATATATATCCTAACGTAAGGCAGGCTACCATCTCGGATGTAGTTTTTTACAACATTCCTGGCGTATCGGCCCCTACTTCTCGGTGGGAACATTATATTCGTCTATAACGTAATATATCCTAACCTCACACATCTAGGCCCTCGCTGGTAATGTTTTTCAGAATCCCGTTCGTGCCGTCCCGTACGTCTCGGTTGGGACGTTATATACGTCTACAGCGATATTTATCCTAACGTATGGCATGCTAACATCTCGGATGTAGTAGTTTACAACATTCCTGGCGTATCGACCCCTACTCCTCGGTGGGAACATTATATAGGTCTATAACGTAATATAACCTAACCTATCACATCTAGCCGCTCGTTGGTAATGTTTTACAGAATCCCGTTCTTGCCGTCCCGTACGTCTCGGTTGGTACGTTATATACGTCAACAGCGATATATATCCTAACGTAAGGCAGGCTACCATCTCGGATGTAGTGTTTTACAACATTCCTGGCGTATCGGCGCCTACATTCTCGGTGGGAACATTATATTCGTCTATAACGTATCACAACCTAACCTAACCCATCTAGCCCCTCGCTGGTAATGTTTTACAGAATCCCGTTCGTGACGTCCCGTACATCTCGGTTGGAATATTATATACGTCTATAGCGTTATATATCCTAACCTAAGGCAGGCTATAATCTCGGATGTAGTATTTTACAACATTCCTGGCGTATCGGCCCCTACTCCTCGGTGGGAACATTATATAGGTCTATAACGTAATATAACCTAACCTAACACATCTAGCCCCTCGCTGGTAATGTTTTACAGAATCCCGTTCGTGACGTCCCGTACATCTCGGTTGGAATATTATATACGTCTATAGCGTTATATATCCTAACCTAAGGCAGGCTATAATCTCGGATGTAGTATTTTACAACATTCCTGGCGTATCGGCCCCTACTCCTCGGTGGGAACATTATATAGGTCTATAACGTAATATAACCTAACCTATCACATCTAGCCGCTCGCTGGTAATGTTTTACAGAATCATGTTCGTGCCGTCCCGTACGTCTCGGTTGGTACGTTATATACGTCTACAGCGATATTTATCCTAACATAAGGCAGGCTAACATCCCGGATGTAGTGTTTTACATCATTCCTGGCGTATGGGCCCCTACGTCTCGGTGGGAACATTATATAGGTCTATAACGTAATATAACCTAACCTAACACATCTAGCCCCTCGCTGGTAATGTTTTACATAATCCCGTTTGTGTCCTCCCGTACGTTTCTGTTGGGACATTATATACGTCTACAGCGTTATATATCCTAAGCTAAGGCAGGCTGTCATCTCGGATGCAGTATTTTACAACATTCCTGGCATATCGGCCCCTACTTCTCGGTGGGATCATTATATTCGTCTATAACGTAATATAACCTAACCTAACACATCTAGCCCCTCGCTGGTAATGTTTTACAGAATCCCGTTCGTGCCGTCCCGTACGTCTCGGTTGGGACGTTATATACGTCTACAGCGTTATATATCCTAACCTAAGGCATGCTATCATCTCGGATGCAGTATTTTACAACATTCCTGGCATATCGGCCCCTACTTCTCGGTGGGAACATTATATACGTCTATAACGTATCACAACCTAATCTAACCCATCCAGGCCCTCGCTGGTAATGTTTTACAGAATCCCGTTCCTGCCGTCCCGTACGTCTCGGTTGGGACATTATAAACGTCTACAGCGATACATATCCTAACGTAAGGCATGCTAACATCTCGGATGTAGTATTTTACAACACTCCTGGCGTATCGGCCACTACTTCTCAGTGTGTACATTATATTCGTCTATTACGTAATATAACCTAACCTCACACATCTAGGCCTTTGATGGTAATGTTTTACAGAGTCCCGTTCGTGTCGTCCCGTACGTTTCGGTTGGGACATTATATACGTCTACAGCGTTATATGTCCTAACCTAAGGCAGGCTATAATCTCGGATGCAGTATTTTACAACATGCCTGGTGTATCGGCCCCTACTTCTCGGTGGGAACATTATATACGTCTATAAGGTATCACAACCTAACCTAACCCATCTAGCCCCTCGCTGGTAATGTTTTACAGAATCCCGTTCGTGACGTCCCGTACATCTCTGTTCGAATATTATATACGTCTATAGCGTTACATATCCTAACCTAAGGCAGGCTATAATCTCGGATGTAGTATTTTACAACATTCCTGGCGTATCGGCCCCTACTACTCGGTGGGAACATTATATACGTCTATAAGGTATCACAACCTAACCTAACCCATCTAGCCCCTCGCTGGTAATGTTTTACAGAATCCCGTTCGTGACGTCCCGTACATCTCGGTTGGAATATTATATACGTCTATAGCGTTATATATCCTAACCTAAGGCAGGCTATAATCTCGGATGTAGTATTTTACAACATTCCTGGCGTATCGGCCCCTACTCCTCGGTGCGAACATTATATAGGTCTATAACGTAATATAACCTAACCTATCACATCTAGCCGCTCGCTGGTAATGTTTTACAGAATCCCGTTCGTGCCGTCCCGTACGTCTCGGTTGGTACGTTATATACGTCAACAGCGATATATATCCTAACGTAAGGCAGGCTACCATCTCGGACGTAGTGTTTTACAACATTCCTGGCGTATGGGCCCCTACGTCTCGGTGGGAACATTATATAGGTCTATAACGTAATATAACCTAACCTAACACATCTAGCCCCTCGCTGGTAATGTTTTACATAATCCCGTTTGTGTCCTCCCGTACGTTTCTGTTGGGACATTATATACGTCTACAGCGTTATATATCCTAAGCTAAGGCAGGCTGTCATCTCGGATGCAGTATTTTACAACATTCCTGGCATATCGGCCCCTACTTCTCGGTGGGATCATTATATTCGTCTATAACGTAATATAACTTAACCTAACACATCTAGCCCCTCGCTGGTAATGTTTTACAGAATCCCGTTCCTGTCGTCCCGTACGTCTCGGTTGGGACATTATAAACGTCTACAGCGATATTTATCCTAACGTAAGGCATGCTAACATCTCGGATGTAGTATTTTACAACATTCCTGGCGTATCGACCCCTACTCCTCGGTGGAACATTATATAGGTCTATAACGTAATATAATCTAACCTATCACATCTAGCCGCTCGCTTGTAATGTTTTTCAGAATCCCGTTCGTGCCGTCCCGTACGTCTCGGTTGGGACATTATAAACGTCTACAGCGATACATATCCTAACGTAAGGCATGCTAACATCTCGGATGTAGTATATTACAACATTCCTGGCGGATCGGCCCCTACTTCTCAGTGTGTACATTATATTCGTCTATTACGTAATATATCCTAACCTCACACATCTAGCCCCTCGCTGGTAATGTTTTACAGAATCCTGTTTGTGTCGTCCCGTACGTTTCGGTTGGGACATTATATACGTCTACAGCGTTATATATCCTAACCTAAGGCAGGCTATCATCTCGGATGCGGTATTTTACAACATGCCCGGCGTATCGGCCTCTACTTCTGGGTGGGAACATTATATTCGTCTATAACGTAATATAACCTAACCTAACCCATCTAGCCCCTCGCTGGTAATGTTTTACAGAATCCCGTTCGTGCCGTCCCGTACGTCTCGGTTGGGACGTTATATACGTCTACAGCGATATATATCCTAACGTAAGGCAGGCTACCATCTCGGATGTAGTGTTTTACAACATTCCTGGCGTATCGGCCCTTACTTCTCGGTGGGAACATTATATTCGTCTATTACGTAATATAACCTAACCTCACACATCTAGGCCTTCGATGGTAATGTTTTACAGAGTCCCGTTCGTGTCGTCCCGTACGTTTCGGTTGGGACATTATATACGTCTACAGCGTTATATATCCTAACCTAAGGCAGGCTATCATCTCGGATGCAGTATTTTACAACATGCCTGGCATATCGGCCTCTACTTCTCGGTGGGAACATTATATAGGTCTATAACGTATAACAACCTAATCTAACCCATCCAGGCCCTCGCTGGTAATGTTTTACAGAAACCCGTTTGTGTCGTCCCGTACGTTTCGGTTGGGACATTATATACGTCTACAGCATTATATATCCTAACCTAAGGCAGGCTATAATCTCGGATGTAGTATTTTACAACATTCCTTGCGTATCGGCCCCTACTTCTCGGTGGGAACATTATATAGGTCTATAACGTAATATAACCTAACCTATCACATCTAGCCCCTCGCTGGTACTGTTTTACAGAATCCCGTTCGTGACGTCCCGTACATCTCGGTTGGAATATTATATACGTCTATAGCGTTATATATCCTAACCTAAGGCAGGCTATCCTCTCGGATGCTCTATTTTAAAACATTCCTGGCATATCGGCCCCTACTTCTCGGTGGGAACATTATATACATCTATAACGTATCACAACCTAACCTAATCCATCTAGCCCCTCGCTGGTAATGTTTTACAGAATCCCGTTCGTGACGTCCCGTACATCTGGGTTGGTATATTATATACGTCTATAGCGTTATATATCCTAACCTAAGGCAGGCTATAATCTCGGATGTAGTATTTTACAACATTCCTTGCGTATCGGCCCCTACTTCTCGGTGGGAACATTATATAGGTCTATAACGTAATATAACCTAACCTAACCCATCTAGCCCCTCGCTGGTAATGTTTTACAGAATCCCGTTCGTGCCGTCCCGTACGTCTCGGTTGGGACGTTATATACGTCTACAGCGATATATATCCTAACGTAAGGCAGGCTACCATCTCGGATGTAGTGTTTTACAACATTCCTGGCGTATCGGCCTCTACTTCTGGGTGGGAACATTATATTCGTCTATAACGTAATATAACCTAACCTAACCCATCTAGCCCCTCGCTGGTAATGTTTTACAGAATCCCGTTCGTGCCGTCCCGTACGTCTCGGTTGGGACGTTATATACGTCTACAGCGATATATATCCTAACGTAAGGCAGGCTACCATCTCGGATGTAGTGTTTTACAACATTCCTGGCGTATCGGCCCTTACTTCTCGGTGGGAACATTATATTCGTCTATAACGTAATATAACCTAACCTAACACATCTAGCCACTCGCTGGTAATGTTTTACAGAATCCCGTTTGTGTCGTCGCGTACGTTTTGGTTGGGACATTATATACGTCTACAGCATTATATATCCTAACCTAAGGCAGGCTATCATCTCGGATGTAGTGTTTTACAACATTCCTGGCGTATCGGCCCCTACTTCTCGTTGGGAACATTATATACGTCTATAACGTATCACATCCTAACCTAACACATCTAGCCCCTTGCTGGTAATGTTTTACAGAGTCCCGTTCGTGACGTCCCGTACATCTCGGTTGGAATATTATATACGTCTATAGCGTTATATATCCTAACCTAAGGCAGGCTATAATCTCGGATGTAGTATTTTACAACATTCCTTGCGTATCGGCCCCTACTTCTCGGTGGGAACATTATATAGGTCTATAACGTAATATAACCTAACCTATCACATCTAGCCCCTCGCTGGTACTGTTTTACAGAATCCCGTTCGTGACGTCCCGTACATCTCGGTTGGAATATTGTATACGTCTATAGTGTTATATATCCTAACCTAAGGCAGGCCATAATCTCGGATGTAGTATTTTACAACATTCCTGGCGTATCGGCCCCTACTTCTCGGTGGGAACATTATATACGTCTATAACGTAATATATCCTATCCTAACACATCTAGCCCCACGCTGGTAATGTTTTACAGAATCCCGTTTGTGTCGTCCCGTACGTTTCGGTTGGCACCTTATATACGTCTAGAGCGTTATATATCCTAACCTAAGGCAGGCTATGATCTCGGATGTAGTATTTTACAACATTCCTGGCGTATCGGCCCCTACTTCTTGGTGAGAACATTATATAGGTCTATTACGTAATATAACCTAACCTCACACATCTAGGCCTTCGATGGTAATGTTTTACAGAGTCCCGTTCGTGTCGTCCAGTACGTTTCGGTTGGGACATTATATACGTCTACAGCGCTATATATCCTAACCTAAGGCAGGCTATAATCTCGGATGCAGAATTTTACAACATGCCTGGTGTATCGGCCCCTACTTCTCGGTGGGAACATTATATACGTCTATAAGGTATCACAGCCTAACCTAACCCATCTAGCCCCTCGCTGGTAATGTTTTACAGAATCCCGTTCGTGACGTCCCGTACATCTCGGTTGGAATATTATATACGTCTATAGCGTTACATATCCTAACCTAAGGCAGGCTATAATCTCGGATGTAGTATTTTACAACATTCCTGGCGTATCGGCCCCTACTACTCGGTGGGAACATTATATACGTCTATAAGGTATCACAACCTAACCTAACCCATCTAGCCCCTCGCTGGTAATGTTTTACATAATCCCGTTCGTGACGTCCCGTACATCTCGGTTGGAATATTATATACGTCTATAGCGTTATATATCCTAACCTAAGGCAGGCTATAATCTCGGATGTAGTATTTTACAACATTCCTGGCGTATCGGCCCCTACTCCTCGGTGGGAACATTATATAGGTCTATAACGTAATATAACCTAACCTATCACATCTAGCCGCTCGCTGGTAATGTTTTACAGAATCCCGTTCGTGACGTCCCGTACATCTCGGTTGGAATATTATATACGTCAATAGCGTTACATATCCTAACCTAAGGCAGGCTATAATCTCGGATGTAGTATTTTACAACATTCCTGGCGTATCGGCCCCTACTACTCGGTGGGAACATTATATACGTCTATAAGGTATCACAACCTAACCTAACCCATCTAGCCCCTCGCTGGTAATGTTTTACAGAATCCCGTTCGTGACGTCCCGTACATCTCGGTTGGAATATTATATACGTCTATAGCGTTATATATCCTAACCTAAGGCAGGCTATAATCTCGGATGTAGTATTTTACAACATTCCTGGCGTATCGGCCCCTACTTCTCGGTGGGAACATTATATAGGTCTATAACGTAATATAACCTAACCTATCACATCTAGCCCCTCGCTGGTAATGTTTTACAGAATCCCGTTCGTGCCGTCCCATACGTCTCGGTTGGGACGTTATATACGTCTTCAGCGATATATATCCTAACCTAAGGCAGGCTATCATCTCGGATGCAGTATTTTACAACATTCCTGGCATATCGGCCCCTACTTCTCGGTGGGAACATTGTATACGTCTATAACGTATAACAACCTAATCTAACCCATCCAGGCCCTCGCTGGTAATGTTTTACAGAAACCCGTTTGTGTCGTCCCGTACGTTTCGGTTGGGACATTATATACGTCTACAGCATTATATATCCTAACCTAAGGCAGGCTATAATCTCGGATGTAGTATTTTACAACATTCCTTGCGTATCGGCCCCTACTTCTCGGTGGGAACATTATATAGGTCTATAACGTAATATAACCTAACCTATCACATCTAGCCCCTCGCTGGTAATGTTTTACAGAATCCCGTTCGTGCCGTCCCGTACGTCTCGGTTGGGACGTTATATACGTCTTCAGCGATATATATCCTAACCTAAGGCAGGCTATCATCTCGGATGCAGTATTTTACAACATTCCTGGCATATCGGCCCCTACTTCTCGGTGGGAACATTATATACGTCTATAACGTATAACAACCTAATCTAACCCATCCAGGCCCTCGCTGGTAATGTTTTACAGAATCCCGTTCCTGTCGTCCCGTACGTCTCGGTTGGGACATTATAAACGTCTACAGCGATACATATCCTAACGTAAGGCATGCTAACATCTCGGATGTAGTATATTACAACATTCCTGGCGGATCGGCCCCTACTTCTCAGTGTGTACATTATATTCGTCTATTACGTAATATATCCTAACCTCACACATCTAGCCCCTCGCTGGTAATGTTTTACAGAATCCTGTTTGTGTCGTCCCGTACGTTTCGGTTGGGACATTATATACGTCTACAGCGTTATATATCCTAACCTAAGGCAGGCTATCATCTCGGATGCGGTATTTTACAACATGCCCGGCGTATCGGCCTCTACTTCTGGGTGGGAACATTATATTCGTCTATAACGTAATATAACCTAACCTAACCCATCTAGCCCCTCGCTGGTAATGTTTTACAGAATCCCGTTCGTGCCGTCCCGTACGTCTCGGTTGGGACGTTATATACGTCTACAGCGATATATATCCTAACGTAAGGCAGGCTACCATCTCGGATGTAGTGTTTTACAACATTCCTGGCGTATCGGCCCTTACTTCTCGGTGGGAACATTATATTCGTCTATAACGTAATATAACCTAACCTAACACATCTAGCCACTCGCTGGTAATGTTTTACAGAATCCCGTTTGTGTCGTCGCGTACGTTTTGGTTGGGACATTATATACGTCTACAGCATTATATATCCTAACCTAAGGCAGGCTATCATCTCGGATGTAGTGTTTTACAACATTCCTGGCGTATCGGCCCCTACTTCTCGTTGGGAACATTATATACGTCTATAACGTATCACATCCTAACCTAACACATCTAGCCCCTTGCTGGTAATGTTTTACAGAGTCCCGTTCGTGACGTCCCGTACATCTCGGTTGGAATATTATATACGTCTATAGCGTTATATATCCTAACCTAAGGCAGGCTATAATCTCGGATGTAGTATTTTACAACATTCCTTGCGTATCGGCCCCTACTTCTCGGTGGGAACATTATATAGGTCTATAACGTAATATAACCTAACCTATCACATCTAGCCCCTCGCTGGTACTGTTTTACAGAATCCCGTTCGTGACGTCCCGTACATCTCGGTTGGAATATTGTATACGTCTATAGTGTTATATATCCTAACCTAAGGCAGGCCATAATCTCGGATGTAGTATTTTACAACATTCCTGGCGTATCGGCCCCTACTTCTCGGTGGGAACATTATATACGTCTATAACGTAATATATCCTATCCTAACACATCTAGCCCCACGCTGGTAATGTTTTACAGAATCCCGTTTGTGTCGTCCCGTACGTTTCGGTTGGCACCTTATATACGTCTAGAGCGTTATATATCCTAACCTAAGGCAGGCTATGATCTCGGATGTAGTATTTTACAACATTCCTGGCGTATCGGCCCCTACTTCTTGGTGAGAACATTATATAGGTCTATTACGTAATATAACCTAACCTCACACATCTAGGCCTTCGATGGTAATGTTTTACAGAGTCCCGTTCGTGTCGTCCAGTACGTTTCGGTTGGGACATTATATACGTCTACAGCGTTATATATCCTAACCTAAGGCAGGCTATAATCTCGGATGCAGAATTTTACAACATGCCTGGTGTATCGGCCCCTACTTCTCGGTGGGAACATTATATACGTCTATAAGGTATCACAGCCTAACCTAACCCATCTAGCCCCTCGCTGGTAATGTTTTACAGAATCCCGTTCGTGACGTCCCGTACATCTCGGTTGGAATATTATATACGTCTATAGCGTTACATATCCTAACCTAAGGCAGGCTATAATCTCGGATGTAGTATTTTACAACATTCCTGGCGTATCGGCCCCTACTACTCGGTGGGAACATTATATACGTCTATAAGGTATCACAACCTAACCTAACCCATCTAGCCCCTCGCTGGTAATGTTTTACATAATCCCGTTCGTGACGTCCCGTACATCTCGGTTGGAATATTATATACGTCTATAGCGTTATATATCCTAACCTAAGGCAGGCTATAATCTCGGATGTAGTATTTTACAACATTCCTGGCGTATCGGCCCCTACTCCTCGGTGGGAACATTATATAGGTCTATAACGTAATATAACCTAACCTATCACATCTAGCCGCTCGCTGGTAATGTTTTACAGAATCCCGTTCGTGACGTCCCGTACATCTCGGTTGGAATATTATATACGTCAATAGCGTTACATATCCTAACCTAAGGCAGGCTATAATCTCGGATGTAGTATTTTACAACATTCCTGGCGTATCGGCCCCTACTACTCGGTGGGAACATTATATACGTCTATAAGGTATCACAACCTAACCTAACCCATCTAGCCCCTCGCTGGTAATGTTTTACAGAATCCCGTTCGTGACGTCCCGTACATCTCGGTTGGAATATTATATACGTCTATAGCGTTATATATCCTAACCTAAGGCAGGCTATAATCTCGGATGTAGTATTTTACAACATTCCTGGCGTATCGGCCCCTACTTCTCGGTGGGAACATTATATAGGTCTATAACGTAATATAACCTAACCTATCACATCTAGCCCCTCGCTGGTAATGTTTTACAGAATCCCGTTCGTGCCGTCCCATACGTCTCGGTTGGGACGTTATATACGTCTTCAGCGATATATATCCTAACCTAAGGCAGGCTATCATCTCGGATGCAGTATTTTACAACATTCCTGGCATATCGGCCCCTACTTCTCGGTGGGAACATTGTATACGTCTATAACGTATAACAACCTAATCTAACCCATCCAGGCCCTCGCTGGTAATGTTTTACAGAAACCCGTTTGTGTCGTCCCGTACGTTTCGGTTGGGACATTATATACGTCTACAGCATTATATATCCTAACCTAAGGCAGGCTATAATCTCGGATGTAGTATTTTACAACATTCCTTGCGTATCGGCCCCTACTTCTCGGTGGGAACATTATATAGGTCTATAACGTAATATAACCTAACCTATCACATCTAGCCCCTCGCTGGTAATGTTTTACAGAATCCCGTTCGTGCCGTCCCGTACGTCTCGGTTGGGACGTTATATACGTCTTCAGCGATATATATCCTAACCTAAGGCAGGCTATCATCTCGGATGCAGTATTTTACAACATTCCTGGCATATCGGCCCCTACTTCTCGGTGGGAACATTATATACGTCTATAACGTATAACAACCTAATCTAACCCATCCAGGCCCTCGCTGGTAATGTTTTACAGAATCCCGTTCCTGTCGTCCCGTACGTCTCGGTTGGGACATTATAAACGTCTACAGCGATACATATCCTAACGTAAGGCATGCTAACATCTCGGATGTAGTATATTACAACATTCCTGGCGGATCGGCCCCTACTTCTCAGTGTGTACATTATATTCGTCTATTACGTAATATATCCTAACCTCACACATCTAGCCCCTCGCTGGTAATGTTTTACAGAATCCTGTTTGTGTCGTCCCGTACGTTTCGGTTGGGACATTATATACGTCTACAGCGTTATATATCCTAACCTAAGGCAGGCTATCATCTCGGATGCGGTATTTTACAACATGCCCGGCGTATCGGCCCCTACTTTTCGGTGGGAACATTATATACGTCTATAACGTATCACAACCTAACCTAATCCATCTAGCCCCTCGCTGGTAATGTTTTACAGAATCCCGTTCGTGACGTCCCGTACATCTGGGTTGGAATATTATATACGTCTATAGCGTGATATATCCTAACCTAAGGCAGCCTATCATCTCGGATGCAGTATTTTAAAACATTCCTGGCATATCGGCCCCTACTTCTCGGTGTGAACATTATATACGTTTATAACGTAACATAACCTAACCTAACCCATCTAGCCCCTCGCTGGTAACATTTTACAGAATCGCTTTCGTGTCGTCCCGTACGTGCCGATGGGGATGTTATATACGTCTATAGCGTTATATATCCTAACCTAAGGCAAGCTATCGTCTCGGAAGCACTATTTTAAAACATTCCTGGCATATCGGCCCCTACTTCTCGGTGGGAACATTATATACGTCTATAACGTATCACAACCTAACCTAACCCATCTAGCCCCTTGCTGGTAATGTTTTACAGAATCGCTTTCGTGTCGTCCCGTACATCTCGGTTGGAATATTATATACGTCTATAGCGTTATATATCCTAACCTAAGGCAGGCTATCCTCTCGGATGCTCTATTTTAAAACATTCCTGGCATATCGGCCCCTACTTCTCGGTGGGAACATTATATACTTCTATAACGTATCACAACCTAACCTAATCCATCTAGCCCCTCGCTGGTAATGTTTTACAGAATCCCGTTCGTGACGTCCCGTACATCTGGGTTGGAATATTATATACGTCTATAGCGTTATATATCCTAACCTAAGGCAGGCTAGAATCTCGGATGTAGTATTTTACAACATTCCTTGCGTATCGGCCCCTACTTCTCGGTGGGAACATTATATAGGTCTATAACGTAATATAACCTAACCTATCACATCTAGCCCCTCGCTGGTACTGTTTTACAGAATCCCGTTCGTGACGTCCCGTACATCTCGGTTGGAATATTATATACGTCTATAGCGTTATATATCCTAACCTAAGGCAGGCCATAATCTCGGATGTAGTATTTTACAACATTCCTGGCGTATCGGCCCCTACTTCTCGGTGGGAACATTATATTCGTCTATAACGTAATATAACCTAACCTAACCCATCTAGCCCCTCGCTGGTAATGTTTTACAGAATCCCGTTCGTGCCGTCCCGTACGTCTCGGTTGGGACGTTATATACGTCTACAGCGATATATATCCTAACGTAAGGCAGGCTACCATCTCGGATGTAGTGTTTTACAACATTCCTGGCGTATCGGCCCCTACTTCTCGGTGGGAACATTATATTCGTCTATAACGTAATATAATCTAACCTAACCCATCTAGCCCCTCGCTGGTAATGTTTTACAGAATCCCGTTCGTGCCGTCCCGTACGTCTCGGTTGGGAATTTATATACGTCTACATCGATATATATCCTAACGTAAGGCAGGCTACCATCTCGGATGTAGTGTTTTACAACATTCCTGGCGTATCGGCCCTTACTTCTCGGTGGGAACATTATATTCGTCTATAACGTAATATAACCTAACCTAACACATCTAGCCACTCGCTGGTAATGTTTTGCAGAATCCCGTTCCTGTCGTCCCGTACGTCTCGGTTGGGACATTATAAACGTCTACAGCGATATATATCCTAACGTAAGGCATGCTAACATTTCGGATGTAGTATTTTACAACATTCCTGGCGTATCGGCCCCTACTTCTCGGTGGGAACATGATATTCGTCTATTACGTAATATAACCTAACCTCACACATCTAGGCCTTCGATGGTAATGTTTTACAGAGTCCCGTTCGTGTCGTCCAGTACGTTTCGGTTGGGACATTATATACGTCTACAGCGTTATATATCCTAACCTAAGGCAGGCTATAATCTCGGATGCAGTATTTTACAACATTCCTGGCGTATCGGCCCCTACTTCTCGGTGGGAACATTATATAGGTCTATAACGTATCACATCCTAACCTAACACATCTAGCCCCTTGCTGGCAATGTTTTACAGAGTCCCGTTCGTGACGTCCCGTACATCTCGGTTGGAATATTATATACGTCTATAGCGTTATATATCCTAACCTAAGGCAGGCTATAATCTCGGATGTAGTATTTTACAACATTCCTTGCGTATCGGCCCCTACTTCTCGGTGGGAACATTATATAGGTCTATAACGTAATATAACCTAACCTATCACATCTAGCCCCTCGCTGGTACTGTTTTACAGAATCCCGTTCGTGACGTCCCGTACATCTCGGTTGGAATATTATATACGTCTATAGCGTTATATATCCTAACCTAAGGCAGGCCATAATCTCGGATGTAGTATTTTACAACATTCCTGGCGTATCGGCCCCTACTTCTCGGTGGGAACATTATATACGTCTATAAGGTATCACAGCCTAACCCAACCCATCTAGCCCCTCGCTGGTAATGTTTTACAGAATCCCGTTCGTGACGTCCCGTACATCTCGGTTGGAATATTATATACGTCAATAGCGTTACATATCCTAACCTAAGGCAGGCTATAATCTCGGATGTAGTATTTTACAACATTCCTGGCGTATCGGCCCCTACTACTCGGTGGGAACATTATATACGTCTATAAGGTATCACAACCTAACCTAACCCATCTAGCCCCTCGCTGGTAATGTTTTACAGAATCCCGTTCGTGACGTCCCGTACATCTCGGTTGGAATATTATATACGTCTATAGCGTTATATATCCTAACCTAAGGCAGGCTATAATCTCGGATGTAGTATTTTACAACATTCCTGGCGTATCGGCCCCTACTTCTCGGTGGGAACATTATATAGGTCTATAACGTAATATAACCTAACCTATCACATCTAGCCCCTCGCTGGTAATGTTTTACAGAATCCCGTTCGTGCCGTCCCATACGTCTCGGTTGGGACGTTATATACGTCTTCAGCGATATATATCCTAACCTAAGGCAGGCTATCATCTCGGATGCAGTATTTTACAACATTCCTGGCATATCGGCCCCTACTTCTCGGTGGGAACATTGTATACGTCTATAACGTATAACAACCTAATCTAACCCATCCAGGCCCTCGCTGGTAATGTTTTACAGAATCCCGTTCCTGTCGTCCCGTACGTCTCGGTTGGGACATTATAAACGTCTACAGCGATACATATCCTAACGTAAGGCATGCTAACATCTCGGATGTAGTATTTTACAACATTCCTGGCGTATCGGCCCCTACTTCTCGGTGGGAACATTATATTCGTCTATTACGTAATATAACCTAACCTCACACATCTAGGCCTTCGATGGTAATGTTTTACAGAGTCCCGTTCGTGTCGTCCCGTACGTTTCGGTTGGGACATTATATACGTCTACAGCGTTATATATCCTAACCTAAGGCAGGCTATAATCTCGGATGCAGTATTTTACAACATGCCTGGTGTATCGGCCCCTACTTTTCGGTGGGAACATTATATACGTCTATAACGTATCACAACCTAACCTAATCCATCTAGCCCCTCGCTGGTAATGTTTTTCAGAATCCCGTTCGTGCCGTCCCGTACGTCTCGGTTGGGACGTTATATACGTCAACAGCGATATATATCCTAACGTAAGGCAGGCTACCATCTCGGATATAGTGTTTTACAACATTCCTGGCGTATCGGCGCCTACTTCTCGGTGGGAACATTATATAGGTCTATAACGTAATATAACCTAACCTAAGACATCAAGCCCCTCGCTGGTAATGTTTTACAGAATCGCTTTCGTGTCGTCCGGTACATCTCCGTTGGAATATTATATACGTCTACAGCATTATATATCCTAACCTAAGGCAGCCTATCATCTCGGATGCAGTATTTTAAAACATTCCTGGCATATCGGCCCCTACTTCTCGGTGTGAACATTATATACGTTTATAACGTAACATAACCTAACCTAACCCATCTAGCCCCTCGCTGGTAACATTTTACAGAATCGCGTTCGTGTCGTCCCGTACGTGCCGATTGGGATATTATATACGTCTATAGCGTTATATATCCTAACCTAAGGCAGGCTATCGTCTCGGAAGCACTATTTTAAAACATTCCTGTCATATCGGCCCCTACTTCTCGGTGGGAACATTATATACGTCTATAACGTATCACAACCTAACCTAACCCATCTAGCCCCTCGCTGGTAATGTTTTACGGAATCCCGTTCGTGCCGTCCCGTACGTCTCGTTTGGGACGTTATATACGTCAACAGCGATATATATCCTAACCTAAGGCAGGCTATCATCTCGGATGCGCTATTTTTCAACATGCCCAGCGTATCGGCCCCTACTTTTCGGTGGGAACATTATATACGTCTATAACGTATCACAACCTAACCTAATCCATCTAGCCCCTCGCTGGTAATGTTTTACAGAATCCCGTTCGTGCCGTCCCGTACGTCTCGGTTGGGACGTTATATACGTCTACAGCGATATATATCCTAACGTAAGGCAGGCTACCATCTCGGATGTAGTTTTTTACAACATTCCTGGCGTATCGGCCCCTACTTCTCGGTGGGAACATTATATTCGTCTATAACGTAATATATCCTAACCTCACACATCTAGGCCCTCGCTGGTAATGTTTTTCAGAATCCCGTTCGTGCCGTCCCGTACGTCTCGGTTGGGACGTTATATACGTCTACAGCGATATTTATCCTAACGTATGGCATGCTAACATCTCGGATGTAGTAGTTTACAACATTCCTGGCGTATCGACCCCTACTCCTCGGTGGGAACATTATATAGGTCTATAACGTAATATAACCTAACCTATCACATCTAGCCGCTCGTTGGTAATGTTTTACAGAATCCCGTTCTTGCCGTCCCGTACGTCTCGGTTGGTACGTTATATACGTCAACAGCGATATATATCCTAACGTAAGGCAGGCTACCATCTCGGATGTAGTGTTTTACAACATTCCTGGCGTATCGGCGCCTACATTCTCGGTGGGAACATTATATTCGTCTATAACGTATCACAACCTAACCTAACCCATCTAGCCCCTCGCTGGTAATGTTTTACAGAATCCCGTTCGTGACGTCCCGTACATCTCGGTTGGAATATTATATACGTCTATAGCGTTATATATCCTAACCTAAGGCAGGCTATAATCTCGGATGTAGTATTTTACAACATTCCTGGCGTATCGGCCCCTACTCCTCGGTGGGAACATTATATAGGTCTATAACGTAATATAACCTAACCTAACACATCTAGCCCCTCGCTGGTAATGTTTTACAGAATCCCGTTCGTGACGTCCCGTACATCTCGGTTGGAATATTATATACGTCTATAGCGTTATATATCCTAACCTAAGGCAGGCTATAATCTCGGATGTAGTATTTTACAACATTCCTGGCGTATCGGCCCCTACTCCTCGGTGGGAACATTATATAGGTCTATAACGTAATATAACCTAACCTATCACATCTAGCCGCTCGCTGGTAATGTTTTACAGAATCATGTTCGTGCCGTCCCGTACGTCTCGGTTGGTACGTTATATACGTCTACAGCGATATTTATCCTAACATAAGGCAGGCTAACATCCCGGATGTAGTGTTTTACATCATTCCTGGCGTATGGGCCCCTACGTCTCGGTGGGAACATTATATAGGTCTATAACGTAATATAACCTAACCTAACACATCTAGCCCCTCGCTGGTAATGTTTTACATAATCCCGTTTGTGTCCTCCCGTACGTTTCTGTTGGGACATTATATACGTCTACAGCGTTATATATCCTAAGCTAAGGCAGGCTGTCATCTCGGATGCAGTATTTTACAACATTCCTGGCATATCGGCCCCTACTTCTCGGTGGGATCATTATATTCGTCTATAACGTAATATAACCTAACCTAACACATCTAGCCCCTCGCTGGTAATGTTTTACAGAATCCCGTTCGTGCCGTCCCGTACGTCTCGGTTGGGACGTTATATACGTCTACAGCGTTATATATCCTAACCTAAGGCATGCTATCATCTCGGATGCAGTATTTTACAACATTCCTGGCATATCGGCCCCTACTTCTCGGTGGGAACATTATATACGTCTATAACGTATCACAACCTAATCTAACCCATCCAGGCCCTCGCTGGTAATGTTTTACAGAATCCCGTTCCTGCCGTCCCGTACGTCTCGGTTGGGACATTATAAACGTCTACAGCGATACATATCCTAACGTAAGGCATGCTAACATCTCGGATGTAGTATTTTACAACACTCCTGGCGTATCGGCCACTACTTCTCAGTGTGTACATTATATTCGTCTATTACGTAATATAACCTAACCTCACACATCTAGGCCTTTGATGGTAATGTTTTACAGAGTCCCGTTCGTGTCGTCCCGTACGTTTCGGTTGGGACATTATATACGTCTACAGCGTTATATGTCCTAACCTAAGGCAGGCTATAATCTCGGATGCAGTATTTTACAACATGCCTGGTGTATCGGCCCCTACTTCTCGGTGGGAACATTATATACGTCTATAAGGTATCACAACCTAACCTAACCCATCTAGCCCCTCGCTGGTAATGTTTTACAGAATCCCGTTCGTGACGTCCCGTACATCTCTGTTCGAATATTATATACGTCTATAGCGTTACATATCCTAACCTAAGGCAGGCTATAATCTCGGATGTAGTATTTTACAACATTCCTGGCGTATCGGCCCCTACTACTCGGTGGGAACATTATATACGTCTATAAGGTATCACAACCTAACCTAACCCATCTAGCCCCTCGCTGGTAATGTTTTACAGAATCCCGTTCGTGACGTCCCGTACATCTCGGTTGGAATATTATATACGTCTATAGCGTTATATATCCTAACCTAAGGCAGGCTATAATCTCGGATGTAGTATTTTACAACATTCCTGGCGTATCGGCCCCTACTCCTCGGTGCGAACATTATATAGGTCTATAACGTAATATAACCTAACCTATCACATCTAGCCGCTCGCTGGTAATGTTTTACAGAATCCCGTTCGTGCCGTCCCGTACGTCTCGGTTGGTACGTTATATACGTCAACAGCGATATATATCCTAACGTAAGGCAGGCTACCATCTCGGACGTAGTGTTTTACAACATTCCTGGCGTATGGGCCCCTACGTCTCGGTGGGAACATTATATAGGTCTATAACGTAATATAACCTAACCTAACACATCTAGCCCCTCGCTGGTAATGTTTTACATAATCCCGTTTGTGTCCTCCCGTACGTTTCTGTTGGGACATTATATACGTCTACAGCGTTATATATCCTAAGCTAAGGCAGGCTGTCATCTCGGATGCAGTATTTTACAACATTCCTGGCATATCGGCCCCTACTTCTCGGTGGGATCATTATATTCGTCTATAACGTAATATAACTTAACCTAACACATCTAGCCCCTCGCTGGTAATGTTTTACAGAATCCCGTTCCTGTCGTCCCGTACGTCTCGGTTGGGACATTATAAACGTCTACAGCGATATTTATCCTAACGTAAGGCATGCTAACATCTCGGATGTAGTATTTTACAACATTCCTGGCGTATCGACCCCTACTCCTCGGTGGAACATTATATAGGTCTATAACGTAATATAATCTAACCTATCACATCTAGCCGCTCGCTTGTAATGTTTTTCAGAATCCCGTTCGTGCCGTCCCGTACGTCTCGGTTGGGACGTTATATACTTCTACAGCGATATATATCCTAACGTAAGGCAGGCTAACATCTCGGATGTAGTGTTTTACAACATTCCTGGCGTATCGGCCCCTACGTCTCGGTGGGAACATTATATTCGTCTATAACGTATCACAACCTAACCTAACCCATCTAGCCCCTCGCTGGTAATGTTTTACAGAATCCCGTTCGTGACGTCCCGTACATCTCGGTTGGAATATTATATACGTCTATAGCGTTATATATCCTAACCTAAGGCAGGCTATAATCTCGGATGTAGTATTTTACAACATTCCTGGCGTATCGGCCCCTACTCCTCGGTGCGAACATTATATAGGTCTATAACGTAATATAACCTAACCTATCACATCTAGCCGCTCGCTGGTAATGTTTTACAGAATCCCGTTCGTGCCGTCCCGTACGTCTCGGTTGGTACGTTATATACGTCAACAGCGATATATATCCTAACGTAAGGCAGGCTACCATCTCGGATGCAGTATTTTACAACATTCCTGGCATATCGGCCCCTACTTCTCGGTGGGAACATTATATACGTCTATAACGTATCACAACCTAATCTAACCCATCCAGGCCCTCGCTGGTAATGTTTTACAGAATCCCGTTCCTGTCGTCCCGTACGTCTCGGTTGGGACGTTATATACGTCTACAGCGTTATATATCCTAACCTAAGGCAGGCTATCATCTCGGATGCAGTATTTTACAACATTCCTGGCATATCGGCCCCTACATCTCGGTGGGAACATTATATACGTCTATAACGTATCACAACCTAATCTAACCCATCCAGGCCCTCGCTGGTAATGTTTTACAGAATCCCGTTCGTGTCGCCCCGTACGTCTCGGTTGGTACGTTATATACGTCAACAGCGATATATATCCTAACGTAAGGCAGGCTAACATCTCGGATGTAGTGTTTTACATCATTCCTGGCGTATCGGCCCCTACGTCTCGGTGGGAACATTATATAGGTCTATAACGTAATATAACCTAACCTAACACATCTAGCCCCTCGCTGGTAATGTTTTACATAATCCCGTTTGTGCCCTCCCGTACGTTTCTGTTGGGACATTATATACGTCTACAGCGTTATATATCCTAAGCTAAGGCAGGCTATCATCTCGGATGCAGTATTTTACAACATTCCTGGCATATCGGCCCCTACTTCTCGGTGGGAACATTATATACGTCTATAACGTATCACAACCTAATCTAACCCATCCAGGCCCTCGCTGGTAATGTTTTACAGAATCCCGTTCCTGTCGTCCCGTACGTCTCGGTTGGGACATTATAAACGTCTACAGCGATATTTATCCTAACGTAAGGCATGCTAACATCTCGGATGTAGTATTTTACAACATTCCTGGCGTATCGACCCCTACTCCTCGGTGGGAACATTATATAGGTCTATAACGTAATATAACCTAACCTATCACATCTAGCCGCTCGCTGGTAATGTTTTACAGAATCCCGTTCGTGCCGTCCCGTACGTCTCGGTTGGTACGTTATATACGTCTACAGCGTTATATATCCTAACCTAAGGCAGGCTATCATCTCGGATGCAGTATTTTACAACATTCCTGGCATATCGGCCCCTACTTCTCGGCGGGAACATTATGCACGTTTATAACGTAACATAACCTAACCTAACCCATCTAGCCCCTCGCTGGTAATATTTTACAGAATCGCTTTCGTGTCGTCCCGTACATCTCGGTTGGAATATTATATACGTCTATAGCGTTATATATCCTAACCTAAGGCAGGCTATAATCTCGGATGTAGTATTTTACAACATTCCTGGCGTATCGGCCCCTACTTCTCGGTGGGAACATTATATACGTCTATAACGTATCACAACCTAATCTAACCCATCCAGGCCCTCGCTGGTAATGTTTTACCGAATCCCGTTCCTGTCGTCCCGTACGTCTCGGTTGGGACATTATAAACGTCTACAGCGATATTTATCCTAACGTAAGGCATGCTAACATCTCGGATGTAGTATTTTACAACATTCCTGGCGTATCGACCCCTACTCCTCGGTGGGAACATTATATAGGTCTATAACGTAATATAACCTAACCTATCACATCTAGCCGCTCGCTGGTAATGTTTTACAGAATCCCGTTCGTGCCGTCCCGTACGTCTCGGTTGGTACGTTATATACGTCAACAGCGATATATATCCTAACGTAAGGCAGGCTACCATCTCGGATGTAGTGTTTTACAACATTCCTGGCGTATCGGCGCCTACTTCTCGGTGGGAACATTATATTCGTCTATAACGTATCACAACCTAACCTAACCCATCTAGCCCCTCGCTGGTAATGTTTTACAGAATCCCGTTCGTGACGTCCCGTACATCTCGGTTGGAATATTATATACGTCTATAGCGTTATATATCCTAACCTAAGGCAGGATATAATCTCGGATGTAGTATTTTACAACATTCCTGGCGTATCGGCCCCTACTTCTCGGTGGGAACATTATATATGTCTATAACGTATCACAACCTAACCTAACCCATCTAGCCCCTCGCTGGTAATGTTTTACAGAATCCCGTTCGTGCCGTCCCGTACGTCTCGGTTGGGACGTTATATACGTCTACAGCGTTATATATCCTAACCTAAGGCATGCTATCATCTCGGATGCAGTATTTTACAACACTCCTGGCGTATCGGCCCCTACTTCTCAGTGTGTACATTATATTCGTCTATTACGTAATATAACCTAACCTCACACATCCAGGCCCTCGCTGGTAATGTTTTACAGAGTCCCGTTCGTGTCGTCCCGTACGTTTCGGTTGGGACATTATATACGTCTACAGCGTTATATATCCTAACCTAAGGCAGGCTAACATCTCGGATGTAGTATTTTACACCATTCCTGACGTATCGGCCCCTACTTCTCGGTGGGAACATTATGCACGTTTATAACGTAACATAACCTAACCTAACCCATCCAGGCCCTCGCTGGTAATGTTTTACAGAATCCCGTTCCTGTCGTCCCGTACGTCTCGGTTGGGACATTATAAACGTCTACAGCGATATATATCCTAACGTAAGGCAGGCTAACATCTCGGATGTAGTATTTTACACCATTCCTGACGTATCGGCCCCTACTTCTCGGCGGGAACATTATGCACGTTTATAACGTAACATAACCTAACCTAACCCATCTAGCCCCTCGCTGGTAATATTTTACAGAATCGCTTTCGTGTCGTCCCGTACATCTCGGTTGGATTATTATATACGTCTATAGCGTTATATATCCTAACCTAAGGCAGGCAATCATCTCGGATGCGGTATTTTACAACATGCCTGGCGTATCGGCCCCTACTTCTCGGTGGGAACATTATATACGTCTATAACGTATCACAACCTAACCTAACCCATCTAGCCCCTCGCTGGTAATATTTTACAGAATCCCGTTCGTGCCGTCCCGTGCGTCTCGGTTGGGACGTTATATACGTCTACAGCGATTATTATCCTAACGTAAGGCAGGCTACCATCTCGGATGTAGTGTTTTACAACATTCCTGGCGTATCGGCCCCTACTTCTCGGTGGGAACATTATATATGTCTATAACGTATCACAACCTAACCTAACCCATCTAGCCCCTCGCTGGTAATGTTTTACAGAATCCCGTTCGTGCCGTCCCGTACGTCTCGGTTGGGACGTTATATACGTCTACAGCGATATATATCCTAACGTAAGGCAGGCTACCATCTCGGATGTAGTGTTTTACAACATTCCTGGCGTATCGGCCCCTACTTCTCGGTGGGAACATTATATAGGTCTATAACGTAATATAACCTAACCTATCACATCTAGCCCCTCGCTGGTAATGTTTTACAGAATCCCGTTCGTGCCGTCCCGTACGTCTCGGTTGGGACGTTATATACGTCTTCAGCGATATATATCCTAACCTAAGGCAGGCTATCATCTCGGATGCAGTATTTTACAACATTCCTGGCATATCGGCCCCTACTTCTCGGTGGGAACATTATATACGTCTATAACGTATCACAACCTAACCTAATCCATCTAGCCCCTTGCTGGTAATGTTTTACAGAATCCCGTTCGTGCCGTCCCGTACGTCTCGGTTGGGATGTTATATACGTCTACAGCGATATATATCCTAACGTAAGGCAGGCTACCATCTCGGATGTAGTGTTTTACAACATTCCTGGCGTATCGGCCCCTACTTCTCGGTGGGAACATTATATTCGTCTATAACGTAATATAACCTAACCTAACCCGTCTAGCCCCTCGCTGGTAATGTTTTACAGAATCCCATTCGTGCCGTCCCGTACGTCTCGGTTGGGACGTTATATACGTCTACAGCGATATATATCCTAACGTAAGGCAGGCTACCATCTCGGATGTAGTGTTTTACAACATTCCTGGCGTATCGGCCCTTACTTCTCGGTGGGAACATTATATTCGTCTATAACGTATCACAACCTAACCTAACCCATCTAGCCCCTCGCTGGTAATGTTTTACAGAATCCCGTTCGTGACGTCCCGTACATCTCGGTTGGAATATTATATACGTCTATAGCGTTATATATCCTAACCTAAGGCAGGCTATAATCTCGGATGTAGTATTTTACAACATTCCTGGCGTATCGGCCCCTACTTCTCGGTGGGAACATTATATATGTCTATAACGTATCACAACCTAACCTAACCCATCTAGCCCCTCGCTGGTAATGTTTTACAGAATCCCGTTCGTGCCGTCCCGTACGTCTCGGTTGGGACGTTATATACGTCTACAGCGTTATATATCCTAACCTAAGGCATGCTATCATCTCGGATGCAGTATTTTACAACACTCCTGGCGTATCGGCCCCTACTTCTCAGTGTGTACATTATATTCGTCTATTACGTAATATAACCTAACCTCACACATCCAGGCCCTCGCTGGTAATGTTTTACAGAGTCCCGTTCGTGTCGTCCCGTACGTTTCGGTTGGGACATTATATACGTCTACAGCGTTATATATCCTAACCTAAGGCAGGCTAACATCTCGGATGTAGTGTTTTACAACATTCCTGGCGTATCGGCCCCTACTTCTCGGTGGGAACATTATATTCGTCTATAACGTATCACAACCTAACCTAACCCATCTAGCCCCTCGCTGGTAATGTTTTACAGAATCCCGTTCGTGACGTCCCGTACATCTCGGTTGGAATATTATATACGTCTATAGCGTTATATATCCTAACCTAAGGCAGGCTATAATCTCGGATGTAGTATTTTACAACATTCCTGGCGTATCGGCCCCTACTTCTCGGTGGGAACATTATATATGTCTATAACGTATCACAACCTAACCTAACCCATCTAGCCCCTCGCTGGTAATGTTTTACAGAATCCCGTTCGTGCCGTCCCGTACGTCTCGGTTGGGACGTTATATACGTCTACAGCGTTATATATCCTAACCTAAGGCATGCTATCATCTCGGATGCAGTATTTTACAACACTCCTGGCGTATCGGCCCCTACTTCTCAGTGTGTACATTATATTCGTCTATTACGTAATATAACCTAACCTCACACATCCAGGCCCTCGCTGGTAATGTTTTACAGAGTCCCGTTCGTGTCGTCCCGTACGTTTCGGTTGGGACATTATATACGTCTACAGCGTTATATATCCTAACCTAAGGCAGGCTAACATCTCGGATGTAGTATTTTACACCATTCCTGACGTATCGGCCCCTACTTCTCGGTGGGAACATTATGCACGTTTATAACGTAACATAACCTAACCTAACCCATCCAGGCCCTCGCTGGTAATGTTTTACAGAATCCCGTTCCTGTCGTCCCGTACGTCTCGGTTGGGACATTATAAACGTCTACAGCGATATATATCCTAACGTAAGGCAGGCTACCATCTCGGATGTAGTGTTTTACAACATTCCTGACGTATCGGCCCCTACTTCTCGGCGGGAACATTATGCACGTTTATAACGTAACATAACCTAACCTAACCCATCTAGCCCCTCGCTGGTAATATTTTACAGAATCGCTTTCGTGTCGTCCCGTACATCTCGGTTGGATTATTATATACGTCTATAGCGTTATATATCCTAACCTAAGGCAGGCAATCATCTCGGATGCGGTATTTTACAACATGCCTGGCGTATCGGCCCCTACTTCTCGGTGGGAACATTATATACGTCTATAACGTATCACAACCTAACCTAACCCATCTAGCCCCTCGCTGGTAATATTTTACAGAATCCCGTTCGTGCCGTCCCGTGCGTCTCGGTTGGGACGTTATATACGTCTACAGCGATTATTATCCTAACGTAAGGCAGGCTACCATCTCGGATGTAGTGTTTTACAACATTCCTGGCGTATCGGCCCCTACTTCTCGGTGGGAACATTATATATGTCTATAACGTATCACAACCTAACCTAACCCATCTAGCCCCTCGCTGGTAATGTTTTACAGAATCCCGTTCGTGCCGTCCCGTACGTCTCGGTTGGGACGTTATATACGTCTACAGCGATATATATCCTAACGTAAGGCAGGCTACCATCTCGGATGTAGTGTTTTACAACATTCCTGGCGTATCGGCCCCTACTTCTCGGTGGGAACATTATATAGGTCTATAACGTAATATAACCTAACCTATCACATCTAGCCCCTCGCTGGTAATGTTTTACAGAATCCCGTTCGTGCCGTCCCGTACGTCTCGGTTGGGACGTTATATACGTCTTCAGCGATATATATCCTAACCTAAGGCAGGCTATCATCTCGGATGCAGTATTTTACAACATTCCTGGCATATCGGCCCCTACTTCTCGGTGGGAACATTATATACGTCTATAACGTATCACAACCTAATCTAACCCATACAGGCCCTCGCTGGTAATGTTTTACAGGATCCCGTTCCTGTCGTCCCGTACGTCTCGGTTGGGACATTATAAACGTCTACAACGATATATATCCTAACGTAAGGCAGGCTAACATCTCGGATGTAGTATTTTACAACATTCCTGACGTATCGGCCCCTACTTCTCGGTGGGAACATTATATAGGTCTATAACGTAATATAACCTAACCTAACACATCTAGCCCCTCGCTGGTAATGTTTTACAGAATCTCGTTCGTGACGTCCCGTACATCTCGGTTGGGACATTATAAACGTCTACAGCGATATATATCCTAACGTAAGGCATGCTAACATCTCGGATGCAGTATTTTCCGCCATTCCTGGCGTATCGGCACCTACTTCTCGGCGGGAACATTATGCACGTTTATAACGTAACATAACCTAACCTAACCCATCTAGCCCCTCGCTGGTAATATTTTACAGAATCGCTTTCGTGTCGTCCCGTACGTGCCGATTGGGATATTATATACGTCTATAGCGTTATATATCCTAACCTAAGGCAGGCTATCCTCTCGGATGCTCTATTTTAAAACATTCCTGGCATATCGGCCCCTACTTCTCGGTGGGCACATTATATACGTCTATAACGTATCACAACCTAACCTAATCCATCTAGCCCCTCGCTGGTAATGTTTTACAGAATCCCGTTCGTGACGTCCCGTACATCTGGGTTGGAATATTATATACGTCTATAGCGTTATATATCCTAACCTAAGGCAGCCTATCATCCCGGATGCAGTATTTTAAAACATTCCTGGCATATCGGCCCCTACTTCTCGGTGTGAACATTATATACGTTTATAACGTAACATAACCTAACCTAACCCATCTAGCGCCTCGCCGGTAACATTTTACAGAATCGCTTTCGTGTCGTCCCGTACGTGCCCATTGGGATATTATATACGTCTATAGCGTTATATATCCTAACCTAAGGCAGGCTATCGTCTCGGATGCACTATTTTAAAACATTCCTGGCATATCGGCCCCTACTTCTCGGTGGGAACATTATATACGTCTATAACGTATCACAACCTAACCTAACCCATCTAGCCCCTCGCTGGTAATGTTTTACAGAATCCCGTTCGTGCCGTCCCGTACGTCTCGGTTGGGACGTTATATACGTCAACAGCGATATATATCCTAACGTAAGGCAGGCTACCACCTCGGATGTAGTGTTTTACAACATTCCTGGCGTATCGGCGCCTACTTCTCGGTGGGAACATTATATAGGTCTATAACGTAATATAACCTAACCTATCACATCTAGCCCCTCGCTGGTAATGTTTTACAGAATCCTGTTTGTGTCGTCCCGTACGTTTCGGTTGGGACATTATATACGTCTACAGCGTTATATATCCTAACCTAAGGCAGGCTATCATCTTGGATGCGGTATTTTACAACATGCCCGGCGTATCGGCCCCTACTTTTCGGTGGGAACATTATATACGTCTATAACGTATCACAACCTAACCTAATCCATCTAGCCCCTTGCTGGTAATGTTTTACAGAATCCCGTTCGTGCCGTCCCGTACGTCTCGGTTGGGATGTTATATACGTCTACAGCGATATATATCCTAACGTAAGGCAGGCTACCATCTCGGATGTAGTGTTTTACAACATTCCTGGCGTATCGGCCCCTACTTCTCGGTGGGAACATTATATTCGTCTATAACGTAATATAACCTAACCTAACCCGTCTAGCCCCTCGCTGGTAATGTTTTACAGAATCCCATTCGTGCCGTCCCGTACGTCTCGGTTGGGACGTTATATACGTCTACAGCGATATATATCCTAACTTAAGGCAGGCTACCATCTCGGATGTAGTGTTTTACAACATTCCTGGCGTATCGGCCCTTACTTCTCGGTGGGAACATTATATTCGTCTATAACGTATCACAACCTAACCTAACCCATCTAGCCCCTCGCTGGTAATGTTTTACAGAATCCCGTTCGTGCCGTCCCGTACGTCTCGGTTGGGACGTTATATACGTCAACAGCGATATATATCCTAACCTAAGGCAGGCTATAATCTCGGATGTAGTATTTTACAACATTCCTGGCGTATCGGCCCCTACTTCTCGGTGGGAACATTATATATGTCTATAACGTATCACAACCTAACCTAACCCATCTAGCCCCTCGCTGGTAATGTTTTACAGAATCCCGTTCGTGCCGTCCCGTACGTCTCGGTTGGGACGTTATATACGTCTACAGCGTTATATATCCTAACCTAAGGCATGCTATCATCTCGGATGCAGTATTTTACAACACTCCTGGCGTATCGGCCCCTACTTCTCAGTGTGTACATTATATTCGTCTATTACGTAATATATCCTAACCTCACACATCCAGGCCCTCGCTGGTAATGTTTTACAGAGTCCCGTTCGTGTCGTCCCGTACGTTTCGGTTGGGACATTATATACGTCTACAGCGTTATATATCCTAACCTAAGGCAGGCTAACATCTCGGATGTAGTATTTTACACCATTCCTGACGTATCGGCCCCTACTTCTCGGTGGGAACATTATGCACGTTTATAACGTAACATAACCTAACCTAACCCATCCAGGCCCTCGCTGGTAATGTTTTACAGAATCCCGTTCCTGTCGTCCCGTACGTCTCGGTTGGGACATTATAAACGTCTACAGCGATATATATCCTAACGTAAGGCAGGCTAACATCTCGGATGTAGTATTTTACACCATTCCTGACGTATCGGCCCCTACTTCTCGGCGGGAACATTATGCACGTTTATAACGTAACATAACCTAACCTAACCCATCTAGCCCCTCGCTGGTAATATTTTACAGAATCGCTTTCGTGTCGTCCCGTACATCTCGGTTGGATTATTATATACGTCTATAGCGTTAAATATCCTAACCTAAGGCAGGCAATCATCTCGGATGCGGTATTTTACAACATAGCTGGCGTATCGGCCCCTACTTCTCGGTGGGAACATTATATACGTCTATAACGTATCACAACCTAACCTAACCCATCTAGCCCCTCGCTGGTAATGTTTTACAGAATCCCGTTCGTGCCGTCCCGTGCGTCTCGGTTGGGACGTTATATACGTCTACAGCGATTATTATCCTAACGTAAGGCAGGCTACCATCTCGGATGTAGTGTTTTACAACATTCCTGGCGTATCGGCCCCTACTTCTCGGTGGGAACATTATATTCGTCTATAACGTAATATAACCTAACCTAACCCATCTAGCCCCTCGCTGGTAATGTTTTACAGAATCCCGTTCGTGCCGTCCCGTACGTCTCGGTTGGGACGTTATATACGTCTACAGCGATATATATCCTAACGTAAGGCAGGCTACCATCTCGGATGTAGTGTTTTACAACATTCCTGGCGTATCGGCCCCTACTTCTCGGTGGGAACATTATATAGGTCTATAACGTAATATAACCTAACCTATCACATCAAGCCCCTCGCTGGTAATGTTTTACAGAATCCCGTTCGTGCCGTCCCGTACGTCTCGGTTGGGACGTTATATACGTCTTCAGCGATATATATCCTAACCTAAGGCAGGCTATCATCTCGGATGCAGTATTTTACAACATTCCTGGCATATCGGCCCCTACTTCTCGGTGGGAACATTATATACGTCTATAACGTATGACAACCTAATCTAACCCATCCAGGCCCTCGCTGGTAATGTTTTACAGGATCCCGTTCCTGTCGTCCCGTACGTCTCGGTTGGGACATTATAAACGTCTACAACGATATATATCCTAACGTAAGGCAGGCTAACATCTCGGATGTAGTATTTTACAACATTCCTGACGTATCGGCCCCTACTTCCCGGTGGGAACATTATATAGGTCTATAACGTAATATAACCTAACCTAACACATCTAGCCCCCCGCTGGTAATGTTTTACAGAATCTCGTTCGTGACGTCCCGTACATCTCGGTTGGGACATTATAAACGTCTACAGCGATATATATCCTAACGTAAGGCATGCTAACATCTCGGATGCAGTATTTTCCGCTATTCCTGGCGTATCGGCACCTACTTCTCGGCGGGAACATTATGCACGTTTATAACGTAACATAACCTAACCTAACCCATCTAGCCCCTCGCTGGTAATATTTTACAGAATCGCTTTCGTGTCGTCCCGTACGTGCCGATTGGGATATTATATACGTCTATAGCGTTATATATCCTAACCTAAGGCAGGCTATCCTCTCGGATGCTCTATTTTAAAACATTCCTGGCATATCGGCCCCTACTTCTCGGTGGGAACATTATATACGTCTATAACGTATCACAACCTATCCTAATCCATCTAGCCCCTCGCTGGTAATGTTTTACAGAATCCCGTTCGTGACGTCCCGTACATCTGGGTTGGAATATTATATACGTCTATAGCGTTATATATCCTAACCTAAGGCAGCCTATCATCCCGGATGCAGTATTTTAAAACATTCCTGGCATATCGGCCCCTACTTCTCGGTGTGAACATTATATACGTTTATAACGTAACATAACCTAACCTAACCCATCTAGCGCCTCGCCGGTAACATTTTACAGAATCGCTTTCGTGTCGTCCCGTACGTGCCCATTGGGATATTATATACGTCTATAGCGTTATATATCCTAACCTAAGGCAGGCTATCGTCTCGGATGCACTATTTTAAAACATTCCTGGCATATCGGCCCCTACTTCTCGGTGGGAACATTATATACGTCTATAACGTATCACAACCTAACCTAACCCATCTAGCCCCTCGCTGGTAATGTTTTACAGAATCCCGTTCGTGCCGTCCCGTACGTCTCGGTTGGGACGTTATATACGTCAACAGCGATATATATCCTAACCTAAGGCAGGCTATAATCTCGGATGTAGTATTTTACAACATTCCTGGCGTATCGGCCCCTACTTCTCGGTGGGAACATTATATATGTCTATAACGTATCACAACCTAACCTAACCCATCTAGCCCCTCGCTGGTAATGTTTTACAGAATCCCGTTCGTGCCGTCCCGTACGTCTCGGTTGGGACGTTATATACGTCTACAGCGTTATATATCCTAACCTAAGGCATGCTATCATCTCGGATGCAGTATTTTACAACACTCCTGGCGTATCGGCCCCTACTTCTCAGTGTGTACATTATATTCGTCTATTACGTAATATAACCTAACCTCACACATCCAGGCCCTCGCTGGTAATGTTTTACAGAGTCCCGTTCGTGTCGTCCCGTACGTTTCGGTTGGGACATTATATACGTCTACAGCGTTATATATCCTAACCTAAGGCAGGCTAACATCTCGGATGTAGTATTTTACACCATTCCTGACGTATCGGCCCCTACTTCTCGGTGGGAACATTATGCACGTTTATAACGTAACATAACCTAACCTAACCCATCCAGGCCCTCGCTGGTAATGTTTTACAGAATCCCGTTCCTGTCGTCCCGTACGTCTCGGTTGGGACATTATAAACGTCTACAGCGATATATATCCTAACGTAAGGCAGGCTAACATCTCGGATGTAGTATTTTACACCATTCCTGACGTATCGGCCCCTACTTCTCGGCGGGAACATTATGCACGTTTATAACGTAACATAACCTAACCTAACCCATCTAGCCCCTCGCTGGTAATATTTTACAGAATCGCTTTCGTGTCGTCCCGTACATCTCGGTTGGATTATTATATACGTCTATAGCGTTATATATCCTAACCTAAGGCAGGCAATCATCTCGGATGCGGTATTTTACAACATGGCTGGCGTATCGGCCCCTACTTCTCGGTGGGAACATTATATACGTCTATAACGTATCACAACCTAACCTAACCCATCTAGCCCCTCGCTGGTAATGTTTTACAGAATCCTGTTCGTGCCGTCCCGTGCGTCTCGGTTGGGACGTTATATACGTCTACAGCGATTATTATCCTAACGTAAGGCAGGCTACCATCTCGGATGTAGTGTTTTACAACATTCCTGGCGTATCGGCCCCTACTTCTCGGTGGGAACATTATATTCGTCTATAACGTAATATAACCTAACCTAACCCATCTAGCCCCTCGCTGGTAATGTTTTACAGAATCCCGTTCGTGCCGTCCCGTACGTCTCGGTTGGGACGTTATATACGTCTACAGCGATATATATCCTAACGTAAGGCAGGCTACCATCTCGGATGTAGTGTTTTACAACATTCCTGGCGTATCGGCCCCTACTTCTCGGTGGGAACATTATATAGGTCTATAACGTAATATAACCTAACCTATCACATCAAGCCCCTCGCTGGTAATGTTTTACAGAATCCCGTTCGTGCCGTCCCGTACGTCTCGGTTGGGACGTTATATACGTCTTCAGCGATATATATCCTAACCTAAGGCAGGCTATCATCTCGGATGCAGTATTTTACAACATTCCTGGCATATCGGCCCCTACTTCTCGGTAGGAACATTATATACGTCTATAACGTATGACAACCTAATCTAACCCATCCAGGCCCTCGCTGGTAATGTTTTACAGGATCCCGTTCCTGTCGTCCCGTACGTCTCGGTTGGGACATTATAAACGTCTACAACGATATATATCCTAACGTAAGGCAGGCTAACATCTCGGATGTAGTATTTTACAACATTCCTGACGTATCGGCCCCTACTTCTCGGTGGGAACATTATATAGGTCTATAACGTAATATAACCTAACCTAACACATCTAGCCCCTCGCTGGTAATGTTTTACAGAATCTCGTTCGTGACGTCCCGAACATCTCGGTTGGGACGTTATAAACGTCTACAGCGATATATATCCTAACGTAAGGCATGCTAACATCTCGGATGCAGTATTTTCCGCCATTCCTGGCGTATCGGCACCTACTTCTCGGCGGGAACATTATGCACGTTTATAACGTAACATAACCTAACCTAACCCATCTAGCCCCTCGCTGGTAATATTTTACAGAATCGCTTTCGTGTCGTCCCGTACGTGCCGATTGGGATATTATATACGTCTATAGCGTTATATATCCTAACCTAAGGCAGGCTATCCTCTCGGATGCTCTATTTTAAAACATTCCTGGCATATCGGCCCCTACTTCTCGGTGGGAACATTATATACGTCTATAACGTATCACAACCTAACCTATCCCATCTAGCCCCTCGCTGGTAATGTTTTACAGAATCCCGTTCGTGCCGTCCCGTACGTCTCGGTTGGGACGTTATATACGTCAACAGCGATATATATCCTAACGTAAGGCAGGCTACCATCTCGGATGTAGTGTTTTACAACATTCCTGGCGTATCGGCCCTTACGTCTCGGTGGGAACATTATATTCGTCTATAACGTAATATAACCTAACCTAACACATCTAGCCACTCGCTGGTAATGTTTTACAGAATCCCGTTTGTGTCGTCCCGTACGTTTCGGTTGGGACATTATATACGTCTACAGCATTATATATCCTAACCTAAGGCAGGCTATCATCTCGGATGTAGTGTTTTACAACATTCCTGGCGTATCGGCCCCTACTTCTCGGAGGGAACATTATATACGTCTATAAGGTATCACAACCTAACCTAACCCATCTAGCCCCTCGCTGGTAATGTTTTACAGAATCCCGTTCGTGACGCCCGTACATCTCGGATGGAATATTATATACGTCTATAGCGTTACATATCCTAACCTAAGGCAGGCTATAATCTCGGATGTAGTATTTTACAACATTCCTGGCGTATCGGCCCCTACTACTCGGTGGGAACATTATATACGTCTATAAGGTATCACAACCTAACCTAACCCATCTAGCCCCTCGCTGGTAATGTTTTACAGAATCCCGTTCGTGACGTCCCGTACATCTCGGTTGGAATATTATATACATCTATAGCGTTATATATCCTAACCTAAGGCAGGCTATAATCTCGGATGTAGTATTTTACAACATTCCTGGCGTATCGGCCCCTACTTCTCGGTGGGAACATTATATAGGTCTATAACGTAATATAACCTAACCTATCACATCTAGCCCCTCGCTGGTAATGTTTTACAGAATCCCGTTAGTGCCGTCCCGTACGTCTCGGTTGGGACGTTATATACGTCTTCAGCGATATATATCCTAACGTAGGGCAGGCTACCATCTCGGATGTAGTGTTTTACAACATTCCTGGCGTATCGGCCCCTACTTCTCGGTGGGAACATTATATATGTCTATAACGTATCACAACCTAACCTAACCCATCTAGCCCCTCGCTGGTAATGTTTTACAGAATCCCGTTCGTGCCGTCCCGTACGTCTCGGTTGGGACGTTATATACGTCTACAGCGTTATATATCCTAACCTAAGGCAGGCTATCATCTCGGATGCAGTATTTTACAACATTCCTGGCATATCGGCCCCTACTTCTCGGTGGGAACATTATATACGTCTATAACGTATCACAACCTAATCTAACCCATCCAGGCCCTCGCTGGTAATGTTTTACAGAATCCCGTTCCTGTCGTCCCGTACGTCTCGGTTGGGACGTTATATACGTCTACAGCGTTATATATCCTAACCTAAGGCAGGCTATCATCTCGGATGCAGTATTTTACAACATTCCTGGCATATCGGCCCCTACTTCTCGGTGGGAACATTATATACGTCTATAACGTATCACAACCTAATCTAACCCATCCAGGCCCTCGCTGGTAATGTTTTACAGAATCCCGTTCCTGTCGTCCCGTACGTCTCGGTTGGGACATTATAAACGTCTACAGCGATATATATCCTAACGTAAGGCAGGCTAACATCTCGGATGTAGTATTTTACACCATTCCTGACGTATCGGCCCCTACTTCTCGGCGGGAACATTATGCACGTTTATAACGTAACATAACCTAACCTAACCCATCTAGCCCCTCGCTGGTAATATTTTACAGAATCGCTTTCGTGTCGTCCCGTACATCTCGGTTGGAATATTATATACGTCTATAGCGTTATATATCCTAACCTAAGGCAGGCTATAATCTCGGATGTAGTATTTTACAACATTCCTGGCGTATCGGCCCCTACTTCTCAGTGGGAACATTATGTTCGTCTATTACGTAATATATCCTAACCTCACACATCTAGGCCCTCGCTGGTAATGTTTTTCAGAATCCCGTTCGTGCCGTCCCGTACGTCTCGGTTGGGACGTTATATACGTCTACAGCGATATATATCCTAACGTAAGGCAGGCTAACATCTCGGATGTAGTGTTTTACATCATTCCTGGCGTATCGGCCCCTACGTCTCGGTGGGAACATTATATAGGTCTATAACGTAATATAACCTAGCCTAACACATCTAGCCCCTCGCTGGTAATGTTTTACAGAATCCCGTTCGTGACGCCCGTACATCTCGGATGGAATATTATATACGTCTATAGCGTTACATATCCTAACCTAAGGCAGGCTATAATCTCGGATGTAGTATTTTACAACATTCCTGGCGTATCGGCCCCTACTACTCGGTGGGAACATTATATACGTCTATAAGGTATCACAACCTAACCTAACCCATCTAGCCCCTCGCTGGTAATGTTTTACAGAATCCCGTTCGTGACGTCCCGTACATCTCGGTTGGAATATTATATACATCTATAGCGTTATATATCCTAACCTAAGGCAGGCTATAATCTCGGATGTAGTATTTTACAACATTCCTGGCGTATCGGCCCCTACTTCTCGGTGGGAACATTATATAGGTCTATAACGTAATATAACCTAACCTATCACATCTAGCCCCTCGCTGGTAATGTTTTACAGAATCCCGTTCGTGCCGTCCCGTACGTCTCGGTTGGGACGTTATATACGTCTTCAGCGATATATATCCTAACGTAGGGCAGGCTACCATCTCGGATGTAGTGTTTTACAACATTCCTGGCGTATCGGCCCCTACTTCTCGGTGGGAACATTATATATGTCTATAACGTATCACAACCTAACCTAACCCATCTAGCCCCTCGCTGGTAATGTTTTACAGAATCCCGTTCGTGCCGTCCCGTACGTCTCGGTTGGGACGTTATATACGTCTACAGCGTTATATATCCTAACCTAAGGCAGGCTATCATCTCGGATGCAGTATTTTACAACATTCCTGGCATATCGGCCCCTACTTCTCGGTGGGAACATTATATACGTCTATAACGTATCACAACCTAATCTAACCCATCCAGGCCCTCGCTGATAATGTTTTACAGAATCCCGTTCCTGTCGTCCCGTACGTCTCGGTTGGGACATTATAAACGTCTACAGCGATATATATCCTAACGTAAGGCAGGCTAACATCTCGGATGTAGTATTTTACACCATTCCTGACGTATCGGCCCCTACTTCTCGGCGGGAACATTATGCACGTTTATAACGTAACATAACCTAACCTAACCCATCTAGCCCCTCGCTGGTAATATTTTACAGAATCGCTTTCGTGTCGTCCCGTACATCTCGGTTGGAATATTATATACGTCTATAGCGTTATATATCCTAACCTAAGGCAGGCCATAATCTCGGATGTAGTATTTTACAACATTCCTGGCGTATCGGCCCCTACTTCTCAGTGGGAACATTATGTTCGTCTATTACGTAATATATCCTAACCTCACACATCTAGGCCCTCGCTGGTAATGTTTTTCAGAATCCCGTTCGTGCCGTCCCGTACGTCTCGGTTGGGACGTTATATACGTCTACAGCGATATATATCCTAACGTAAGGCAGGCTAACATCTCGGATGTAGTCTTTTACATCATTCCTGGCGTATCGGCCCCTACGTCTCGGTGGGAACATTATATAGGTCTATAACGTAATATAACCTAGCCTAACACATCTAGCCCCTCGCTGGTAATGTTTTACATAATCCCGTTTGTGTCCTCCCGTACGTTTCTGTTGGGACATTATATACGTCTACAGCGTTATATATCCTAAGCTAAGGCAGGCTATCATCTCGGATGCAGTATTTTACAACATTCCTGGCATATCGGCCCCTACTTCTCGGTGGGAACATTATATACGTCTATAACGTATCACAACCTAATCTAACCCATCCAGGCCCTCGCTGGTAATGTTTTACCGAATCCCGTTCCTGTCGTCCCGTACGTCTCGGTTGGGACATTATAAACGTCTACAGCGATATTTATCCTAACGTAAGGCATGCTAACATCTCGGATGTAGTATTTTACAACATTCCTGGCGTATCGACCCCTACTCCTCGGTGGGAACATTATATAGGTCTATAACGTAATATAACCTAACCTATCACATCTAGCCGCTCGCTGGTAATGTTTTACAGAATCCCGTTCGTGCCGTCCCGTACGTCTCGGTTGGTAGGTTATATACGTCAACAGCGATATATATCCTAACGTAAGGCAGGCTACCATCTCGGATGTAGTGTTTTACAACATTCCTGGCGTATCGGCGCCTACTTCTCGGTGGGAACATTATATTCGTCTATAACGTATCACAACCTAACCTAACTCATCTAGCCCCTCGCTGGTAATGTTTTACAGAATCCCGTTCGTGACGTCCCGTACATCTCGGTTGGAATATTATATACGTCTATGGCGTTATATATCCTAACCTAAGGCAGGCTATAATCTCGGATGTAGTATTTTACAACATTCCTGGCGTATCGGCCCCTACTTCTCGGTGGGAACATTATATATGTCTATAACGTATCACAACCTAACCTAACCCATCTAGCCCCTCGCTGGTAATGTTTTACAGAATCCCGTTCGTGCCGTCCCGTACGTCTCGGTTGGGACGTTATATACGTCTACAGCGATATATATCCTAACGTAAGGCAGGCTACCATCTCGGATGTAGTGTTTTACAACATTCCTGGCGTATCGGCCCCTACTTCTCGGTGGGAACATTATATAGGTCTATAACGTAATATAACCTAACCTATCACATCTAGCCCCTCGCTGGTAATGTTTTACACAATCCCGTTCGTGCCGTCCCGTACGTCTCGGTTGGGACGTTATATACGTCTTCAGCGATATATATCCTAACCTAAGGCAGGCTATCATCTCGGATGCAGTATTTTACAACATTCCTGGCATATCGGCCCCTACTTCTCGGTGGGAACATTATATACGTCTATAACGTATCACAACCTAATCTAACCCATCCAGGCCCTCGCTGGTAATGTTTTACAGGATCCCGTTCCTGTCGTCCCGTACGTCTCGGTTGGGACATTATAAACGTCTACAACGATATATATCCTAACGTAAGGCAGGCTAACATCTCGGATGTAGTATTTTACAACATTCCTGACGTATCGGCCCCTACTTCTCGGTGGGAACATTATATAGGTCTATAACGTAATATAACCTAACCTAACACATCTAGCCCCTCGCTGGTAATGTTTTACAGAATCTCGTTCGTGACGTCCCGTACATCTCGGTTGGGACATTATAAACGTCTACAGCGATATATATCCTAACGTAAGGCATGCTAACATCTCGGATGCAGTATTTTCCGCCATTCCTGGCGTATCGGCACCTACTTCTCGGCGGGAACATTATGCACGTTTATAACGTAACATAACCTAACCTAACCCATCTAGCCCCTCGCTGGTAATATTTTACAGAATCGCTTTCGTGTCGTCCCGTACGTGCCGATTGGGATATTATATACGTCTATAGCGTTATATATCCTAACCTAAGGCAGGCTATCCTCTCGGATGCTCTATTTTAAAACATTCCTGGCATATCGGCCCCTACTTCTCGGTGGGAACATTATATACGTCTATAACGTATCACAACCTATCCTAATCCATCTAGCCCCTCGCTGGTAATGTTTTACAGAATCCCGTTCGTGACGTCCCGTACATCTGGGTTGGAATATTATATACGTCTATAGCGTTATATATCCTAACCTAAGGCAGCCTATCGTCCCGGATGCAGTATTTTAAAACATTCCTGGCATATCGGCCCCTACTTCTCGGTGTGAACATTATATACGTTTATAACGTAACATAACCTAACCTAACCCATCTAGCGCCTCGCCGGTAACATTTTACAGAATCGCTTTCGTGTCGTCCCGTACGTGCCCATTGGGATATTATATACGTCTATAGCGTTATATATCCTAACCTAAGGCAGGCTATCGTCTCGGATGCACTATTTTAAAACATTCCTGGCATATCGGCCCCTACTTCTCGGTGGGAACATTATATACGTCTATAACGTATCACAACCTAACCTAACCCATCTAGCCCCTCGCTGGTAATGTTTTACAGAATCCCGTTCGTGCCGTCCCGTACGTCTCGGTTGGGACGTTATAAACGTCAACAGCGATATATATCCTAACGTAAGGCAGGCTACCACCTCGGATGTAGTGTTTTACAACATTCCTGGCGTATCGGCGCCTACTTCTCGGTGGGAACATTATATAGGTCTATAACGTAATATAACCTAACCTATCACATCTAGCCCCTCGCTGGTAATGTTTTACAGAATCCTGTTTGTGTCGTCCCGTACGTTTCGGTTGGGACATTATATACGTCTACAGCGTTATATATCCTAACCTAAGGCAGGCTATCATCTTGGATGCGGTATTTTACAACATGCCCGGCGTATCGGCCCCTACTTTTCGGTGGGAACATTATATACGTCTATAACGTATCACAACCTAACCTAATCCATCTAGCCCCTCGCTGGTAATGTTTTACAGAATCCCGTTCGTGCCGTCCCGTACGTCTCGGTTGGGATGTTATATACGTCTACAGCGATATATATCCTAACGTAAGGCAGGCTACCATCTCGGATGTAGTGTTTTACAACATTCCTGGCGTATCGGCCCCTACTTCTCGGTGGGAACATTATATTCGTCTATAACGTAATATAACCTAACCTAACCCGTCTAGCCCCTCGCTGGTAATGTTTTACAGAATCCCATTCGTGCCGTCCCGTACGTCTCGGTTGGGACGTTATATACGTGTACAGCGATATATATCCTAACGTAAGGCAGGCTACCATCTCGGATGTAGTGTTTTACAACATTCCTGGCGTATCGGCCCTTACGTCTCGGTGGGAACATTATATTCGTCTATAACGTAATATAACCTAACCTAACACATCTAGCCACTCGCTGGTAATGTTTTACAGAATCCCGTTTGTGTCGTCCCGTACGTTTCGGTTGGGACATTATATACGTCTACAGCATTATATATCCTAACCTAAGGCAGGCTATCATCTCGGATGTAGTGTTTTACAACATTCCTGGCGTATCGGCCCCTACTTCTCGGTGGGAACATTATATACGTCTATAAGGTATCACAACCTAACCTAACCCATCTAGCCCCTCGCTGGTAATGTTTTACAGAATCCCGTTCGTGACGCCCGTACATCTCGGATGGAATATTATATACGTCTATAGCGTTACATATCCTAACCTAAGGCAGGCTATAATCTCGGATGTAGTATTTTACAACATTCCTGGCGTATCGGCCCCTACTACTCGGTGGGAACATTATATACGTCTATAAGGTATCACAACCTAACCTAACCCATCTAGCCCCTCGCTGGTAATGTTTTACAGAATCCCGTTCGTGACGTCCCGTACATCTCGGTTGGAATATTATATACATCTATAGTGTTATATATCCTAACCTAAGGCAGGCTATAATCTCGGATGTAGTATTTTACAACATTCCTGGCGTATCGGCCCCTACTCCTCGGTGGGAACATTATATAGGTCTATAACGTAATATAACCTAACCTATCACATCTAGCCGCTCGCTGGTAATGTTTTACAGAATCCCGTTCGTGCCGTTCCGTACGTCTCGGTTGGTACGTTATATACGTCAACAGCGATATATATCCTAACGTAAGGCAGGCTACCATCTCGGATGTAGTGTTTTACAACATTCCTGGCGTATCGGCGCCTACTTCTCGGTGGGAACATTATATAGGTCTATAACGTAATATAACCTAACCTAAGACATCTAGCCCCTCTCTGGTAATGTTTTACAGAATCCCGTTCGTGTCGTCCCGTACGTTTCGGTTGGGACATTATATACGTCTACAGCGTTATATATCCTAACCTAAGGCAGGCTATCATCTTGGATGCGGTATTTTACAACATGCCCGGCGTATCGGCCCCTACTTTTCGGTGGGAACATTATATACGTCTATAACGTATCACAACCTAACCTAATCCATCTAGCCCCTCGCTGGTAATGTTTTACAGAATCCCGTTCGTGCCGTACCGTACGTCTCGGTTGGGACGTTATATACGTCTACAGCGTTATATATCCTAACCTAAGGCATGCTATCATCTCGGATGCAGTATTTTACAACACTCCTGGCGTATCGGCCCCTACTTCTCAGTGTGTACATTATATTCGTCTATTACGTAATATAACCTAACCTCACACATCCAGGCCCTCGCTGGTAATGTTTTACAGAATCCCGTTCCTGACGTCCCGTACATCTCGGTTGGAATATTATATACGTCTATAGCGTTATATATCCTAACCTAAGGCAGGCTATAATCTCGGATGTAGTATTTTACAACATTCCTGTCGTATCGGCCCCTACTTCTCGGTGGGAACATTATATACGTCTATAACGTATCACAACCTAACCTAACCCATCTAGCCCCTCGCTGGTAATGTTTTACAGAATCCCGTTCGTGCCGTCCCGTACGTCTCGGTTGGGACGTTATAAACGTCAACAGCGATATATATCCTAACGTAAGGCAGGCTACCACCTCGGATGTAGTGTTTTACAACATTCCTGGCGTATCGGCGCCTACTTCTCGGTGGGAACATTATATAGGTCTATAACGTAATATAACCTAACCTATCACATCTAGCCCCTCGCTGGTAATGTTTTACAGAATCCTGTTTGTGTCGTCCCGTACGTTTCGGTTGGGACATTATATACGTCTACAGCGTTATATATCCTAACCTAAGGCAGGCTATCATCTTGGATGCGGTATTTTACAACATGCCCGGCGTATCGGCCCCTACTTTTCGGTGGGAACATTATATACGTCTATAACGTATCACAACCTAACCTAATCCATCTAGCCCCTCGCTGGTAATGTTTTACAGAATCCCGTTCGTGCCGTCCCGTACGTCTCGGTTGGGATGTTATATACGTCTACAGCGATATATATCCTAACGTAAGGCAGGCTACCATCTCGGATGTAGTGTTTTACAACATTCCTGGCGTATCGGCCCCTACTTCTCGGTGGGAACATTATATTCGTCTATAACGTAATATAACCTAACCTAACCCGTCTAGCCCCTCGCTGGTAATGTTTTACAGAATCCCATTCGTGCCGTCCCGTACGTCTCGGTTGGGACGTTATATACGTCTACAGCGATATATATCCTAACGTAAGGCAGGCTACCATCTCGGATGTAGTGTTTTACAACATTCCTGGCGTATCGGCCCTTACGTCTCGGTGGGAACATTATATTCGTCTATAACGTAATATAACCTAACCTAACACATCTAGCCACTCGCTGGTAATGTTTTACAGAATCCCGTTTGTGTCGTCCCGTACGTTTCGGTTGGGACATTATATACGTCTACAGCATTATATATCCTAACCTAAGCCAGGCTATCATCTCGGATGTAGTGTTTTACAACATTCCTGGCGTATCGGCCCCTACTTCTCGGTGGGAACATTATATACGTCTATAAGGTATCACAACCTAACCTAACCCATCTAGCCCCTCGCTGGTAATGTTTTACAGAATCCCGTTCGTGACGTCCCGTACATCTCGGTTGGAATATTATATACGTCTATAGCGTTATATATCCTAACCTAAGGCAGGCTATAATCTCGGATGTAGTATTTTACAACATTCCTGGCGTATCGGCCCCTACTCCTCGGTGGGAACATTATATAGGTCTATAACGTAATATAACCTAACCTATCACATCTAGCCGCTCGCTGGTAATGTTTTACAGAATCCCGTTCGTGCCGTCCCGTACGTCTCGGTTGGTACGTTATATACGTCAACAGCGATATATATCCTAACGTAAGGCAGGCTACCATCTCGGATGTAGTGTTTTACAACATTCCTGGCGTATCGGCGCCTACTTCTCGGTGGGAACATTATATAGGTCTATAACGTAATATAACCTAACCTAAGACATCTAGCCCCTCTCTGGTAATGTTTTACAGAATCCCGTTCGTGTCGTCCCGTACGTTTCGGTTGGGACATTATATACGTCTACAGCGTTATATATCCTATCCTAAGGCAGGCTATCATCTTGGATGCGGTATTTTACAACATGCCCGGCGTATCGGCCCCTACTTTTCGGTGCGAACATTATATACGTCTATAACGTATCACAACCTAACCTAATCCATCTAGCCCCTCGCTGGTAATGTTTTACAGAATCCCGTTCGTGCCGTCCCGTACGTCTCGGTTGGGATGTTATATACGTCTACAGCGATATATATCCTAACGTAAGGCAGGCTACCATCTCGGATGTAGTGTTTTACAACATTCCTGGCGTATCGGCCCCTACTTCTCGGTGGGAACATTATATTCGTCTATAACGTAATATAACCTAACCTAACCCGTCTAGCCCCTCGCTGGTAATGTTTTACAGAATCCCATTCGTGCCGTCCCGTACGTCTCGGTTGGGACGTTATATACGTCTACAGCGATATATATCCTAACGTAAGGCAGGCTACCATCTCGGATGTAGTGTTTTACAACATTCCTGGCGTATCGGCCCTTACTTCTCGGTGGGAACATTATATTCGTCTATAACGTATCACAACCTAACCTAACCCATCTAGCCCCTCGCTGGTAATGTTTTACAGAATCCCGTTCCTGACGTCCCGTACATCTCGGTTGGAATATTATATACGTCTATAGCGTTATATATCCTAACCTAAGGCAGGCTATAATCTCGGATGTAGTATTTTACAACATTCCTGGCGTATCGGCCCCTACTTCTCGGTGGGAACATTATATATGTCTATAACGTATCACAACCTAACCTAACCCATCTAGCCCCTCGCTGGTAATGTTTTACAGAATCCCGTTCGTGCCGTACCGTACGTCTCGGTTGGGACGTTATATACGTCTACAGCGTTATATATCCTAACCTAAGGCATGCTATCATCTCGGATGCAGTATTTTACAACACTCCTGGCGTATCGGCCCCTACTTCTCAGTGTGTACATTATATTCGTCTATTACGTAATATAACCTAACCTCACACATCCAGGCCCTCGCTGGTAATGTTTTACAGAGTCCCGTTCGTGTCGTCCCGTACGTTTCGGTTGGGACATTATATACGTCTACAGCGTTATATATCCTAACCTAAGGCAGGCTAACATCTCGGATGTAGTATTTTACACCATTCCTGACGTATCGGCCCCTACTTCTCGGTGGGAACATTATGCACGTTTATAACGTAACATAACCTAACCTAACCCATCCAGGCCCTCGCTGGTAATGTTTTACAGAATCCCGTTCCTGTCGTCCCGTACGTCTAGGTTGGGACATTATAAACGTCTACAGCGATATATATCCTAACGTAAGGCAGGCTAACATCTCGGATGTAGTATTTTACACCATTCCTGACGTATCGGCCCCTACTTCTCGGCGGGAACATTATGCACGTTTATAATGTAACATAACCTAACCTAACCCATCTAGCCCCTCGCTGGTAATATTTTACAGAATCGCTTTCGTGTCGTCCCGTACATCTCGGTTGGATTATTATATACGTCTATAGCGTTATATATCCTAACCTAAGGCAGGCAATCATCTCGGATGCGGTATTTTACAACATGGCTGGCGTATCGGCCCCTACTTCTCGGTGGGAACATTATATACGTCTATAACGTATCACAACCTAACCTAACCCATCTAGCCCCTCGCTGGTAATGTTTTACAGAATCCCGTTCGTGCCGTCCCGTGCGTCTCGGTTGGGACGTTATATACGTCTACAGCGATTATTATCCTAACGTAAGGCAGGCTACCATCTCGGATGTAGTGTTTTACAACATTCCTGGCGTATCGGCCCCTACTTCTCGGTGGGAACATTATATTCGTCTATAACGTAATATAACCTAACCTAACCCATCTAGCCCCTCGCTGGTAATGTTTTACAGAATCCCGTTCGTGCCGTCCCGTACGTCTCGGTTGGGACGTTATATACGTCTACAGCGATATATATCCTAACGTAAGGCAGGCTACCATCTCGGATGTAGAGTTTTACAACATTCCTGGCGTATCGGCCCCTACTTCTCGGTGGGAACATTATATAGGTCTATAACGTAATATAACCTAACCTATCACATCTAGCCCCTCGCTGGTAATGTTTTACAGAATCCCGTTCGTGCCGTCCCGTACGTCTCGGTTGGGACGTTATATACGTCTTCAGCGATATATATCCTAACCTAAGGCAGGCTATCATCTCGGATGCAGTATTTTACAACATTCCTGGCATATCGGCCCCTACTTCTCGGTGGGAACATTATATACGTCTATAACGTATGACAACCTAATCTAACCCATCCAGGCCCTCGCTGGTAATGTTTTACAGGATCCCGTTCCTGTCGTCCCGTACGTCTCGGTTGGGACATTATAAACGTCTACAACGATATATATCCTAACGTAAGGCAGGCTAACATCTCGGATGTAGTATTTTACAACATTCCTGACGTATCGGCCCCTACTTCTCGGTGGGAACATTATATAGGTCTATAACGTAATATAACCTAACCTAACACATCTAGCCCCTCGCTGGTAATGTTTTACAGAATCTCGTTCGTGACGTCCCGTACATCTCGGTTGGGACATTATAAACGTCTACAGCGATATACATCCTAACGTAAGGCATGCTAACATCTCGGATGCAGTATTTTCCGCCATTCCTGGCGTATCGGCACCTACTTCTCGGCGGGAACATTATGCACGTTTATAACGTAACATAACCTAACCTAACCCATCTAGCCCCTCGCTGGTAATATTTTACAGAATCGCTTTCGTGTCGTCCCGTACGTGCCGATTGGGATATTATATACGTCTATAGCGTTATATATCCTAACCTAAGGCAGGCTATCCTCTCGGATGCTCTATTTTAAGACATTCCTGGCATATCGGCCCCTACTTCTCGGTGGGAACATTATATACGTCTATAACGTATCACAACCTATCCTAATCCATCTAGCCCCTCGCTGGTAATGTTTTACAGAATCCCGTTCGTGACGTCCCGTACATCTGGGTTGGAATATTATATACGTCTATAGCGTTATATATCCTAACCTAAGGCAGCCTATCATCCCGGATGCAGTATTTTAAAACATTCCTGGCATATCGGCCCCTACTTCTCGGTGTGAACATTATATACGTTTATAACGTAACATAACCTAACCTAACCCATCTAGCGCCTCGCCGGTAACATTTTACAGAATCGCTTTCGTGTCGTCCCGTACGTGCCCATTGGGATATTATATACGTCTATAGCGTTATATATCCTAACCTAAGGCAGGCTATCGTCTCGGATGCACTATTTTAAAACATTCCTGGCATATCGGCCCCTACTTCTCGGTGGGAACATTATATACGTCTATAACGTATCACAACCTAACCTAACCCATCTAGCCCCTCGCTGGTAATGTTTTACAGAATCCCGTTCGTGCCGTCCCGTACGTCTCGGTTGGGACGTTATATACGTCAACAGCGATATATATCCTAACGTAAGGCAGGCTACCACCTCGGATGTAGTGTTTTACAACATTCCTGGCGTATCGGCGCCTACTTCTCGGTGGGAACATTATATAGGTCTATAACGTAATATAACCTAACCTATCACATCTAGCCCCTCGCTGGTAATGTTTTACAGAATCCTGTTTGTGTCGTCCCGTACGTTTCGGTTGGGACATTATATACGTCTACAGCATTATATATCCTAACCTAAGGCAGGCTATCATCTCGGATGCAGTATTTTACAACATGCCTGGCAGATCGGCCTCTACTTCTCGGTGGGAACATTATATACGTCTATAACGTATAACAACCTAATCTAACCCATCCAGGCCCTCGCTTGTAATGTTTTACAGAATCCCGTTCCTGCCGTCCCGTACGTCTCGGTTGGGACATTATAAACGACTACAGCGATATATATCCTAACGTAAGGCATGCTAACATCTCGGATGTAGTATTTTACAACATTCCTGGCGTATCGGCCCCTACTTCTCAGTGGGAACATTATATTCGTCTATTACGTAATATATCCTAACCTCACACATCTAGGCCCTCGCTGGTAATGTTTTTCAGAATCCCGTTCGTGCCGTCCCGTACGTCTCGGTTGGGACGTTATATACTTCTACAGCGATATATACCCTAACGTAAGGCAGGCTAACATCTCGGATGTAGTGTTTTACAACATTCCTGGCGTATCGCCCCCTACGTCTCGGTGGGAACATTATATAGGTCTATAACGTAATATAACCTATCCTATCACATCTAGCCGCTCGCTGGTAATGTTTTACAGAATCCCGTTCGTGCCGTCCCGTACGTCTCGGTTGGTACGTTATATACGTCAACAGCGATATATATCCTAACGTAAGGCAGGCTACCATCTCGGATGTAGTGTTTTACAACATTCCTGGCGTATCGGCCCCTATTTCTCAGTGTGAACATTATATTCGTCTATTACGTAATATAACCTAACCTAACACATCTAGTAACTCGCTGGTAATGTTTTACAGAATCCCGTTTGTGTCGTCCCGTACGTTTCGGTTGGGACATTATATACGTCTACAGCATTATATATCCTTACGTAAGGCATGCTAACATCTCGGATGTAGTATTTTACAACATTCCTGGCGTATCGGCCCCTACTTCTCAGTGTGAACATTATATTCGTCTATTACGTAATATATCCTAACCTCACACATCTAGGCCCTCGCTGGTAATGTTTTTCAGAATCCCGTTCGTGCCGTCCCGTACGTCTCGGTTGGGACGTTATATACGTCTACAGCGATATATATCCTAACGTAAGGCAGGCTAACATCTCGGATGTTGTGTTTTACATCATTCCTGGCGTATCGGCCCCTACGTCTCGGTGGGAACATTATATACGTCTATAACGTATCACAACCTAATCTAACCCATCCAGGCCCTGGCTGGTAATGTTTTACAGAATCCCGTTCCTGTCGTCCCGTACGTCTCGGTTGGGACATTATAAACGTCTACAGCGATATATATCCTAACGTAAGGCATGCTAACATCTCGGATGTAGTATTTTACAACATTCCTGGCGTGTCGGCCCCTACTTCTCGGTGGGAACATTATATTCGTCTATTACGTAATATAACCTAACCTCACACATCTAGGCCTTCGCTGGTAATGTTTTACAGAGTCCCGTTCGTGTCGTCCCGTACGTTTCGGTTGGGACATTATATACGTCTACAGCGATATATATCCTAACGTAAGGCAGGCTAACATCTCGGATGTTGTGTTTTACATCATTCCTGGCATATCGGCCTCTACTTCTCGGTGGGAACATTATATACGTCTATAACGTATAACAACCTAATCTAACCCTTCCAGGCCCTCGCTGGTAATGTTTTACAGAATCCCGTTCCTGCCGTCCCGTACGTCTCGGTTGGGACATTATAAACGACTACAGCGATATATATCCTAACGTAAGGCATGCTAACATCTCGGATGTAGTGTTTTACAACATTCCTGGCGTATCGGCCCTTACTTCTCGGTGGGAACATTATATACGTCTATAAGGTATCACAACCTAACCTAACCCATCTAGCCCCTTGCTGGTAATGTTTTACAGAGTCCCGTTCGTGACGTCCCGTACATCTCGGTTGGGACATTATAAACGTCTACAGCGATACATATCCTAACGTAAGGCATGCTAACATCTCGGATGTAGTATTTTACAACATTCCTGGCGTATCGGCCCCTACTTCTCAGTGTGAACATTATATTCGTCTATTACGTAATATATCCTAACCTCACACATCTAGGCCCTCGCTGGTAATGTTTTTCAGAATCCCGTTCGTGCCGTCCCGTACGTCTCGGTTGGGACGTTATATACGTCTACAGCGATATATATCCTAACGTAAGGCAGGCTAACATCTCGGATGTTGTGTTTTACATCATTCCTGGCGTATCGGCCCCTACGTCTCGGTGGGAACATTATATACGTCTATAACGTATCACAACCTAATCTAACCCATCCAGGCCCTGGCTGGTAATGTTTTGCAGAATCCCGTTCCTGTCGTCCCGTACGTCTCGGTTGGGACATTATAAACGTCTACAGCGATATATATCCTAACGTAAGGCATGCTAACATCTCGGATGTAGTATTTTACAACATTCCTGGCGTATCGGCCCCTACTTCTCAGTGGGAACATTATATTCGTCTATTACGTAATATATCCTAACCTCACATATCTAGGCCCTCGCTGGTAATGTTTTTCAGAATCCCGTTCGTGCCGTCCCGTACGTCTCCGTTGGGACGTTATATACTTCTACAGCGATATATATCCTAACGTAAGGCAGGCTAACATCTCGGATGTAGTGTTTTACAACATTCCTGGCGTATCGGCCCCTACGTCTCGGTGGGAACATTATATAGGTCTATAACGTAATATAACCTAACCTAAGACATCTAGCCCCTCGCTGGTAATGTTTTACAGAATCCCGTTCGTGACGTCCCGTACATCTCGGTTGGAATATTATATACGTCTATAGCGTTATATATCCTAACCTAAGGCAGGCTATAATCTCGGATGTAGTATTTTGCAACATTCCTGGCGTATTGGCCCCTACTCCTCGGTGGGAACATTATATAGGTCTATAACGTAATATAACCTATCCTATCACATCTAGCCGCTCGCTGGTAATGTTTTACAGAATCCCGTTCGTGCCGTCCCGTACGTCTCGGTTGGTACGTTATATACGTCAACAGCGATATATATCCTAACGTAAGGCAGGCTATCGTCTCGGATGCACTATTTTAAAACATTCCTGGCATATCGGCCCCTACTTCTCGGTGGGAACATTATATACGTCTATAACGTATCACAACCTAACCTAACCCATCTAGCCCCTCGCTGGTAATGTTTTACAGAATCCCGTTCGTGCCGTCCCGTACGTCTCGGTTGGGACGTTATATACGTCAACAGCGATATATATCCTAACGTAAGGCAGGCTACCACCTCGGATGTAGTGTTTTACAACATTCCTGGCGTATCGGCGCCTACTTCTCGGTGGGAACATTATATAGGTCTATAACGTAATATAACCTAACCTATCACATCTAGCCCCTCGCTGGTAATGTTTTACAGAATCCTGTTTGTGTCGTCCCGTACGTTTCGGTTGGGACATTATATACGTCTACAGCGTTATATATCCTAACCTAAGGCAGGCTATCATCTTGGATGCGGTATTTTACAACATGCCCGGCGTATCGGCCCCTACTTTTCGGTGGGAACATTATATACGTCTATAACGTATCACAACCTAACCTAATCCATCTAGCCCCTTGCTGGTAATGTTTTACAGAATCCCGTTCGTGCCGTCCCGTACGTCTCGGTTGGGATGTTATATACGTCTACAGCGATATATATCCTAACGTAAGGCAGGCTACCTTCTCGGATGTAGTGTTTTACAACATTCCTGGCGTATCGGCCCCTACTTCTCGGTGGGAACATTATATTCGTCTATAACGTAATATAACCTAACCTAACCCGTCTAGCCCCTCGCTGGTAATGTTTTACAGAATCCCATTCGTGCCGTCCCGTACGTCTCGGTTGGGACGTTATATACGTCTACAGCGATATATATCCTAACGTAAGGCAGGCTACCATCTCGGATGTAGTGTTTTACAACATTCCTGGCGTATCGGCCCTTACTTCTCGGTGGGAACATTATATTCGTCTATAACGTATCACAACCTAACCTAACCCATCTAGCCCCTCGCTGGTAATGTTTTACAGAATCCCGTTCGTGACGTCCCGTACATCTCGGTTGGAATATTATATACGTCTATAGCGTTATATATCCTAACCTAAGGCAGGCTATAATCTCGGATGTAGTATTTTACAACATTCCTGGCGTATCGGCCCCTACTTCTCGGTGGGAACATTATATATGTCTATAACGTATCACAACCTAACCTAACCCATCTAGCCCCTCGCTGGTAATGTTTTACAGAATCCCGTTCCTGTCGTCCCGTACGTCTCGGTTGGGACATTATAAACGTCTACAGCGATATATATCCTAACGTAAGGCAGGCTAACATCTCGGATGTAGTATTTTACACCATTCCTGACGTATCGGCCCCTACTTCTCGGCGGGAACATTATGCACGTTTATAACGTAACATAACCTAACCTAACCCATCTAGCCCCTCGCTGGTAATATTTTACAGAATCGCTTTCGTGTCGTCCCGTACATCTCGGTTGGATTATTATATACGTCTATAGCGTTATATATCCTAACCTAAGGCAGGCAATCATCTCGGATGCGGTATTTTACAACATGGCTGGCGTATCGGCCCCTACTTCTCGGTGGGAACATTATATACGTCTATAACGTATCACAACCTAACCTAACCCATCTAGCCCCTCGCTGGTAATGTTTTACAGAATCCCGTTCGTGCCGTCCCGTGCGTCTCGGTTGGGACGTTATATACGTCTACAGCGATTATTATCCTAACGTAAGGCAGGCTACCATCTCGTATGTAGTGTTTTACAACATTCCTGGCGTATCGGCCCCTACTTCTCGGTGGGAACATTATATTCGTCTATAACGTAATATAACCTAACCTAACCCATCTAGCCCCTCGCTGGTAATGTTTTACAGAATCCCGTTCGTGCCGTCCCGTACGTCTCGGTTGGGACGTTATATACGTCTACAGCGATATATATCCTAACGTAAGGCAGGCTACCATCTCGGATGTAGTGTTTTACAACATTCCTGGCGTATCGGCCCCTACTTCTCGGTGGGAACATTATATAGGTCTATAACGTAATATAACCTAACCTATCACATCAAGCCCCTCGCTGGTAATGTTTTACAGAATCCCGTTCGTGCCGTCCCGTACGTCTCGGTTGGGACGTTATATACGTCTTCAGCGATATATATCCTAACCTAAGGCAGGCTATCATCTCGGATGCAGTATTTTACAACATTCCTGGCATATCGGCCCCTACTTCTCGGTGGGAACATTATATACGTCTATAACGTATGACAACCTAATCTAACCCATCCAGGCCCTCGCTGGTAATGTTTTACAGGATCCCGTTCCTGTCGTCCCGTACGTCTCGGTTGGGACATTATAAACGTCTACAACGATATATATCCTAACGTAAGGCAGGCTAACATCTCGGATGTAGTATTTTACAACATTCCTGACGTATCGGCCCCTACTTCCCGGTGGGAACATTATATAGGTCTATAACGTAATATAACCTAACCTAACACATCTAGCCCCTCGCTGGTAATGTTTTACAGAATCTCGTTCGTGACGTCCCGTACATCTCGGTTGGGACATTATAAACGTCTACAGCGATATATATCCTAACGTAAGGCATGCTAACATCTCGGATGCAGTATTTTCCGCCATTCCTGGCGTATCGGCACCTACTTCTCGGCGGGAACATTATGCACGTTTATAACGTAACATAACCTAACCTAACCCATCTAGCCCCTCGCTGGTAATATTTTACAGAATCGCTTTCGTGTCGTCCCGTACGTGCCGATTGGGATATTATATACGTCTATAGCGTTATATATCCTAACCTAAGGCAGGCTATCCTCTCGGATGCTCTATTTTAAAACATTCCTGGCATATCGGCCCCTACTTCTCGGTGGGAACATTATATACGTCTATAACGTATCACAACCTATCCTAATCCATCTAGCCCCTCGCTGGTAATGTTTTACAGAATCCCGTTCGTGACGTCCCGTACATCTGGGTTGGAATATTATATACGTCTATAGCGTTATATATCCTAACCTAAGGCAGCCTATCATCCCGGATGCAGTATTTTAAAACATTCCTGGCATATCGGCCCCTACTTCTCGGTGTGAACATTATATACGTTTATAACGTAACATAACCTAACCTAACCCATCTAGCGCCTCGCCGGTAACATTTTACAGAATCGCTTTCGTGTCGTCCCGTACGTGCCCATTGGGATATTATATACGTCTATAGCGTTATATATCCTAACCTAAGGCAGGCTATCGTCTCGGATGCACTATTTTAAAACATTCCTGGCATATCGGCCCCTACTTCTCGGTGGGAACATTATATACGTCTATAACGTATCACAACCTAACCTAACCCATCTAGCCCCTCGCTGGTAATGTTTTACAGAATCCCGTTCGTGCCGTCCCGTACGTCTCGGTTGGGACGTTATATACGTCAACAGCGATATATATCCTAACCTAAGGCAGGCTATAATCTCGGATGTAGTATTTTACAACATTCCTGGCGTATCGGCCCCTACTTCTCGGTGGGAACATTATATATGTCTATAACGTATCACAACCTAACCTAACCCATCTAGCCCCTCGCTGGTAATGTTTTACAGAATCCCGTTCGTGCCGTCCCGTACGTCTCGGTTGGGACGTTATATACGTCTACAGCGTTATATATCCTAACCTAAGGCATGCTATCATCTCGGATGCAGTATTTTACAACACTCCTGGCGTATCGGCCCCTACTTCTCAGTGTGTACATTATATTCGTCTATTACGTAATATAACCTAACCTCACACATCCAGGCCCTCGCTGGTAATGTTTTACAGAGTCCCGTTCGTGTCGTCCCGTACGTTTCGGTTGGGACATTATATACGTCTACAGCGTTATATATCCTAACCTAAGGCAGGCTAACATCTCGGATGTAGTATTTTACACCATTCCTGACGTATCGGCCCCTACTTCTCGGTGGGAACATTATGCACGTTTATAACGTAACATAACCTAACCTAACCCATCCAGGCCCTCGCTGGTAATGTTTTACAGAATCCCGTTCCTGTCGTCCCGTACGTCTCGGTTGGGACATTATAAACGTCTACAGCGATATATATCCTAACGTAAGGCAGGCTAACATCTCGGATGTAGTATTTTACACCATTCCTGACGTATCGGCCCCTACTTCTCGGCGGGAACATTATGCACGTTTATAACGTAACATAACCTAACCTAACCCATCTAGCCCCTCGCTGGTAATATTTTACAGAATCGCTTTCGTGTCGTCCCGTACATCTCGGTTGGATTATTATATACGTCTATAGCGTTATATATCCTAACCTAAGGCAGGCAATCATCTCGGATGCGGTATTTTACAACATGGCTGGCGTATCGGCCCCTACTTCTCGGTGGGAACATTATATACGTCTATAACGTATCACAACCTAACCTAACCCATCTAGCCCCTCGCTGGTAATGTTTTACAGAATCCCGTTCGTGCCGTCCCGTGCTTCTCGGTTGGGACGTTATATACGTCTACAGCGATTATTATCCTAACGTAAGGCAGGCTACCATCTCGGATGTAGTGTTTTACAACATTCCTGGCGTATCGGCCCCTACTTCTCGGTGGGAACATTATATTCGTCTATAACGTAATATAACCTAACCTAACCCATCTAGCCCCTCGCTGGTAATGTTTTACAGAATCCCGTTCGTGCCGTCCCGTACGTCTCGGTTGGGACGTTATATACGTCTACAGCGATATATATCCTAACGTAAGGCAGGCTACCATCTCGGATGTAGTGTTTTACAACATTCCTGGCGTATCGGCCCCTACTTCTCGGTGGGAACATTATATAGGTCTATAACGTAATATAACCTAACCTATCACATCAAGCCCCTCGCTGGTAATGTTTTACAGAATCCCGTTCGTGACGTCCCGTACATCTGGGTTGGAATATTATATACGTCTATAGCGTTATATATCCTAACCTAAGGCAGCCTATCATCCCGGATGCAGTATTTTAAAACATTCCTGGCATATCGGCCCCTACTTCTCGGTGTGAACATTATATACGTTTATAACGTAACATAACCTAACCTAACCCATCTAGCGCCTCGCCGGTAACATTTTACAGAATCGCTTTCGTGTCGTCCCGTACGTGCCCATTGGGATATTATATACGTCTATAGCGTTATATATCCTAACCTAAGGCAGGCTATCGTCTCGGATGCACTATTTTAAAACATTCCTGGCATATCGGCCCCTACTTCTCGGTGGGAACATTATATACGTCTATAACGTATCACAACCTAACCTAACCCATCTAGCCCCTCGCTGGTAATGTTTTACAGAATCCCGTTCGTGCCGTCCCGTACGTCTCGGTTGGGACGTTATATACGTCAACAGCGATATATATCCTAACGTAAGGCAGGCTACCACCTCGGATGTAGTGTTTTACAACATTCCTGGCGTATCGGCGCCTACTTCTCGGTGGGAACATTATATAGGTCTATAACGTAATATAACCTAACCTATCACATCTAGCCCCTCGCTGGTAATGTTTTACAGAATCCTGTTTGTGTCGTCCCGTACGTTTCGGTTGGGACATTATATACGTCTACAGCGTTATATATCCTAACCTAAGGCAGGCTATCATCTTGGATGCGGTATTTTACAACATGCCCGGCGTATCGGCCCCTACTTTTCGGTCGGAACATTATATACGTCTATAACGTATCACAACCTAACCTAATCCATCTAGCCCCTCGCTGGTAATGTTTTACAGAATCCCGTTCGTGCCGTCCCGTACGTCTCGGTTGGGATGTTATATACGTCTACAGCGATATATATCCTAACGTAAGGCAGGCTACCATCTCGGATGTAGTGTTTTACAACATTCCTGGCGTATCGGCCCCTACTTCTCGGTGGGAACATTATATTCGTCTATAACGTAATATAACCTAACCTAACCCGTCTAGCCCCTCGCTGGTAATGTTTTACAGAATCCCATTCGTGCCGTCCCGTACGTCTCGGTTGGGACGTTATATACGTCTACAGCGATATATATCCTAACGTAAGGCAGGCTACCATCTCGGATGTAGTGTTTTACAACATTCCTGGCGTATCGGCCCTTACGTCTCGGTGGGAACATTATATTCGTCTATAACGTAATATAACCTAACCTAACACATCTAGCCACTCGCTGGTAATGTTTTACAGAATCCCGTTTGTGTCGTCCCGTACGTTTCGGTTGGGACATTATATACGTCTACAGCATTATATATCCTAACCTAAGGCAGGCTATCATCTCGGATGTAGTGTTTTACAACATTCCTGGCGTATCGGCCCCTACTTCTCGGTGGGAACATTATATACGTCTATAAGGTATCACAACCTAACCTAACCCATCTAGCCCCTCGCTGGTAATGTTTTACAGAATCCCGTTCGTGACGCCCGTACATCTCGGATGGAATATTATATATGTCTATAGCGTTACATATCCTAACCTAAGGCAGGCTATAATCTCGGATGTAGTATTTTACAACATTCCTGGCGTATCGGCCCCTACTACTCGGTGGGAACATTATATACGTCTATAAGGTATCACAACCTAACCTAACCCATCTAGCCCCTCGCTGGTAATGTTTTACAGAATCCCGTTCGTGACGTCCCGTACATCTCGGTTGGGACATTATATACGTCTACAGCGTTATATATCCTAACCTAAGGCAGGCTATCATCTTGGATGCGGTATTTTACAACATGCCCGGCGTATCGGCCCCTACTTTTCGGTGGGAACATTATATACGTCTATAACGTATCACAACCTAACCTAATCCATCTAGCCCCTCGCTGGTAATGTTTTACAGAATCCCGTTCGTGCCGTCCCGTACGTCTCGGTTGGGATGTTATATACGTCTACAGCGATATATATCCTAACGTAAGGCAGGCTACCATCTCGGATGTAGTGTTTTACAACATTCCTGGCGTATCGGCCCCTACTTCTCGGTGGGAACATTATATTCGTCTATAACGTAATATAACCTAACCTAACCCGTCTAGCCCCTCGCTGGTAATGTTTTACAGAATCCCATTCGTGCCGTCCCGTACGTCTCGGTTGGGACGTTATATACGTCTACAGCGATATATATCCTAACGTAAGGCAGGCTACCATCTCGGATGTAGTGTTTTACAACATTCCTGGCGTATCGGCCCTTACTTCTCGGTGGGAACATTATATTCGTCTATAACGTATCACAACCTAACCTAACCCATCTAGCCCCTCGCTGGTAATGTTTTACAGAATCCCGTTCCTGACGTCCCGTACATCTCGGTTGGAATATTATATACGTCTATAGCGTTATATATCCTAACCTAAGGCAGGCTATAATCTCGGATGTAGTATTTTACAACATTCCTGGCGTATCGGCCCCTACTTCTCGGTGGAAACATTATATATGTCTATAACGTATCACAACCTAACCTAACCCATCTAGCCCCTCGCTGGTAATGTTTTACAGAATCCCGTTCGTGCCGTACCGTACGTCTCGGTTGGGACGTTATATACGTCTACAGCGTTATATATCCTAACCTAAGGCATGCTATCATCTCGGATGCAGTATTTTACAACACTCCTGGCGTATCGGCCCCTACTTCTCAGTGTGTACATTATATTCGTCTATTACGTAATATAACCTAACCTCACACATCCAGGCCCTCGCTGGTAATGTTTTACAGAGTCCCGTTCGTGTCGTCCCGTACGTTTCGGTTGGGACATTATATACGTCTACAGCGTTATATATCCTAACCTAAGGCAGGCTAACATCTCGGATGTAGTATTTTACACCATTCCTGACGTATCGGCCCCTACTTCTCGGTGGGAACATTATGCACGTTTATAACGTAACATAACCTAACCTAACCCATCCAGGCCCTCGCTGGTAATGTTTTACAGAATCCCGTTCCTGTCGTCCCGTACGTCTCGGTTGGGACATTATAAACGTCTACAGCGATATATATCCTAACGTAAGGCAGGCTAACATCTCGGATGTAGTATTTTACACCATTCCTGACGTATCGGCCCCTACTTCTCGGCGGGAACATTATGCACGTTTATAACGTAACATAACCTAACCTAACCCATCTAGCCCCTCGCTGGTAATATTTTACAGAATCGCTTTCGTGTCGTCCCGTACATCTCGGTTGGATTATTATATACGTCTATAGCGTTATATATCCTAACCTAAGGCAGGCAATCATCTCGGATGCGGTATTTTACAACATGGCTGGCGTATCGGCCCCTACTTCTCGGTGGGAACATTATATACGTCTATAACGTATCACAACCTAACCTAACCCATCTAGCCCCTCGCTGGTAATGTTTTACAGAATCCCGTTCGTGCCGTCCCGTGCGTCTCGGTTGGGACGTTATATACGTCTACAGCGATTATTATCCTAACGTAAGGCAGGCTACCATCTCGGATGTAGTGTTTTACAACATTCCTGGCGTATCGGCCCCTACTTCTCGGTGGGAACATTATATTCGTCTATAACGTAATATAACCTAACCTAACCCATCTAGCCCCTCGCTGGTAATGTTTTACAGAATCCCGTTCGTGCCGTCCCGTACGTCTCGGTTGGGACGTTATATACGTCTACAGCGATATATATCCTAACGTAAGGCAGGCTACCATCTCGGATGTAGAGTTTTACAACATTCCTGGCGTATCGGCCCCTACTTCTCGGTGGGAACATTATATAGGTCTATAACGTAATATAACCTAACCTATCACATCTAGCCCCTCGCTGGTAATGTTTTACAGAATCCCGTTCGTGCCGTCCCGTACGTCTCGGTTGGGACGTTATATACGTCTTCAGCGATATATATCCTAACCTAAGGCAGGCTATCATCTCGGATGCAGTATTTTACAACATTCCTGGCATATCGGCCCCTACTTCTCGGTGGGAACATTATATACGTCTATAACGTATGACAACCTAATCTAACCCATCCAGGCCCTCGCTGGTAATGTTTTACAGGATCCCGTTCCTGTCGTCCCGTACGTCTCGGTTGGGACATTATAAACGTCTACAACGATATATATCCTAACGTAAGGCAGGCTAACATCTCGGATGTAGTATTTTACAACATTCCTGACGTATCGGCCCCTACTTCTCGGTGGGAACATTATATAGGTCTATAACGTAATATAACCTAACCTAACACATCTAGCCCCTCGCTGGTAATGTTTTACAGAATCTCGTTCGTGACGTCCCGTACATCTCGGTTGGGACATTATAAACGTCTACAGCGATATACATCCTAACGTAAGGCATGCTAACATCTCGGATGCAGTATTTTCCGCCATTCCTGGCGTATCGGCACCTACTTCTCGGCGGGAACATTATGCACGTTTATAACGTAACATAACCTAACCTAACCCATCTAGCCCCTCGCTGGTAATATTTTACAGAATCGCTTTCGTGTCGTCCCGTACGTGCCGATTGGGATATTATATACGTCTATAGCGTTATATATCCTAACCTAAGGCAGGCTATCCTCTCGGATGCTCTATTTTAAGACATTCCTGGCATATCGGCCCCTACTTCTCGGTGGGAACATTATATACGTCTATAACGTATCACAACCTATCCTAATCCATCTAGCCCCTCGCTGGTAATGTTTTACAGAATCCCGTTCGTGACGTCCCGTACATCTGGGTTGGAATATTATATACGTCTATAGCGTTATATATCCTAACCTAAGGCAGCCTATCATCCCGGATGCAGTATTTTAAAACATTCCTGGCATATCGGCCCCTACTTCTCGGTGTGAACATTATATACGTTTATAACGTAACATAACCTAACCTAACCCATCTAGCGCCTCGCCGGTAACATTTTACAGAATCGCTTTCGTGTCGTCCCGTACGTGCCCATTGGGATATTATATACGTCTATAGCGTTATATATCCTAACCTAAGGCAGGCTATCATCTCGGATGCACTATTTTAAAACATTCCTGGCATATCGGCCCCTACTTCTCGGTGGGAACATTATATACGTCTATAACGTATCACAACCTAACCTAACCCATCTAGCCCCTCGCTGGTAATGTTTTACAGAATCCCGTTCGTGCCGTCCCGTACGTCTCGGTTGGGACGTTATATACGTCAACAGCGATATATATCCTAACGTAAGGCAGGCTACCACCTCGGATGTAGTGTTTTACAACATTCCTGGCGTATCGGCGCCTACTTCTCGGTGGGAACATTATATAGGTCTATAACGTAATATAACCTAACCTATCACATCTAGCCCCTCGCTGGTAATGTTTTACAGAATCCTGTTTGTGTCGTCCCGTACGTTTCGGTTGGGACATTATATACGTCTACAGCATTATATATCCTAACCTAAGGCAGGCTATCATCTCGGATGCAGTATTTTACAACATGCCTGGCAGATCGGCCTCTACTTCTCGGTGTGAACATTATATACGTCTATAACGTATAACAACCTAATCTAACCCATCCAGGCCCTCGCTTGTAATGTTTTACAGAATCCCGTTCCTGCCGTCCCGTACGTCTCGGTTGGGACATTATAAACGACTACAGCGATATATATCCTAACGTAAGGCATGCTAACATCTCGGATGTAGTATTTTACAACATTCCTGGCGTATCGGCCCCTACTTCTCAGTGGGAACATTATATTCGTCTATTACGTAATATATCCTAACCTCACACATCTAGGCCCTCGCTGGTAATGTTTTTCAGAATCCCGTTCGTGCCGTCCCGTACGTCTCGGTTGGGACGTTATATACTTCTACAGCGATATATATCCTAACGTAAGGCAGGCTAACATCTCGGATGTAGTGTTTTACAACATTCCTGGCGTATCGGCCCCTACGTCTCGGTGGGAACATTATATAGGTCTATAACGTAATATAACCTAACCTAAGACATCTAGCCTCTCGCTGGTAATGTTTTACAGAATCCCGTTCGTGACGTCCCGTACATCTCGGTTGGAATATTATATACGTCTATAGCGTTATATATCCTAACCTAAGGCAGGCTATAATCTCGGATGTAGTATTTTGCAACATTCCTGGCGTATCGGCCCCTACTCCTCGGTGGGAACATTATATAGGTCTATAACGTAATATAACCTATCCTATCACATCTAGCCGCTCGCTGGTAATGTTTTACAGAATCCCGTTCGTGCCGTCCCGTACGTCTCGGTTGGTACGTTATATACGTCAACAGCGATATATATCCTAACGTAAGGCAGGCTACCATCTCGGATGTAGTGTTTTACAACATTCCTGGCGTATCGGCCCCTACTTCTCAGTGTGAACATTATATTCGTCTATTACGTAATATATCCTAACCCCACACATCTAGGCCCTCGCTGGTAATGTTTTTCAGAATCCCGTTCGTGCCGTCCCGTACGTCTCGGTTGGGACGTTATATACGTCTACAGCGATATATATCCTAACGTAAGGCAGGCTAACATCTCGGATGTTGTGTTTTATATCATTCCTGGCATATCGGCCTCTACTTCTCGGTGGGAACATTATATACGTCTATAACGTATAACAACCTAATCTAACCCTTCCAGGCCCTCGCTGGTAATGTTTTACAGAATCCCGTTCCTGCCGTCCCATACGTCTCGGTTGGGACATCATAAACGACTACAGCGATATATATCCTAACGTAAGGCATGCTAACATCTCGGATGTAGTGTTTTACAACATTCCTGGCGTATCGGCCCTTACTTCTCGGTGGGAACATTATATTCGTCTATAACGTAATATAACCTAACCTAACACATCTAGTAACTCGCTGGTAATGTTTTACAGAATCCCGTTTGTGTCGTCCCGTACGTTTCGGTTGGGACATTATATACGTCTACAGCATTATATATCCTAACCTAAGGCAGGCTATCATCTCGGATGTAGTGTTTTACAACATTCCTGGCGTATCGGCCCCTACTTCTCGGTGGGAACATTATATACGTCTATAACGTATCACATCCTAACCTAACACATCTAGCCCCTTGCTGGTAATGTTTTACAGATTCCCGTTCGTGACGTCCCGTACATCTCGGTTGGGACATTATAAATGTCTACAGCGATACATATCCTTACGTAAGGCATGCTAACATCTCGGATGTAGTATTTTACAACATTCCTGGCGTATCGGCCCCTACTTCTCAGTCTGAACATTATATTCGTCTATTACGTAATATATCCTAACCTCACACATCTAGGCCCTCGCTGGTAATGTTTTTCAGAATCCCGTTCGTGCCGTCCCGTACGTCTCGGTTGGGACGTTATATACGTCTACAGCGATATATATCCTAACGTAAGGCAGGCTAACATCTCGGATGTTGTGTTTTACATCATTCCTGGCGTATCGGCCCCTACGTCTCGGTGGGAACATTATATACGTCTATAACGTATCACAAACTAATCTAACCCATCCAGGCCCTGGCTGGTAATGTTTTACAGAATCCCGTTCCTGTCGTCCCGTACGTCTCGGTTGGGACATTATAAACGTCTACAGCGATATATATCCTAACGTAAGGCATGCTAACATCTCGGATGTAGTATTTTACAACATTCCTGGCGTGTCGGCCCCTACTTCTCGGTGGGAACATTATATTCGTCTATTACGTAATATAACCTAACCTCACACATCTAGGCCTTCGCTGGTAATGTTTTACAGAGTCCCGTTCGTGTCGTCCCGTACGTTTCGGTTGGGACATTATATACGTCTACAGCGATATATATCCTAACGTAAGGCAGGCTAACATCTCGGATGTTGTGTTTTACATCATTCCTGGCATATCGGCCTCTACTTCTCGGTGGGAACATTATATACGTCTATAACGTATAACAACCTAATCTAACCCTTCCAGGCCCTCGCTGGTAATGTTTTACAGAATCCCGTTCCTGCCGTCCCGTACGTCTCGGTTGGGACATTATAAACGACTACAGCGATATATATCCTAACGTAAGGCATGCTAACATCTCGGATGTAGTGTTTTACAACATTCCTGGCGTATCGGCCCTTACTTCTCGGTGGGAACATTATATACGTCTATAAGGTATCACAACCTAACCTAACCCATCTAGCCCCTTGCTGGTAATGTTTTACAGAGTCCCGTTCGTGACGTCCCGTACATCTCGGTTGGGACATTATAAACGTCTACAGCGATACATATCCTAACGTAAGGCATGCTAACATCTCGGATGTAGTATTTTACAACATTCCTGGCGTATCGGCCCCTACTTCTCAGTGTGAACATTATATTCGTCTATTACGTAATATATCCTAACCTCACACATCTAGGCCCTCGCTGGTAATGTTTTTCAGAATCCCGTTCGTGCCGTCCCGTACGTCTCGGTTGGGACGTTATATACGTCTACAGCGATATATATCCTAACGTAAGGCAGGCTAACATCTCGGATGTTGTGTTTTACATCATTCCTGGCGTATCGGCCCCTACGTCTCGGTGGGAACATTATATACGTCTATAACGTATCACAACCTAATCTAACCCATCCAGGCCCTGGCTGGTAATGTTTTGCAGAATCCCGTTCCTGTCGTCCCGTACGTCTCGGTTGGGACATTATAAACGTCTACAGCGATATATATCCTAACGTAAGGCATGCTAACATCTCGGATGTAGTATTTTACAACATTCCTGGCGTATCGGCCCCTACTTCTCAGTGGGAACATTATATTCGTCTATTACGTAATATATCCTAACCTCACATATCTAGGCCCTCGCTGGTAATGTTTTTCAGAATCCCGTTCGTGCCGTCCCGTACGTCTCGGTTGGGACGTTATATACTTCTACAGCGATATATATCCTAACGTAAGGCAGGCTAACATCTCGGATGTAGTGTTTTACAACATTCCTGGCGTATCGGCCCCTACGTCTCGGTGGGAACATTATATAGGTCTATAACGTAATATAACCTAACCTAAGACATCTAGCCCCTCGCTGGTAATGTTTTACAGAATCCCGTTCGTGACGTCCCGTACATCTCGGTTGGAATATTATATACGTCTATAGCGTTATATATCCTAACCTAAGGCAGGCTATAATCTCGGATGTAGTATTTTGCAACATTCCTGGCGTATTGGCCCCTACTCCTCGGTGGGAACATTATATAGGTCTATAACGTAATATAACCTATCCTATCACATCTAGCCGCTCGCTGGTAATGTTTTACAGAATCCCGTTCGTGCCGTCCCGTACGTCTCGGTTGGTACGTTATATACGTCAACAGCGATATATATCCTAACGTAAGGCAGGCTACCATCTCGGATGTAGTGTTTTACAACATTCCTGGCGTATCGGCGCCTACTTCTCGGTGGGAACATTATATAGGTCTATAACGGAATATAACCTAACCTAAGACATCTAGCCCCTCGCTGGTAATGTTTTACAGTGTCCCGCTCGTGTCGTCCCGTACGTTTCGGTTGGGACATTATATACGTCTACAGCGTTATATATCCTAACCTAAGGCAGGCTATAATCTCGGATGCAGTATTTTACAACATGCCTGGTGTATCGGCCCCTACTTCTCGGTGGGAACATTATATACGTCTATAAGGTATCACAACCTAACCTAACCCATCTAGCCCCTCGCTGGTAATGTTTTACAGAATCCCGTTCGTGACGCCCGTACATCTCGGTTGGAATATTATATACGTCTATAGCGTTACATATCCTAACCTAAGGCAGGCTATAATCTCGGATGTAGTATTTTACAACATTCCTGGCGTATCGGCCCCTACTACTCGGTGGGAACATTATATACGTCTATAAGGTATCACAACCTAACTTAACCCATCTAGCCCCTCGCTGGTAATGTTTTACAGAATCCCGTTCGTGACGTCCCGTACATCTCGGTTGGAATATTATATACGTCTATAGCGTTATATATCCTAACCTGAGGCAGGCTATAATCTCGGATGTAGTATTTTACAACATTCCTGGCGTATCGGCCCCTACTCCTCGGTGGGAACATTATATAGGTCTATAACGTAATATAACCTAACCTATCACATCTAGCCGCTCGCTGGTAATGTTTTACAGAATCCCGTTCGTGCCGTCCCGTACGTCTCGGTTGGTACGTTATATACGTCAACAGCGATATATATCCTAACGTAAGGCAGGCTACCATCTCGGATGTAGTGTTTTACAACATTCCTGGCGTATCGGCCCCTACTTCTCGGTGGGAACATTATATAGGTCTATAACGTAATATAACCAAACCTAAGACATCTAGCCCCTCGCTGGTAATGTTTTACAGAGTCCCGTTCGTGTCGTCCCGTACGTTTCGGTTGGGACATTATATACGTCTACAGCATTATATATCCTAACCTAAGGCAGGCTATCATCACGGATGCAGTATTTTACAACATGCCTGGCATATCGGCCTCTACTTCTCGGTGGGAACATTATATACGTCTATAACGTATAACAACCTAATCTAACCCATCCAGGCCCTCGCTGGTAATGTTTTACAGAATCCCGTTCCTGCCGTCCCGTACGTCTCGGTTGGGACATTATAAACGTCTACAGCGATACATATCCTAACGTAAGGCATGCTAACATCTCGGATGTAGTATTTTACAACATTCCTGGCGTATCGGCCCCTACTTCTCGGTGGGAACATTATATTCGTCTATTACGTAATATAACCTATCCTCACACATCTAGGCCTTCGCTGGTAATGGTTTACAGAGTCCCGTTCGTGTCGTCCCGTACGTTTCGGTTGGGACATTATATACGTCTACAGCGTTATATATCCTAACCTAAGGCAGGCTATAATCTCGGATGCAGTATTTTACAACATGCCTGGTGTATCGGCCCCTACTTCTCGGTGGGAACATTATATACGTCTATAAGGTATCACAACCTAACCTAACCCATCTAGCCCCTCGCTGGTAATGTTTTACAGAATCCCGTTCGTGACGCCCGTACATCTCGGTTGGAATATTATATACGTCTATAGTGTTACATATCCTAACCTAAGGCAGGCTATAATCTCGGATGTAGTATTTTACAACATTCCTGGCGTATCGGGCCCTACTACTCGGTGGGAACATTATATACGTCTATAACGTAATATAACCTAACCTAAGACATCTAGCCCCTCGCTGGTAATGTTTTACAGAATCCCGTTTGTGTCGTCCCGTACGTTTCTTTTGGGACATTATATACGTCTACAGCGTTATATATCCTAACCTAAGGCAGGCTATGATCTCGGATGCAGTATTTTACAACATGCCTGGCAGATCGGCCTCTACTTCTCGGTGGGAAGATTATATACGTCTATAACGTATAACAACCTAATCTAACCCATCCAGGCCCTCGCTGGTAATGTTTTACAGAATCCCGTTCCTGCCGTCCCGTACGTCTCGGTTGGGACATTTTAAACGACTACAGCGATATATATCCTAACGTAAGGCATGCTACCATCTCGGATGTAGTATTTTACAACATTCCTGGCGTATCGGCCCCTACTACTCGGTGGGAACATTATATACGTCTATAAGGTATCACAACCTAACCTAACCCATCTAGCCCCTCGCTGGTAATGTTTTACAGAATCCCGTTCGTGACGTCCCGTACATCTCGGTTGGAATATTATATACGTCTATAGCGTTATATATCCTAACCTAAGGCAGGCTATAATCTCGGATGTAGTATTTTACAACATTCCTGGCGTATCGGCCCCTACTCCTCGGTGGGAACATTATATAGGTCTATAACGTAATATAACCTAACCTATCACATCTAGCCGCTCGCTGGTAATGTTTTACAGAATCCCGTTCGTGCCGTCCCGTACGTCTCGGTTGGTACGTTATATACGTCAACAGCGATATATATCCTAACGTAAGGCAGGCTACCATCTCGGATGTAGTGTTTTACAACATTCCTGGCGTATCGGCGCCTACTTCTCGGTGGGAACATTATATAGGTCTATAACGTAATATAACCTAACCTAAGACATCTAGCCCCTGGCTGGTAATGTTTTACAGAGTCCCGTTCGTGTCGTCCCGTACGTTTCGGTTGGGACATTATATACGTCTACAGCATTATATATCCTAACCTAAGGCAAGCTATCATCTCGGATGCAGTATTTTACAACATGCCTGGCAGATCGGCCTCTACTTCTCGGTGGGAAGATTATATACGTCTATAACGTATAACAACCTAATCTAACCCATCCAGGCCCTCGCTGGTAATGTTTTACAGAATCCCGTTCCTGCCGTCCCGCACGTCTCGGTTGGGACATTATAAACGACTACAGCGATGTATATCCTAACGTAAGGCATGCTAACATCTCGGATGTAGTATTTTACAACATTCCTGGCGTATCGGCCCCTACTTCTCAGTGTGAACATTATATTCGTCTATTACGTAATATATCCTAACCTCACACATCTAGGCCCTCGCTGGTAATGTTTTTCAGAATCCCGTTCGTGCCGTCCCGTACGTCTCGGTTGGGACGTTATATACTTCTACAGCGATATATATCCTAACGTAAGGCAGGCTACCATCTCGGATGTAGTGTTTTACAACATTCCTGGCGCATCGGCCCTACTTCTCGGTGGGAACATTATATTCGTCTATAACGTAATATAACCTAACCTAACCCATCTAGCCCCTCGCTGGTAATGTTTTACAGAATCCCATTCGTGCCGTCCCGTACGTCTCGGTTGGGACGTTATATACGTCTACAGCGATATATATCCTAACGTAAGGCAGGCTACCATCTCGGATGTAGTGTTTTACAACATTCCTGGCGTATCGGCCCTTACTTCTCGGTGGGAACATTATATTCGTCTATAACGTAATATAACCTAACCTAACACATCTAGCCACTCGCTGGTAATGTTTTACAGAATCCCGTTTGTGTCGTCCCGTACGTTTCGGTTGGGACATTATATACGTCTACAGCATTATATATCCTAACCTAAGGCAGGCTATCATCTCGGATGCAGTATTTTACAACATGCCTGGCAGATCGGCCTCTACTTCTCGGTGGGAACATTATATACGTCTATAACGAATAACAACCTAATCTAACCCATCCAGGCCCTCGCTGGTAATGTTTTACAGAATCACGTTCCTGCCGTCCCGTACGTCTCGGTTGGGACATTATAAACGACTACAGCGATATATATCCTAACGTAAGGCATGCTAACATCTCGGATGTAGTATTTTACAACATTCCTGGCGTATCGGCCCCTACTACTCGGTGGGAACATTATATACGTCTATAAGGTATCACAACCTAACCTAACCCATCTAGCCCCTCGCTGGTAATGTTTTACAGAATCCCGTTCGTGACGTCCCGTACATCTCGGTTGGAATATTATATACGTCTATAGCGTTATATATCCTAACCTAAGGCAGGCTATAATCTCGGATGTAGTATTTTACAACATTCCTGGCGTATCGGCCCCTACTCCTCGGTGGGAACATTATATAGGTCTATAACGTAATATAACCTATCCTATCACATCTAGCCGCTCGCTGGTAATGTTTTACAGAATCCCGTTCGTGCCGTCCCGTACGTCTCGGTTGGTACGTTATATACGTCAACAGCGATATATACCCTAACGTAAGGCAGGCTACCATCTCGGATGTAGTGTTTTACAACATTCCTGGCGTATCGGCGCCTACTTCTCGGTGGGAACATTATATAGGTCTATAACGTAATATAACCTAACCTAAGACATCTAGCCCCTCGCTGGTAATGTTTTACAGAATCCCATTCGTGCCGTCCCGTACGTCTCGGTTGGGACGTTATATACGTCTACAGCGATATATATCCTAACGTAAGGCAGGCTACCATCTCGGATGTAGTGTTTTACAACATTCCTGGCGTATCGGCCCTTACTTCTCGGTGGGAACATTATATTCGTCTATAACGTAATATAACCTAACCTAACACATCTAGCCACTCGCTGGTAATGTTTTACAGAATCCCGTTTGTGTCGTCCCGTACGTTTCGGTTGGGACATTATATACGTCTACAGCATTATATATCCTAACCTAAGGCAGGCTATCATCTCGGATGCAGTATTTTACAACATGCCTGGCAGATCGGCCTCTACTTCTCGGTGGGAACATTATATACGTCTATAACGTATAACAACCTAATCTAACCCTTCCAGGCCCTCGCTGGTAATGTTTTACAGAATCCCGTTCCTGCCGTCCCGTACGTCTCGGTTGGGACATTATAAACGAATACAGCGATATATATCCTAACGTAAGGCATGCTAACATCTCGGATGTAGTATTTTACAACATTCCTGGCGTATCGGCCCCTACTTCTCAGTGTGAACATTATATTCGTCTATTACGTAATATATCCTAACCTCACACATCTAGGCCCTCGCTGGTAATGTTTTTCAGAATCCCGTTCGTGCCGTCCCGTACGTCTCGGTTGGGACGTTATATACTTCTACAGCGATATTTATCCTAACGTAAGGCAGGCTAACATCTCGGATGTAATGTTTTACAACATTCCTGGCGTATCGGCCCCTACTTCTCGGTGGGAACATTATATAGGTCTATAACGTAATATAACCAAACCTAAGACATCTAGCCCCTCGCTGGTAATGTTTTACAGAGTCCCGTTCGTGTCGTCCCGTACGTTTCGGTTGGGACATTATATACGTCTACAGCATTATATATCCTAACCTAAGGCAGGCTATCATCACGGATGCAGTATTTTACAACATGCCTGGCATATCGGCCTCTACTTCTCGGTGGGAACATTATATACGTCTATAACGTATAACAACCTAATCTAACCCATCCAGGCCCTCGCTGGTAATGTTTTACAGAATCCCGTTCCTGCCGTCCCGTACGTCTCGGTTGGGACATTATAAACGTCTACAGCGATACATATCCTAACGTAAGGCATGCTAACATCTCGGATGTAGTATTTTACAACATTCCTGGCGTATCGGCCCCTACTTCTCGGTGGGAACATTATATTCGTCTATTACGTAATATAACCTATCCTCACACATCTAGGCCTTCGCTGGTAATGGTTTACAGAGTCCCGTTCGTGTCGTCCCGTACGTTTCGGTTGGGACATTATATACGTCTACAGCGTTATATATCCTAACCTAAGGCAGGCTATAATCTCGGATGCAGTATTTTACAACATGCCTGGTGTATCGGCCCCTACTTCTCGGTGGGAACATTATATACGTCTATAAGGTATCACAACCTAACCTAACCCATCTAGCCCCTCGCTGGTAATGTTTTACAGAATCCCATTCGTGACGCCCGTACATCTCGGTTGGAATATTATATACGTCTATAGTGTTACATATCCTAACCTAAGGCAGGCTATAATCTCGGATGTAGTATTTTACAACATTCCTGGCGTATCGGCCCCTACTACTCGGTGGGAACATTATATACGTCTATAACGTAATATAACCTAACCTAAGACATCTAGCCCCTCGCTGGTAATGTTTTACAGAATCCCGTTTGTGTCGTCCCGTACGTTTCTTTTGGGACATTATATACGTCTACAGCGTTATATATCCTAACCTAAGGCAGGCTATGATCTCGGATGCAGTATTTTACAACATGCCTGGCAGATCGGCCTCTACTTCTCGGTGGGAAGATTATATACGTCTATAACGTATAACAACCTAATCTAACCCATCCAGGCCCTCGCTGGTAATGTTTTACAGAATCCCGTTCCTGCCGTCCCGTACGTCTCGGTTGGGACATTTTAAACGACTACAGCGATATATATCCTAACGTAAGGCATGCTAACATCTCGGATGTAGTATTTTACAACATTCCTGGCGTATCGGCCCCTACTACTCGGTGGGAACATTATATACGTCTATAAGGTATCACAACCTAACCTAACCCATCTAGCCCCTCGCTGGTAATGTTTTACAGAATCCCGTTCGTGACGTCCCGTACATCTCGGTTGGAATATTATATACGTCTATAGCGTTATATATCCTAACCTAAGGCAGGCTATAATCTCGGATGTAGTATTTTACAACATTCCTGGCGTATCGGCCCCTACTCCTCGGTGGGAACATTATATAGGTCTATAACGTAATATAACCTAACCTATCACATCTAGCCGCTCGCTGGTAATGTTTTACAGAATCCCGTTCGTGCCGTCCCGTACGTCTCGGTTGGTACGTTATATACGTCAACAGCGATATATATCCTAACGTAAGGCAGGCTACCATCTCGGATGTAGTGTTTTACAACATTCCTGGCGTATCGGCGCCTACTTCTCGGTGGGAACATTATATAGGTCTATAACGTAATATAACCTAACCTAAGACATCTAGCCCCTGGCTGGTAATGTTTTACAGAGTCCCGTTCGTGTCGTCCCGTACGTTTCGGTTGGGACATTATATACGTCTACAGCATTATATATCCTAACCTAAGGCAAGCTATCATCTCGGATGCAGTATTTTACAACATGCCTGGCAGATCGGCCTCTACTTCTCGGTGGGAAGATTATATACGTCTATAACGTATAACAACCTAATCTAACCCATCCAGGCCCTCGCTGGTAATGTTTTACAGAATCCCGTTCCTGCCGTCCCGCACGTCTCGGTTGGGACATTATAAACGACTACAGCGATATATATCCTAACGTAAGGCAGGCTACCATCTCGGATGTAGTGTTTTACAACATTCCTGGCGTATCGGCGCCTACTTCTCGGTGGGAACATTATATAGGTCTATAACGTAATATAACCTAACCTAAGACATCTAGCCCCTCGCTGGTAATGTTTTACAGAATCCCATTCGTGCCGTCCCGTACGTCTCGGTTGGGACGTTATATACGTCTACAGCGATATATATCCTAACGTAAGGCAGGCTACCATCTCGGATGTAGTGTTTTACAACATTCCTGGCGTATCGGCCCTTACTTCTCGGTGGGAACATTATATTCGTCTATAACGTAATATAACCTAACCTAACACATCTAGCCACTCGCTGGTAATGTTTTACAGAATCCCGTTTGTGTCGTCCCGTACGCTTCGGTTGGGACATTATATACGTCTACAGCATTATATATCCTAACCTAAGGCAGGCTATCATCTCGGATGCAGTATTTTACAACATGCCTGGCAGATCGGCCTCTACTTCTCGGTGGGAACATTATATACGTCTATAACGTATAACAACCTAATCTAACCCTTCCAGGCCCTCGCTGGTAATGTTTTACAGAATCCCGTTCCTGCCGTGCCGTACGTCTCGGTTGGGACATTATAAACGAATACAGCGATATATATCCTAACGTAAGGCATGCTAACATCTCGGATGTAGTATTTTACAACATTCCTGGCGTATCGGCCCCTACTTCTCAGTGTGAACATTATATTCGTCTATTACGTAATATATCCTAACCTCACACATCTAGGCCCTCGCTGGTAATGTTTTTCAGAATCCCGTTCGTGCCGTCCCGTACGTCTCGGTTGGGACGTTATATACGTCTACAGCGATATATATCCTAACGTAAGGCAGGCTACCATCTCGGATGTAGTGTTTTACAACATTCCTGGCGTATCGGCCCTACTTCTCGGTGGGAACATTATATTCGTCTATAACGTAATATAACCTAACCTAACCCATCTAGCCCCTCGCTGGTAATGTTTTACAGAATCCCATTCGTGCCGTCCCGTACATCTCGGTTGGGACGTTATATACGTCTACAGCGATATATATCCTAACGTAAGGCAGGCTAACATCTCGGATGTAGTGTTTTACAACATTCCTGGCGTATCGGCCCCTACGTCTCGGTGGGAACATTATATAGGTCTATAACGTAATATAACCTAACCTAAGACATCTAGCCCCTCGCTGGTAATGTTTTACAGAATCCCGTTCCTGCCGTCCCGTACGTCTCGGTTGGGACATTATAAACGACTACAGCGATATATATCCTAACGTAAGGCATGCTAACACCTCGGATGTAGTATTTTATAACATTCCTGGCGTATCGGCCCCTACTTCTCAGTGGGAACATTATATTCGTCTATTACGTAATATATCCTAACCTCACACATCTAGGCCCTCGCTGGTAATGTTTTTCAGAATCCCGTTCGTGCCGTCCCGTACGTCTCGGTTGGGACGTTATATACTTCTACAGCGATATATATCCTAACGTAAGGCAGGCTAACATCTCGGATGTAGTGTTTTACAACATTCCTGGCGTATCGGCCCCTACGTCTCGGTGGGAACATTATATAGGTCTATAACGTAATATAACCTAACCTAAGACATCTAGCCCCTCGCTGGTAATGTTTTACAGAATCCCGTTCGTGACGTCCCGTACATCTCGGTTGGAATATTATATACGTCTATAGCGTTATATATCCTAACCTAAGGCAGGCTATGATCTCGGATGTAGTATTTTACAACATTCCTGGCGTATCGGCCCCTACTCCTCGGTGGGAACATTATATAGGTCTATAACGTAATATAACCTAACCTATCACATCTAACCGCTCGCTGGTAATGTTTTACAGAATCCCGTTCGTGCCGTACCGTACGTCTCGGTTGGTACGTTATATACGTCAACAGCGATATATATCCTAATGTAAGGCAGGCTACCATCTCGGATGTAGTGTTTTACAACATTCCTGGCGTATCGGCGCCTACTTCTCGGTGGGAACATTATATAGGTCTATAACGTAATATAACCAAACCTAAGACATCTAGCCCCTCGCTGGTAATGTTTTACAGAGTCCCGTTCGTGTCGTCCCGTACGTTTCGGTTGGGACATTATATACGTCTACAGCATTATATATCCTAACCTAAGGCAGGCTATCATCTCGGATGCAGTATTTTACAACATTCCTGGCGTATCGGCCCTACTTCTCGGTGGGAACATTATATTCGTCTATAACGTAATATAACCTAACCTAACCCATCTAGCCCCTCGCTGGTAATGTTTTACAGAATCCCATTCGTGCCGTCCCGTACGTCTCGGTTAGGACGTTATATACGTCTACAGCGATATATATCCTAACGTAAGGCAGGCTAACATCTCGGATGTAGTGTTTTACAACATTCCTGGCGTATCGGCCCCTACGTCTCGGTGGGAACATTATATAGGTCTATAACGTAATATAACCTAACCTAAGACATCTAGCCCCTCGCTGGTAATGTTTTACAGAATCGCGTTCGTGACGTCCCGTACATCTCGGTTGGAATATTATATACGTCTATAGCGTTATATATCCTAACCTAAGGCAGGCTATAACCTCGGATGTAGTATTTTACAACATTCCTGGCGTATCGGCCCCTACTCCTCGGTGGGAACATTATATAGGTCTATAACGTAATATAACCTATCCTATCACATCTAGCCGCTCGCTGGTAATGTTTTACAGAATCCCGTTCGTGCCGTCCCGTACGTCTCGGTTGGTACGTTATATACGTCAACAGCGATATATATCCTAACGTAAGGCAGGCTACCATCTCGGATGTAGTGTTTTACAACATTCCTGGCGTATCGGCGCCTACTTCTCGGTGGGAACATTATATAGGTCTATAACGTAATATAACCTAACCTAAGACATCTAGCCCCTCGCTGGTAATGTTTTACAGAATCCCATTCGTGCCGTCCCGTACGTCTCGGTTGGGACGTTATATACGTCTACAGCGATATATATCCTAACGTAAGGCAGGCTACCATCTCGGATGTAGTGTTTTACAACACTCCTGGCGTATCGGCCCTTACTTCTCGGTGGGAACATTATATTCGTCTATAACGTAATATAACTTAACCTAACACATCTAGCCACTCGCTGGTAATGTTTTACAGAATCCCGTTTGTGTTGTCCCGTACGTTTCGGTTGGGACATTATATACGTCTACAGCATTATATATCCTAACCTAAGGCAGGCTATCATCTCGGATGCAGTATTTTACAACATGCCTGGCAGATCGGCCTCTACTTCTCGGTGGGAACATTATATACGTCTATAACGTATCACAACCTAACCTAACCCATCTAGCCCCTCGCTGGTAATATTTTACAGAATCCCGTTCGTGACGTCCCGTACATCTCGGTTGGAATGTTATATACGTCTATAGCGTTATATATCCTAACCTAAGGCAGGCTATAATCTCGGATGTAGTATTTTACAACATTCCTGGCGTATCGGCCCCTACTTCTCGGTGGGAACATTATATACGTCTATAAGGTATCACAACCTAACCTAACCCATCTAGCCCCTCGCTGGTAATGTTTTACAGAATCCCGTTCGTGACGTCCCGTACATCTCGGTTGGAATATTATATACGTCTATAGCGTTATATATCCTAACCTAAGGCAGGCTATAATCTCGGATGTAGTATTTTACAACATTCCTGGCGTATCGACCCCTACTCCTCGGTGGGAACATTATATAGGTCTATAACGTAATATAACCTAACCTATCACATCTAGCCGCTCGCTGGTAATGTTTTACAGAATCCCGTTCGTGCCGTCCCGTACGTCTCGGTTGGTACGTTATATACGTCAACAGCGATATATATCCTAACGTAAGGCAGGCTACCATCTCGGATGTAGTGTTTTACAACATTCCTGGCGTATCGGCGCCTACTTCTCGGTGGGAACATTATATAGGTCTATAACGTAATATAACCTAACCTAAGACATCTAGCCCCTCGCTGGTAATGTTTTACAGAGTCCCGTTCGTGTCGTCCCGTACGTATTGGTTGGGACATTATATACGTCTACAGCATTATATATCCTAACCTAAGGCAGGCTATCATCTGGGATGCAGTATTTTACAACATGCCTGGCAGATCGGCCTCTACTTCTCGGTGGGAACATTATATACGTCTATAACGTATAACAACCTAATCTAACCCATCCAGGCCCTCGCTGGTAATGTTTTACAGAATCCCGTTCCTGTCGTCCCGTACGTCTCGGTTGGGACATTATAAACGTCTACAGCGATATATATCCTAACGTAAGGCATGCTAACATCTCGGATGTAGTATTTTACAACATTCCTGGCGTATCGGCCCCTACTTCTCGGTGGGAACATTATATTCGTCTATTACGTAATATACCTATCCTCACACATCTAGGCCTTCGCTGGTAATGTTTTACAGAGTCCCGTTCGTGTCGTCCCGTACGTTTCGGTTGGGACATTATATACGTCTACAGCGTTATATATCCTAACCTAAGGCAGGCTATAATCTCGGATGCAGTATTTTACAACATGCCTGGTGTATCGGCCCCTACTTCTCGGTGGGAACATTATATACGTCTATAAGGTATCACAACCTAACCTAACCCATCTAGCCCCTCGCTGGTAATGTTTTACAGAATCCCGTTCGTGACGCCCGTACATCTCGGTTGGAATATTATATACGTCTATAGCGTTACATATCCTAACCTAAGGCAGGCTATAATCTCGGATGTAGTATTTTACAACATTCCTGGCGTATCGGCACCTACTACTCGGTGGGAACATTATATACGTCTATAAGGTATCACAACCTAACCTAACCCATCTAGCCCCTCGCTGGTAATGTTTTACAGAATCCCGTTCGTGACGTCCCGTACATCTCGGTTGGAATATTATATACGTCTATAGCGTTATATATCCTAACCTAAGGCAGGCTATAATCTCGGATGTAGTATTTTACAACATTCCTGGCGTATCGACCCCTACTCCTCGGTGGGAACATTATATAGGTCTATAACGTAATATAACCTAACCTATCACATCTAGCCGCTCGCTGGTAATGTTTTACAGAATCCCGTTCGTGCCGTCCCGTACGTCTCGGTTGGTACGTTATATACGTCAACAGCGATATATATCCTAACGTAAGGCAGGCTACCATCTCGGATGTAGTGTTTTACAACATTCCTGGCGTATCGGCGCCTACTTCTCGGTGGGAACATTATATAGGTCTATAACGTAATATAACCTAACCTAAGACATCTAGCCCCTCGCTGGTAATGTTTTACAGAGTCCCGTTCGTGTCGTCCCGTACGTTTCGGTTGGGACATTATATACGTCTACAGCATTATATATCCTAACCTAAGGCAGGCTATCATCTCGGATGCAGTATTTTACAACATGCCTGGCAGATCGGCCTCTACTTCTCGGTGGGAACATTATATACGTCTATAACGTATAACAACCTAATCTAACCCATCCAGGCCCTCGCTGGTAATGTTTTACAGAATCCCGTTCCTGCCGTCCCGTACGTCTCGGTTGGGACATTATAAACGACTACAGCGATATATATCCTAACGTAAGGCATGCTAACATCTCGGATGTAGTATTTTACAACATTCCTGGCGTATTGGCCCCTACTTCTCAGTGGGAACATTATATTCGTCTATTACGTAATATATCCTAACCTCACAAATCTAGGCCCTCGCTGGTAATGTTTTTCAGAATCCCGTTCGTGCCGTCCCGTACGTCTCGGTTGGGACGTTATATACTTCTACAGCGATATATATCCTAACGTATGGCAGGCTAACATCTTGGATGTAGTGTTTTACAACATTCCTGGCGTATCGGCCCCTACGTCTCGGTGGGAACATTATATAGGTCTATAACGTAATATAACCTAACCTAAGACATCTAGCCCCTCGCTGGTAATGTTTTACAGAATCCCGTTCCTGCCGTCCCGTACGTCTCGGTTGGGACATTATAAACGACTACAGCGATATATATCCTAACGTAAGGCATGCTAACATCTCGGATGTAGTATTTTATAACATTCCTGGCGTATCGGCCCCTACTTCTCAGTGGGAACATTATATTCGTCTATTACGTAATATATCCTAACCTCACACATCTAGGCCCTCGCTGGTAATGTTTTTCAGAATCCCGTTCGTGCCGTCCCGTACGTCTCGGTTGGGACGTTATATACTTCTACAGCGATATATATCCTAACGTAAGGCAGGCTAACATCTCGGATGTAGTGTTTTACAACATTCCTGGCGTATCGGCCCCTACGTCTCGGTGGGAACATTATATAGGTCTATAACGTAATATAACCTAACCTAAGACATCTAGCCCCTCGCTGGTAATGTTTTACAGAGTCCCGTTCGTGTCGTCCCGTACGTTTCGGTTGGGACATTATATACGTCTACAGCATTATATATCCTAACGTAAGGCAGGCTAACATCTCGGATGTAGTGTTTTACAACATTCCTGGCGTATCGGCCCCTACGTCTCGGTGGGAACATTATATAGGTCTATAACGTAATATAACCTAACCTAAGACATCTAGCCCCTCGCTGGTAATGTTTTACAGAATCCCGTTCGTGACGTCCCGTACATCTCGGTTGGAATATTATATACGTCTATAGCGTTATATATCCTAACCTAAGGCAGGCTATAATCTCGGATGTAGTATTTTACAACATTCCTGGCGTATCGGCCCCTACTCCTCGGTGGGAACATTATATAGGTCTATAACGTAATATAACCTAACCTATCACATCTAGCCACTCGCTGGTAATGCTTTACAGAATCCCGTTTGTGTCGTCCCGTACGTTTCGGTTGGGACATTATATACGTCTACAGCATTATATATCCTAACCTAAGGCAGGCTATCATCTCGGATGTAGTGTTTTACAACATTCCTGGCGTATCGGCCCCTACTCCTCGGTGGGAACATTATATAGGTCTATAACGTAATATAACCTAACCTAACACATCTAGCCCCTCGCTGGTAATGTTTTACATAATCCCGTTTGTGTCCTCCCGTACGTTTCTGTTGGGACATTATATACGTCTACAGCGTTATATATCCTAAGCTAAGGCTGGCTATCATCTCGGATGCAGTATTTTACAACATTCCTGGCATATCGGCCCCTACTTCTCGGTGGGAACATTATATACGTCTATAACGTATCACAACCTAATCTAACCCATCCAGGACCTCGCTGGTAATGTTTTACAGAATCCCGTTCCTGTCGTCCCGTACGTCTCGGTTGGGACATTATAAACGTCTACAGCGATATATATCCTAACGTAAGGCATGCTAACATCTCGGATGTAGTATTTTACAACATTCCTGGCGTATCGGCCCCTACTTCTCGGTGGGAACATTATATTCGTCTATTACGTAATATAACCTATCCTCACACATCTAGGCCTTCGCTGGTAATGTTTTACAGAGTCCCGTTCGTGTCGTCCCGTACGTTTCGGTTGGGACATTATATACGTCTACAGCGTTATATATCCTAACCTAAGGCAGGCTATAATCTCGGATGCAGTATTTTACAACATGCCTGGTGTATCGGCCCCTACTTCTCGGTGGGAACATTATATACGTCTATAAGGTATCACAACCTAACCTAACCCATCTAGCCCCTCGCTGGTAATGTTTTACAGAATCCCGTTCGTGACGCCCGTACATCTCGGTTGGAATATTATATACGTCTATAGCGTTATATATCCTAACCTAAGGCAGGCTATAATCTCGGATGTAGTATTTTACAACATTCCTGGCGTATCGACCCCTACTCCTCGGTGGGAACATTATATAGGTCTATAACGTAATATAACCTAACCTATCACATCTAGCCGCTCGCTGGTAATGTTTTACAGAATCCCGTTCGTGCCGTCCCGTACGTCTCGGTTGGTACGTTATATACGTCAACAGCGATATATATCCTAACGTAAGGCAGGCTACCATCTCGGATGTAGTGTTTTACAACATTCCTGGCGTATCGGCGCCTACTTCTCGGTGGGAACATTATATAGGTCTATAACGTAATATAACCTAACCTAAGACATCTAGCCCCTCGCTGGTAATGTTTTACAGAGTCCCGTTCGTGTCGTCCCGTACGTTTCGGTTGGGACATTATATACGTCTACAGCATTATATATCCTAACCTAAGGCAGGCTATCATCTCGGATGCAGTATTTTACAACATGCCTGGCAGATCGGCCTCTACTTCTCGGTGGGAACATTATATACGTCTATAACGTATAACAACCTAATCTAACCCATCCAGGCCCTCGCTGGTAATGTTTTACAGAATCCCGTTCCTGCCGTCCCGTACGTCTCGGTTGGGACATTATAAACGACTACAGCGATATATATCCTAACGTAAGGCATGCTAACATCTCGGATGTAGTATTTTACAACATTCCTGGCGTATTGGCCCCTACTTCTCAGTGGGAACATTATATTCGTCTATTACGTAATATATCCTAACCTCACAAATCTAGGCCCTCGCTGGTAATGTTTTTCAGAATCCCGTTCGTGCCGTCCCGTACGTCTCGGTTGGGACGTTATATACTTCTACAGCGATATATATCCTAACGTATGGCAGGCTAACATCTTGGATGTAGTGTTTTACAACATTCCTGGCGTATCGGCCCCTACGTCTCGGTGGGAACATTATATAGGTCTATAACGTAATATAACCTAACCTAAGACATCTAGCCCCTCGCTGGTAATGTTTTACAGAATCCCGTTCCTGCCGTCCCGTACGTCTCGGTTGGGACATTATAAACGACTACAGCGATATATATCCTAACGTAAGGCATGCTAACATCTCGGATGTAGTATTTTATAACATTCCTGGCGTATCGGCCCCTACTTCTCAGTGGGAACATTATATTCGTCTATTACGTAATATATCCTAACCTCACACATCTAGGCCCTCGCTGGTAATGTTTTTCAGAATCCCGTTCGTGCCGTCCCGTACGTCTCGGTTGGGACGTTATATACTTCTACAGCGATATATATCCTAACGTAAGGCAGGCTAACATCTCGGATGTAGTGTTTTACAACATTCCTGGCGTATCGGCCCCTACGTCTCGGTGGGAACATTATATAGGTCTATAACGTAATATAACCTAACCTAAGACATCTAGCCCCTCGCTGGTAATGTTTTACAGAATCCCGTTCGTGACGTCCCGTACATCTCGGTTGGAATATTATATACGTCTATAGCGTTATATATCCTAACCTAAGGCAGGCTATAATCTCGGATGTAGTATTTTACAACATTCCTGGCGTATCGGCCCCTACTCCTCGGTGGGAACATTATATAGGTCTATAACGTAATATAACCTAACCTATCACATCTAGCCGCTCGCTGGTAATGTTTTACAGAATCCCGTTCGTGCCGTCCCGTACGTCTCGGTTGGTACGTTATATACGTCAACAGCGATATATATCCTAACGTAAGGCAGGCTACCATCTCGGATGTAGTGTTTTACAACATTCCTGGCGTATCGGCGCCTACTTCTCGGTGGGAACATTATATAGGTCTATAACGTAATATAACCAAACCTAAGACATCTAGCCCCTCGCTGGTAATGTTTTACAGAGTCCCGTTCGTGTCGTCCCGTACGTTTCGGTTGGGACATTATATACGTCTACAGCATTATATATCCTAACCAAAGGCAGGCTATCATCTCGGATGCAGTATTTTACAACATGCCTGGCAGATCGGCCTCTACTTCTCGGTGGGAACATTATATACGTCTATAACGTATAACAACCTAATCTAACCCATCCAGGCCCTCGCTGGTAATGTTTTACAGAATCCCGTTTCTGCCGTCCCGTACGTCTCGGTTGGGACATTATAAACGACTACAGCGATATATATCCTAACGTAAGGCATGCTAACATCTCGGATGTAGTATTTTACAACATTCCTGGCGTATTGGCCCCTACTTCTCAGTGGGAACATTATATTCGTCTATTACGTAATATATCCTAACCTCACACATCTAGGCCCTCGCTGGTAATGTTTTTCAGAATCCCGTTCGTGCCGTCCCGTACGTCTCGGTTGGGACGTTATATACTTCTACAGCGATATATATCCTAACGTAAGGCAGGCTAACATCTCGGATGTAGTGTTTTACAACATTCCTGGCGTATCGGCCCCTACGTCTCGGTGGGAACATTATATAGGTCTATAACGTAATATAACCTAACTTAAGACATCTAGCCCCTCGCTGGTAATGTTTTACAGAATCCCGTTCGTGACGTCCCGTACATCTCGGTTGGAATATTATATACGTCTATAGCGTTATATATCCTAACCTAAGGCAGGCTAACATCTCGGATGTAGTGTTTTACAACATGCCTGGTGTATCGGCCCCTACTTCTCGGTGGGAACATTATATACGTCTATAAGGTATCACAACCTAACCTAACCCATCTAGCCCCTCGCTGGTAATGTTTTACAGAATCCCGTTCGTGACGCCCGTACATCTCGGTTGGAATATTATATACGTCTATAGCGTTACATATCCTAACCTAAGGCAGGCTATAATCTCGGATGTAGTATTTTACAACATTCCTGGCGTATCGGCCCCTACTACTCGGTGGGAACATTATATACGTCTATAAGGTATCACAACCTAACCTAACCCATCTAGCCCCTCGCTGGTAATGTTTTACAGAATCCCGTTCGTGACGTCCCGTACATCTCGGTTGGAATATTATATACGTCTATAGCGTTATATATCCTAACCTAAGGCAGGCTATAATCTCGGATGTAGTATTTTACAACATTCCTGGCGTATCGACCCCTACTCCTCGGTGGGAACATTATATAGGTCTATAACGTAATATAACCTAACCTATCACATCTAGCCGCTCGCTGGTAATGTTTTACAGAATCCCGTTCGTGCCATCCCGTACGTCTCGGTTGGTACGTTATATACGTCAACAGCGATATATATCCTAACGTAAGGCAGGCTACCATCTCGGATGTAGTGTTTTACAACATTCCTGGCGTATCGGCGCCTACTTCTCGGTGGGAACATTATATAGGTCTATAACGTAATATAACCTAACCTAAGACATCTAGCCCCTCGCTGGTAATGTTTTACAGAGTCCCGTTCGTGTCGTCCCGTACGTTTCGGTTGGGACATTATATACGTCTACAGCATTATATATCCTAACCTAAGGCAGGCTATCATCTCGGATGCAGTATTTTACAACATGCCTGGCAGATCGGCCTCTACTTCTCGGTGGGAACATTATATACGTCTATAACGTATAACAACCTAATCTAACCCATCCAGGCCCTCGCTGGTAATGTTTTACAGAATCCCGTTCCTGCCGTCCCGTACGTCTCGGTTGGGACATTATAAACGACTACAGCGATATATATCCTAACGTAAGGCATGCTAACATCTCGGATGTAGTATTTTACAACATTCCTGGCGTATTGGCCCCTACTTCTCAGTGGGAACATTATATTCGTCTATTACGTAATATATCCTAACCTCACACATCTAGGCCCTCGCTGGTAATGTTTTTCAGAATCCCGTTCGTGCCGTCCCGTACGTCTCGGTTGGGACGTTATATACTTCTACAGCGATATATATCCTAACGTAAGGCAGGCTAACATCTCGGATGTAGTGTTTTACAACATTCCTGGCGTATCGGCCCCTACGTCTCGGTGGGAACATTATATAGGTCTATAACGTAATATAACCTAACCTAAGACATCTAGCCCCTCGCTGGTAATGTTTTACAGAATCCCGTTCGTGACGTCCCGTACATTTCGGTTGGAATATTATATACGTCTATAGCGTTATATATCCTAACCTAAGGCAGGCTATAATCTCGGATGTAGTATTTTACAACATTCCTGGCGTATCGGCCCCTACTTCTCGGTGGGAACATTATATTCGTCTATTACGTAATATAACCTATCCTCACACATCTAGGCCTTCGCTGGTAATGTTTTACAGAATCCCGTTCGTGCCGTCCCGTACGTCCCGGTTGGTACGTTATATACGTCAACAGCGATATATATCCTAACGTAAGGCAGGCTACCATCTCGGATGTAGTGTTTTACAACATTCCTGGCGTATCGGCGCCTACTTCTCGGTGGGAACATTATATAGGTCTATAACGTAATATAACCTAACCTAAGACATCTAGCCCCTCGCTGGTAATGTTTTACAGAGTCCCGTTCGTGTCGTCCCGTACGTTTCGGTTGGGACATTATATACGTCTACAGCATTATATATCCTAACCTAAGGCAGGCTATCATCTCGGATGCAGTATTTTACAACATGCCTGGCAGATCGGCCTCTACTTCTCGGTGGGAACATTATATACGTCTATAACGTATAACAACCTAATCTAACCCATCCAGGCCCTCGCTGGTAATGTTTTACAGAATCCCGTTCCTGCCGTCCCGTACGTCTCGGTTGGGACATTATAAACGACTACAGCGATATATATCCTAACGTAAGGCATGCTAACATCTCGGATGTAGTATTTTATAACATTCCTGGCGTATCGGCCCCTACTTCTCAGTGGGAACATGATATTCGTCTATTACGTAATATATCCTAACCTCACACATCTAGGCCCTCGCTGGTAATGTTTTTCAGAATCCCGTTCGTGCCGTCCCGTACGTCTCGGTTGGGACGTTATATACTTATACAGCGATATATATCCTAACGTAAGGCAGGCTAACATCTCGGATGTAGTGTTTTACAACATTCCTGGCGTATCGGCCCCTACGTCTCGGTGGGAACATTATATAGGTCTATAACGTAATATAACCTAACCTAAGACATCTAGCCCCTCGCTGGTAATGTTTTACAGAATCCCGTTCGTGACGTCCCGTACATCTCGGTTGGAATATTATATACGTCTATAGCGTTATATATCCTAACCTAAGGCAGGCTATAATCTCGGATGTAGTATTTTACAACATTCCTGGCGTATCGGCCCCTACTCCTCGGTGGGAACATTATATAGGTCTATAACGTAATATAACCTAACCTATCACATCTAGCCGCTCGCTGGTAATGTTTTACAGAATCCCGTTCGTGCCGTCCCGTACGTCTCGGTTGGTACGTTATATACGTCAACAGCGATATATATCCTAACGTAAGGCAGGCTACCATCTCGGATGTAGTGTTTTACAACATTCCTGGCGTATCGGCGCCTACTTCTCGGTGGGAACATTATATACGTCTATAAGGTATCACAACCTAACCTAACCCATCTAGCCCCTCGCTGGTAATGTTTTACAGAATCCCGTTCGTGACGCCCGTACATCTCGGATGGAATATTATATACGTCTATAGCGTTACATATCCTAACCTAAGGCAGGCTATAATCTCGGATGTAGTATTTTACAACATTCCTGGCGTATCGGCCCCTACTACTCGGTGGGAACATTATATACGTCTATAAGGTATCACAACCTAACCTAGCCCATCTAGCCCCTCGCTGGTAATGTTTTACAGAATCCCGTTCGTGACGTCCCGTACATCTCGGTTGGAATATTATATACGTCTATAGCGTTATATATCCTAACCTAAGGCAGGCTATAATCTCGGATGTAGTATTTTACAACATTCCTGGCGTATCGACCCCTACTCCTCGGTGGGAACATTATATAGGTCTATAACGTAATATAACCTAACCTATCACATCTAGCCGCTCGCTGGTAATGTTTTACAGAATCCCGTTCGTGCCGTCCCGTACGTCTCGGTTGGTACGTTATATACGTCAACAGCGATATATATCCTAACGTAAGGCAGGCTAACATCTCGGATGTAGTATTTTACAACATTCCTGGCGTATTGGCCCCTACTTCTCAGTGGGAACATTATATTCGTCTATTACGTAATATATCCTAACCTCACACATCTAGGCCCTCGCTGGTAATGTTTTTCAGAATCCCGTTCGTGCCGTCCCGTACGTCTCGGTTGGGACGTTATATACTTCTACAGCGATATATATCCTAACGTAAGGCAGGCTAACATCTCGGATGTAGTGTTTTACAACATTCCTGGCGTATCGGCCCCTACGTCTCGGTGGGAACATTATATAGGTCTATAACGTAATATAACCTAACCTAAGACATCTAGCCCCTCGCTGGTAATGTTTTACAGAATCCCGTTCGTGACGTCCCGTACATTTCGGTTGGAATATTATATACGTCTATAGCGTTATATATCCTAACCTAAGGCAGGCTATAATCTCGGATGTAGTATTTTACAACATTCCTGGCGTATCGGCCCCTACTTCTCGGTGGGAAAATTATATAGGTCTATAACGTAACATAACCTAACCTATCACATCTAGCCGCTCGCTGGTAATGTTTTACAGAATCCCGTTCGTGCCGTCCCGTACGTCTCGGTTGGTACGTTATATACGTCAACAGCGATATATATCCTAACGTAAGGCAGGCTACCATCTCGGATGTAGTGTTTTACAACATTCCTGGCGTATCGGCGCCTACTTCTCGGTGGGAACATTATATACGTCTATAAGGTATCACAACCTAACCTAACCCATCTAGCCCCTCGCTGGTAATGTTTTACAGAATCCCGTTCGTGACGCCCGTACATCTCGGATGGAATATTATATACGTCTATAGCGTTACATATCCTAACCTAAGGCAGGCTATAATCTCGGATGTAGTATTTTACAACATTCCTGGCGTATCGGCCCCTACTACTCGGTGGGAACATTATATACGTCTATAAGGTATCACAACCTAACCTAGCCCATCTAGCCCCTCGCTGGTAATGTTTTACAGAATCCCGTTCGTGACGTCCCGTACGTCTCGGTTGGAATATTATATACGTCTATAGCGTTATATATCCTAACCTAAGGCAGGCTATAATCTCGGATGTAGTATTTTACAACATTCCTGGCGTATCGACCCCTACTCCTCGGTGGGAACATTATATAGGTCTATAACGTAATATAACCTAACCTATCACATCTAGCCGCTCGCTGGTAATGTTTTACAGAATCCCGTTCGTGCCGTCCCGTACGTCTCGGTTGGTACGTTATATACGTCAACAGCGATATATATCCTAACGTAAGGCAGGCTAACATCTCGGATGTAGTATTTTACAACATTCCTGGCGTATTGGCCCCTACTTCTCAGTGGGAACATTATATTCGTCTATTACGTAATATATCCTAACCTCACACATCTAGGCCCTCGCTGGTAATGTTTTTCAGAATCCCGTTCGTGCCGTCCCGTACGTCTCGGTTGGGACGTTATATACTTCTACAGCGATATATATCCTAACGTAAGGCAGGCTAACATCTCGGATGTAGTGTTTTACAACATTCCTGGCGTATCGGCCCCTACGTCTCGGTGGGAACATTATATAGGTCTATAACGTAATATAACCTAACCTAAGACATCTAGCCCCTCGCTGGTAATGTTTTACAGAATCCCGTTCGTGACGTCCCGTACATTTCGGTTGGAATATTATATACGTCTATAGCGTTATATATCCTAACCTAAGGCAGGCTATAATCTCGGATGTAGTATTTTACAACATTCCTGGCGTATCGGCCCCTACTTCTCGGTGGGAAAATTATATAGGTCTATAACGTAACATAACCTAACCTATCACATCTAGCCGCTCGCTGGTAATGTTTTACAGAATCCCGTTCGTGCCGTCCCGTACGTCTCGGTTGGTACGTTATATACGTCAACAGCGATATATATCCTAACGTAAGGCAGGCTACCATCTCGGATGTAGTGTTTTACAACATTCCTGGCGTATCGGCGCCTACTTCTCGGTGGGAACATTATATAGGTCTATAACGTAATATAACCTAACCTAAGACATCTAGCCCCTCGCTGGTAATGTTTTACAGAGTCCCGTTCGTGTCGTCCCGTACGTTTCGGTTGGGACATTATATACGTCTACAGCATTATATATCCTAACCTAAGGCAGGCTATCATCTCGGATGCAGTATTTTACAACATGCCTGGCAGATCGGCCTCTACTTCTCGGTGGGAACATTATATACGTCTATAACGTATAACAACCTAATCTAACCCATCCAGGCCCTCGCTGGTAATGTTTTACAGAATCCCGTTCCTGCCGTCCCGTACGTCTCGGTTGGGACATTATAAACGACTACAGCGATATATATCCTAACGTAAGGCATGCTAACATCTCGGATGTAGTATTTTATAACATTCCTGGCGTATCGGCCCCTACTTCTCAGTGGGAACATAATATTCGTCTATTACGTAATATATCCTAACCTCACACATCTAGGCCCTCGCTGGTAATGTTTTTCAGAATCCCGTTCGTGCCGTCCCGTACGTCTCGGTTGGGACGTTATATACTTCTACAGCGATATATATCCTAACGTAAGGCAGGCTAACATCTCGGATGTAGTGTTTTACAACATTCCTGGCGTATCGGCCCCTACGTCTCGGTGGGAACATTATATAGGTCTATAACGTAATATAACCTAACCTAACCCATCTAGCCCCTCGCTGGTAATGTTTTACAGAATCCCGTTCGTGACGTCCCGTACATCTCGGTTGGAATATTATATACGTCTATAGCGTTATATATCCTAACCTAAGGCAGGCTATAATCTCGGATGTAGTATTTTACAACATTCCTGGCGTATCGACCCCTACTCCTCGGTGGGAACATTATATAGGTCTATAACGTAATATAACCTAACCTATCACATCTAGCCGCTCGCTGGTAATGTTTTACAGAATCCCGTTCGTGCCGTCCCGTACGTCTCGGTTGGTACGTTATATACGTCAACAGCGATATATATCCTAACGTAAGGCAGGCTACCATCTCGGATGTAGTGTTTTACAACATTCCTGGCGTATCGGCGCCTACTTCTCGGTGGGAACATTATATAGGTCTATAACGTAATATAACCTAACCTAAGACATCTAGCCCCTCGCTGGTAATGTTTTACAGAGTCCCGTTCGTGTCGTCCCGTACCTTTCGGTTGGGACATTATATACGTCTACAGCATTATATATCCTAACCTAAGGCAGGCTATCATCTCGGATGCAGTATTTTACAACATGCCTGGCAGATCGGCCTCTACTTCTCGGTGGGAACATTATATACGTCTATAACGTATAACAACCTAATCTAACCCATCCAGGCCCTCGCTGGTAATGTTTTACAGAATCCCGTTCCTGCCGTCCCGTACGTCTCGGTTGGGACATTATAAACGACTACAGCGATATATATCCTAACGTAAGGCATGCTAACATCTCGGATGTAGTATTTTACAACATTCCTGGCGTATTGGCCCCTACTTCTCAGTGGGAACATTATATTCGTCTATTACGTAATATATCCTAACCTCACACATCTAGGCCCTCGCTGGTAATGTTTTTCAGAATCCCGTTCGTGCCGTCCCGTACGTCTCGGTTGGGACGTTATATACTTCTACAGCGATATATATCCTAACGTAAGGCAGGCTAACATCTCGGATGTAGTGTTTTACAACATTCCTGGCGTATCGGCCCCTACGTCTCGGTGGGAACATTATATAGGTCTATAACGTAATATAACCTAACCTAAGACATCTAGCCCCTCGCTGGTAATGTTTTACAGAATCCCGTTCGTGACGTCCCGTACATCTCGGTTGGAATATTATATACGTCTATAGCGTTATATATCCTAACCTAAGGCAGGCTATAATCTCGGATGTAGTATTTTACAACATTCCTGGCGTATCGGCCCCTACTTCACGGTGGGAAAATTATATAGGTCTATAACGTAATATAACCTAACCTATCACATCTAGCCGCTCGCTGGTAATGTTTTACAGAATCCCGTTCGTGCCGTCCCGTATGTCTCGGTTGGTACGTTATATACGTCAACAGCGATATATATCCTAACGTAAGGCAGGCTACCATCTCGGATGTAGTGTTTTACAACATTCCTGGCGTATCGGCGCCTACTTCTCGGTGGGAACATTATATAGGTCTATAACGTAATATAACCTAACCTAAGACATCTAGCCCCTCGCTGGTAATGTTTTACAGAGTCCCGTTCGTGTCGTCCCGTACGTTTCGGTTGGGACATTATATACGTCTACAGCATTATATATCCTAACCTAAGGCAGGCTATCATCTCGGATGCAGTATTTTACAACATGCCTGGCAGATCGGCCTCTACTTCTCGGTGGGAACATTATATACGTCTATAACGTATAACAACCTAATCTAACCCATCCAGGCCCTCGCTGGTAATGTTTTACAGAATCCCGTTCCTGCCGTCCCGTACGTCTCGGTTGGGACATTATAAACGACTACAGCGATATATATCCTAACGTAAGGCATGCTAACATCTCGGATGTAGTATTTTACAACATTCCTGGCGTATTGGCCCCTACTTCTCAGTGGGAACATTATATTCGTCTATTACGTAATATATCCTAACCTCACACATCTAGGCCCTCGCTGGTAATGTTTTTCAGAATCCCGTTCGTGCCGTCCCGTACGTCTCGGTTGGGACGTTATATACTTCTACAGCGATATATATCCTAACGTAAGGCAGGCTAACATCTCGGATGTAGTGTTTTACAACATTCCTGGCGTATCGGCCCCTACGTCTCGGTGGGAACATTATATAGGTCTATAACGTAATATAACCTAACCTAAGACATCTAGCCCCTCGCTGGTAATGTTTTACAGAATCCCGTTCGTGACGTCCCGTACATCTCGGTTGGAATATTATATACGTCTATAGCTTTATATATCCTAACCTAAGGCAGGCTATAATCTCGGATGTAGTATTTTACAACATTCCTGGCGTATCGGCCCCTACTTCTCGGTGGGAAAATTATATAGGTCTATAACGTAATATAACCTAACCTATCACATCTAGCCGCTCGCTGGTAATGTTTTACAGAATCCCGTTCGTGCCGTCCCGTACGTCTCGGTTGGTACGTTATATACGTCAACAGCGATATATATCCTAACGTAAGGCAGGCTACCATCTCGGATGTAGTGTTTTACAACATTCCTGGCGTATCGGCGCCTACTTCTCGGTGGGAACATTATATAGGTCTATAACGTAATATAACCTAACCTAAGACATCTAGCCCCTCGCTGGTAATGTTTTACAGAGTCCCGTTCGTGTCGTCCCGTACGTTTCGGTTGGGACATTATATACGTCTACAGCATTATATATCCTAACCTAAGGCAGGCTATCATCTCGGATGCAGTATTTTACAACATGCCTGGCAGATCGGCCTCTACTTCTCGGTGGGAACATTATATACGTCTATAACGTATAACAACCTAATCTAACCCATCCAGGCCCTCGCTGGTAATGTTTTACAGAATCCCGTTCCTGCCGTCCCGTACGTCTCGGTTGGGACATTATAAACGACTACAGCGATATATATCCTAACGTAAGGCATGCTAACATCTCGGATGTAGTATTTTATAACATTCCTGGCGTACCGGCCCCTACTTCTCAGTGGGAACATTATATTCGTCTATTACGTAATATATCCTAACCTCACACATCTAGGCCCTCGCTGGTAATGTTTTTCAGAATCCCGTTCGTGCCGTCCCGTACGTCTCGGTTGGGACGTTATATACTTCTACAGCGATATATATCCTAACGTAAGGCAGGCTAACATCTCGGATGTAGTGTTTTACCACATTCCTGGCGTATCGGCCCCTACGTCTCGGTGGGAACATTATATAGGTCTATAACGTAATATAACCTAACCTAAGACATCTAGCCCCTCGCTGGTAATGTTTTACAGAATCCCGTTCGTGACGTCCCGTACATCTCGGTTGGAATATTATATACGTCTATAGCGTTATATATCCTAACCTAAGGCAGGCTATAATCTCGGATGTAGTATTTTACAACATTCCTGGCGTATCGGCCCCTACTCCTCGGTGGGAACATTATATAGGTCTATAACGTAATATAACCTAACCTATCACATCTAGCCGCTCGCTGGTAATGTTTTACAGAATCCCGTTCGTGCCGTCCCGTACGTCTCGGTTGGTACGTTATATACGTCAACAGCGATATATATCCTAACGTAAGGCAGGCTACCATCTCGGATGTAGTGTTTTACAACATTCCTGGCATATCGGCCTCTACTTCTCGGTGGGAACATTATATACGTCTATAACGTATAACAACCTAATCTAACCCATCCAGGCCCTCGCTGGTAATGTTTTACAGAATCCCGTTCCTGCCGTCCCGTACGTCTCGGTTGGGACATTATAAACGTCTACAGCGATACATATCCTAACGTAAGGCAGGCTATAATCTCGGATGTAGTATTTTACAACATTCCTGGCGTATCGGCCCCTACTTCTCGGTGGGAAAATTATATAGGTCTATAACGTAATATAACCTAACCTATCACATCTAGCCGCTCGCTGGTAATGTTTTACAGAATCCCGTTCGTGCCGTCCCGTACGTCTCGGTTTGTACGTTATATACGTCAACAGCGATATATATCCTAACGTAAGGCAGGCTACCATCTCGGATGTAGTGTTTTACAACAGTCCTGGCGTATCGGCGCCTACTTCTCGGTGGGAACATTATATAGGTCTATAACGTAATATAACCTAACCTAAGACATCTAGCCGCTCGCTGGTAATGTTTTACAGAATCCCGTTCGTGCCGTCCCGTACGTCTCGGTTGGTACGTTATATACGTCAACAGCGATATATATCCTAACGTAAGGCAGGCTACCATCTCGGATGTAGTGTTTTACAACATTCCTGGCGTATCGGCGCCTACTTCTCGGTGGGAACATTATATAGGTCTATAACGTAATATAACCTAACCTAAGACATCTAGCCCCTCGCTGGTAATGTTTTACAGAGTCCCGTTCGTGTCGTCCCGTACGTTTCAGTTGGGAAATTATATACGTCTACAGCATTATATATCCTAACCTAAGGCAGGCTATCATCTCGGATGCAGTATTTTACAACATGCCTGGCATATCGGCCTCTACTTCTCGGTGGGAACATTATATACGTCTATAACGTATAACAACCTAATCTAACCCATCCAGGCCCTCGCTGGTAATGTTTTACAGAATCCCGTTCCTGCCGTCCCGTACGTCTCGGTTGGGACATTATAAACGACTACAGCGATATATATCCTAACGTAAGGCATGCTAACATCTCGGATGTAGTATTTTACAACATTCCTGGCGTATTGGCCCCTACTTCTCAGTGGGAACATTATATTCGTCTATTACGTAATATATCCTAACCTCACACATCTAGGCCCTCGCTGGTAATGTTTTTCAGAATCCCGTTCGTGCCGTCCCGTACGTCTCGGTTGGGACGTTATATACTTCTACAGCGATATATATCCTAACGTAAGGCAGGCTAACATCTCGGATGTAGTGTTTTACAACATTCCTGGCGTATCGGCGCCTACTTCTCGGTGGGAACATTATATAGGTCTATAACGTAATATAACCTAACCTAAGACATCTAGCCCCTCGCTGGTAATGTTTTACAGAATCCCGTTCGTGACGTCCCGTACATCTCGGTTGGAATATTATATACGTCTATAGCGTTATATATCCTAACCTAAGGCAGGCTATAATCTCGGATGTAGTATTTTACAACATTCCTGGCGTATCGGCCCCTACTCCTCGGTGGGAACATTATATAGCTCTATAACGTAATATAACCTAACCTATCACATCTAGCCACTCGCTGGTAATGTTTTACAGAATCCCGTTTGTGTCCTCCCGTACGTTTCCGTTGGGACATTATATACGTCTACAGCATTATATATCCTAACCTAAGGCAGGCTATCATCTCGGATGTAGTGCTTTACAACATTCCTGGCGTATCGGCCCCTACTTCTCGGTGGGAACATTATATACGTCTATAACGTATCGCATCCTAACCTAACACATCTAGCCCCTTGCTGGTAATGTTTTACAGAGTCCCGTTCGTGTCGTCCCGTACGTTTCGGTTGGGACATTATATACGTCTACAGCGTTATATATCCTAACCTAAGGCAGGCTATAATCTCGGATGCAGTATTTTACAACATGCCTGGTGTATCGGCCCCTACTTCTCGGTGGGAACATTATATACGTCTATAAGGTATCACAACCTAACCTAACCCATCTAGCCCCTCGCTGGTAATGTTTTACAGAATCCCGTTCGTGACGCCCGTACATCTCGGTTGGAATATTATATACGTCTATAGCGTTACATATCCTAACCTAAGGCAGGCTATAATCTCGGATGTAGTATTTTACAACATTCCTGGCGTATCGGCCCCTACTACTCGGTGGGAACATTATATACGTCTATAAGGTATCACAACCTAACCTAACCCATCTAGCCCCTCGCTGGTAATGTTTTACAGAATCCCGTTCGTGACGTCCCGTACATCTCGGTTGGAATATTATATACGTCTATAGCGTTATATATCCTAACCTAAGGCAGGCTATAATCTCGGATGTAGTATTTTACAACATTCCTGGCGTATCGGCCCCTACTCCTCGGTGGGAACATTATATAGGTCTATAACGTAATATAACCTAACCTATCATATCTAGCCGCTCGCTGGTAATGTTTTACAGAATCCCGTTCGTGCCGTCCCGTACGTCTCGGTTGGTACGTTATATACGTCAACAGCGATATATATCCTAACGTAAGGCAGGCTACCATCTCGGATGTAGTGTTTTACAACATTCCTGGCGTATCGGCGCCTACTTCTCGGTGGGAACATTATATAGGTCTATAACGTAATATAACCTAACCTAAGACATCTAGCCCCTCGCTGGTAATGTTTTACAGAGTCCCGTTCGTGTCGTCCCGTACGTTTCGGTTGGGAAATTATATACATCTACAGCATTATATATCCTAACCTAAGGCAGGCTATCATCTCGGATGCAGTATTTTACAACATGCCTGGCAGATCGGCCTCTACTTCTCGGTGGGAACATTATATACGTCTATAACGTATAACAACCTAATCTAACCCATCCAGGCCCTCGCTGGTAATGTTTTACAGAATCCCGTTCCTGCCGTCCCGTACGTCTCGGTTGGGACATTATAAACGACTACAGCGATATATATCCTAACGTAAGGCATGCTAACATCTCGGATGTAGTATTTTATAACATTCCTGGCGTATCGGCCCCTACTTCTCAGTGGGAACATTATATTCATCAATTACGTAATATATCCTAACCTCACACATCTAGGCCCTCGCTGGTAATGTTTTTCAGAATCCCGTTCGTGCCGTCCCGTACGTCTCGGTTGGGACGTTATATACTTCTACAGCGATATATATCCTAACGTAAGGCAGGCTAACATCTCGGATGTAGTGTTTTACAACATTCCTGGCGTATCGGCCCCTACCTCTCGGTGGGAACATTATATAGGTCTATAACGTAATATAACCTAACCTAAGACATCTAGCCCCTCGCTGGTAATGTTTTACAGAATCCCGTCCGTGACGTCCCGTACATCTCGGTTGGAATATTATATACGTCTATAGCGTTATATATCCTAACCTAAGGCAGGCTATAATCTCGGATGTAGTATTTTACAACATTCCTGGCGTATCGGCCCCTACTCCTCGGTGGGAACATTATATAGCTCTATAACGTAATATAACCTAACCTATCACATCTAGCCACTCGCTGGTAATGTTTTACAGAATCCCGTTTGTGTCCTCCCGTACGTTTCCGTTGGGACATTATATACGTCTACAGCATTATATATCCTAACCTAAGGCAGGCTATCATCTCGGATGTAGTGCTTTACAACATTCCTGGCGTATCGGCCCCTACTTCTCGGTGGGAACATTATATACGTCTATAACGTATCACATCCTAACCTAACACATCTAGCCCCTTGCTGGTAATGTTTTACAGAGTCCCGTTCGTGTCGTCCCGTACGTTTCGGTTGGGACATTATAAACGACTACAGCGATATATATCCTAACGTAAGGCATGCTAACATCTCGGATGTAGTATTTTATAACATTCCTGGCGTATCGGCCCCTACTTCTCAGTGGGAACATTATATTCATCAATTACGTAATATATCCTAACCTCACACATCTAGGCCCTCGCTGGTAATGTTTTTCAGAATCCCGTTCGTGCCGTCCCGTACGTCTCGGTTGGGACGTTATATACTTCTACAGCGATATATATCCTAACGTAAGGCAGGCTAACATCTCGGATGTAGTGTTTTACAACATTCCTGGCGTATCGGCCCCTACCTCTCGGTGGGAACATTATATAGGTCTATAACGTAATATAACCTAACCTAAGACATCTAGCCCCTCGCTGGTAATGTTTTACAGAATCCCGTTCGTGACGTCCCGTACATCTCGGTTGGAATATTATATACGTCTATAGCGTTATATATCCTAACCTAAGGCAGGCTATAATCTCGGATGTAGTATTTTACAACATTCCTGGCGTATCGGCCCCTACTCCTCGGTGGGAACATTATATAGCTCTATAACGTAATATAACCTAACCTATCACATCTAGCCACTCGCTGGTAATGTTTTACAGAATCCCGTTTGTGTCCTCCCGTACGTTTCCGTTGGGACATTATATACGTCTACAGCATTATATATCCTAACCTAAGGCAGGCTATCATCTCGGATGTAGTGCTTTACAACATTCCTGGCGTATCGGCCCCTACTTCTCGGTGGGAACATTATATACGTCTATAACGTATCACATCCTAACCTAACACATCTAGCCCCTTGCTGGTAATGTTTTACAGAGTCCCGTTCGTGTCGTCCCGTACGTTTCGGTTGGGACATTATATACGTCTACAGCGTTATATATCCTAACCTAAGGCAGGCTATAATCTCGGATGCAGTATTTTACAACATGCCTGGTGTATCGGCCCCTACTTCTCGGTGGGAACATTATATACGTCTATAAGGTATCACAACCTAACCTAACCCATCTAGCCCCTCGCTGGTAATGTTTTACAGAATCCCGTTCGTGACGACCGTACATCTCGGTTGGAATATTATATACGTCTATAGCGTTACATATCCTAACCTAAGGCAGGCTATAATCTCGGATGTAGTATTTTACAACATTCCTGGCGTATCGGCCCCTACTACTCGGTGGGAACATTATATACGTCTATAAGGTATCACAACCTAACCTAACCCATCTAGCCCCTCGCTGGTAATGTTTTACAGAATCCCGTTCGTGACGTCCCGTACATCTCAGTTGGAATATTATATACGTCTATAGCGTTATATATCCTAACCTAAGGCAGGCTATAATCTCGGATGTAGTATTTTACAACATTCCTGGCGTATCGGCCCCTACTCCTCGGTGGGAACATTATATAGGTCTATAACGTAATATAACCTAACCTATCATATCTAGCCGCTCGCTGGTAATGTTTTACAGAATCCCGTTCGTGCCGTCCCGTACGTCTCGGTTGGTACGTTATATACGTCAACAGCGATATATATCCTAACGTAAGGCAGGCTACCATCTCGGATGTAGTGTTTTACAACATTCCTGGCGTATCGGCGCCTACTTCTCGGTGGGAACATTATATAGGTCTATAACGTAATATAACCTAACCTAAGACATCTAGCCCCTCGCTGGTAATGTTTTACAGAGTCCCGTTCGTGTCGTCCCGTACGTTTCGGTTGGGAAATTATATACATCTACAGCATTATATATCCTAACCTAAGGCAGGCTATCATCTCGGATGCAGTATTTTACAACATGCCTGGCAGATCGGCCTCTACTTCTCGGTGGGAACATTATATACGTCTATAACGTATAACAACCTAATCTAACCCATCCAGGCCCTCGCTGGTAATGTTTTACAGAATCCCGTTCCTGCCGTCCCGTACGTCTCGGTTGGGACATTATAAACGACTACAGCGATATATATCCTAACGTAAGGCATGCTAACATCTCGGATGTAGTATTTTACAACATTCCTGGCGTATTGGCCCCTACTTCTCAGTGGGAACATTATATTCGTCTATTACGTAATATATCCTAACCTCACACATCTAGGCCCTCGCTGGTAATGTTTTTCAGAATCCCGTTCGTGCCGTCCCGTACGTCTCGGTTGGGACGTTATATACTTCTACAGCGATATATATCCTAACGTAAGGCAGGCTAACATCTCGGATGTAGTGTTTTACAACATTCCTGGCGTATCGGCCCCTACGTCTCGGTGGGAACATTATATAGGTCTATAACGTAATATAACCTAACCTAAGACATCTAGCCCCTCGCTGGTAATGTTTTACAGAATCCCGTTCGTGACGTCCCGTACATCTCGGTTGGAATATTATATACGTCTATAGCGTTATATATCCTAACCTAAGGCAGGCTATAATCTCGGATGTAGTATTTTACAACGTTCCTGGCGTATCGGCCCCTACTTCTCGGTGGGAAAATTATATAGGTCTATAACGTAATATAACCTAACCTATCACATCTAGCCGCTCGCTGGTAATGTTTTACAGAATCCCGTTCGTGCCGTCCTGTACGTCTCGGTTGGTACGTTATATACGTCAACAGCGATATATATCCTAACGTAAGGCAGGCTACCATCTCGGATGTAGTGTTTTACAACATTCCTGGCGTATCGGCGCCTACTTCTCGGTGGGAACATTATATAGCTCTATAACGTATAACAACCTAATCTAACCAATCCAGGCCCTCGCTGGTAATGTTTTACAGAATCCCGTTCCTGCCGTCCCGTACGTCTCAGTTGGGACATTATAAACGACTACAGCGATATATATCCTAACGTAAGGCATGCTAACATCTCGGATGTAGTATTTTACAACATTCCTGGCGTATTGGCCCCTACTTCTCAATGGGAACATTATATTCGTCTATTACGTAATATATCCTAACCTCACACATCTAGGCCCTCGCTGGTAATGTTTTTTAGAATCCCGTTCGTGCCGTCCCGTACGTCTCGGTTGGGACGTTATATACTTCTACAGCGATATATATCCTAACGTAAGGCAGGCTAACATCTCGGATGTAGTGTTTTACAACATTCCTGGCGTATCGGCCCCTACGTCTCGGTGGGAACATTATATAGGTCTATAACGTAATATAACCTAACCTAAGACATCTAGCCCCTCGCTGGTAATGTTTTACAGAGTCCCGTTCGTGACGTCCCGTACATCTCGGTTGGAATATTATATACGTCTATAGCGTTATATATCCTAACCTAAGGCAGGCTATAATCTCGGATGTAGTATTTTACAACATTCCTGGCGTATCGGCCCCTACTTCTCGGTGGGAAAATTATATAGGTCTATAACGTAATATAACCTAACCTATCACATCTAGCCGCTCGCTGGTAATGTTTTACAGAATCCCGTTCGTGCCGTCCCGTACGTCTCGGTTGGTACGTTATATACGTCAACAGCGATATATATCCTAACGTAAGGCAGGCTACCATCTCGGATGTAGTGTTTTACAACATTCCTGGCGTATCGGCGCCTACTTCTCGGTGGGAACATTATATAGGTCTATAACGTAATATAACCTAACCTAAGACATCTAGCCCCTCGCTGGTAATGTTTTACAGAGTCCCGTTCGTGTCGTCCCGTACGTTTCGGTTGGGACATTATATACGTCTACAGCATTATATATCCTAACCTAAGGCAGGCTATCATCTCGGATGCAGTATTTTACAACATGCCTGGCAGATCGGCCTCTACTTCTCGGTGGGAACATTATATACGTCTATAACGTATAACAACCTAATCTAACCCATCCAGGCCCTCGCTGGTAATGTTTTACAGAATCCCGTTCCTGCCGTCCCGTACGTCTCGGTTGGGACATTATAAACGACTACAGCGATATATATCCTAACGTAAGGCATGCTAACATCTCGGATGTAGTATTTTATAACATTCCTGGCGTATCGGCCCCTACTTCTCAGTGGGAACATTATATTCATCTATTACGTAATATATCCTAACCTCACACATCTAGGCCCTCGCTGGTAATGTTTTTCAGAATCCCGTTCGTGCCGTCCCGTACGTCTCGGTTGGGACGTTATATACTTCTACAGCGATATATATCCTAACGTAAGGCAGGCTAACATCTCGGATGTAGTGTTTTACAACATTCCTGGCGTATCGGCCCCTACCTCTCGGTGGGAACATTATATAGGTCTATAACGTAATATAACCTAACCTAAGACATCTAGCCCCTCGCTGGTAATGTTTTACAGAATCCCGTTCGTGACGTCCCGTACATCTCGGTTGGAATATTATATACGTCTATAGCGTTATATATCCTAACCTAAGGCAGGCTATAATCTCGGATGTAGTATTTTACAACATTCCTGGCGTATCGGCCCCTACTCCTCGGTGGGAACATTATATAGGTCTATAACGTAATATAACCTAACCTATCACATCTAGCCACTCGCTGGTAATGTTTTACAGAATCCCGTTTGTGTCCTCCCGTACGTTTCCGTTGGGACATTATATACGTCTACAGCATTATATATCCTAACCTAAGGCAGGCTATCATCTCGGATGTAGTGCTTTACAACATTCCTGGCGTATCGGCCCCTACTTCTCGGTGGGAACATTATATACGTCTATAACGTATCACATCCTAACCTAACACATCTAGCCCCTTGCTGGTAATGTTTTACAGAGTCCCGTTCGTGTCGTCCCGTACGTTTCGGTTGGGACATTATATACGTCTACAGCGTTATATATCCTAACCTAAGGCAGGCTATAATCTCGGATGCAGTATTTTACAACATGCCTGGTGTATCGGCCCCTACTTCTCGGTGGGAACATTATATACGTCTATAAGGTATCACAACCTAACCTAACCCATCTAGCCCCTCGCTGGTAATGTTTTACAGAATCCCGTTCGTGACGCCCGTACATCTCGGTTGGAATATTATATACGTCTATAGCGTTATATATCTTAACTTAAGGCAGGCTATAATCTCGGATGTAGTATTTTACAACATTCCTGGCGTATCGGCCCCTACTCCTCGGTGCGAACATTATATAGGTCTATAACGTAATATAACCTAACCTATCACATCTAGCCGCTCGCTGGTAATGTTTTACAGAATCCCGTTCGTGCCGTCCCGTACGTCTCGGTTGGTACGTTATATACGTCAACAGCGATATATATCCTAACGTAAGGCAGGCTACCATCTCGGATGTAGTGTTTTACAACATTCCTGGCGTATCGGCGCCTACTTCTCGGTGGGAACATTATATAGGTCTATAACGTAATATAACCTAACCTAAGACATCTAGCCCCTCGCTGGTAATGTTTTACAGAGTCCCGTTCGTGTCGTCCCGTACGTTTCGGTTGGGAAATTATATACATCTACAGCATTATATATCCTAACCTAAGGCAGGCTATCATCTCGGATGCAGTATTTTACAACATGCCTGGCAGATCGGCCTCTACTTCTCGGTGGGAACATTATATACGTCTGTAACGTATAACAACCTAATCTAACCCATCCAGGCCCTCGCTGGTAATGTTTTACAGAATCCCGTTCCTGCCGTCCCGTACGTCTCGGTTGGGACATTATAAACGACTACAGCGATATATATCCTAACGTAAGGCATGCTAACATCTCGGATGTAGTATTTTACAACATTCCTGGCGTATTGGCCCCTACTTCTCAGTGGGAACATTATATTCGTCTATTACGTAATATATCCTAACCTCACACATCTAGGCCCTCGCTGGTAATGTTTTTCAGAATCCCGTTCGTGCCGTCCCGTACGTCTCGGTTGGGACGTTATATACTTCTACAGCGATATATATCCTAACGTAAGGCAGGCTAACATCTCGGATGTAGTGTTTTACAACATTCCTGGCGTATCGGCCCCTACGTCTCGGTGGGAACATTATATAGGTCTATAACGTAATATAACCTAACCTAAGACATCTAGCCCCTCGCTGGTAATGTTTTACAGAATCCCGTTCGTGACGTCCCGTACATCTCGGTTGGAATATTATATACGTCTATAGCGTTATATATCCTAACCTAAGGCAGGCTATAATCTCGGATGTAGTATTTTACAACATTCCTGGCGTATCGGCCCCTACTTCTCGGTGGGAAAATTATATAGGTCTATAACGTAATATAACCTAACCTATCACATCTAGCCGCTCGCTGGTAATGTTTTACAGAATCCCGTTCGTGCCGTCCCGTACGTCTCGGTTGGTACGTTATATACGTCAACAGCGATATATATCCTAACGTAAGGCAGGCTACCATCTCGGATGTAGTGTTTTACAACATTCCTGGCGTATCGGCGCCTACTTCTCGGTGGGAACATTATATAGCTCTATAACGTATAACAACCTAATCTAACCCATCCAGGCCCTCGCTGGTAATGTTTTACAGAATCCCGTTCCTGCCGTCCCGTACGTCTCAGTTGGGACATTATAAACGACTACAGCGATATATATCCTAACGTAAGGCATGCTAACATCTCGGATGTAGTATTTTACAACATTCCTGGCGTATTGGCCCCTACTTCTCAATGGGAACATTATATTCGTCTATTACGTAATATATCCTAACCTCACACATCTAGGCCCTCGCTGGTAATGTTTTTTAGAATCCCGTTCGTGCCGTCCCGTACGTCTCGGTTGGGACGTTATATACTTCTACAGCGATATATATCCTAACGTAAGGCAGGCTAACATCTCGGATGTAGTGTTTTACAACATTCCTGGCGTATCGGCCCCTACGTCTCGGTGGGAACATTATATAGGTCTATAACGTAATATAACCTAACCTAAGACATCTAGCCCCTCGCTGGTAATGTTTTACAGAATCCCGTTCGTGACGTCCCGTACATCTCGGTTGGAATATTATATACGTCTATAGCGTTATATATCCTAACCTAAGGCAGGCTATAATCTCGGATGTAGTATTTTACAACATTCCTGGCGTATCGGCCCCTACTTCTCGGTGGGAAAATTATATAGGTCTATAACGTAATATAACCTAACCTATCACATCTAGCCGCTCGCTGGTAATGTTTTACAGAATCCCGTTCGTGCCGTCCCGTACGTCTCGGTTGGTACGTTATATACGTCAACAGCGATATATATCCTAACGTAAGGCAGGCTACCATCTCGGATGTAGTGTTTTACAACATTCCTGGCGTATCGGCGCCTACTTCTCGGTGGGAGCATTATATAGGTCTATAACGTAATATAACCTAACCTAAGACATCTAGCCCCTCGCTGGTAATGTTTTACAGAGTCCCGTTCGTGTCGTCCCGTACGTTTCGGTTGGGACATTATATACGTCTACAGCATTATATATCCTAACCTAAGGCAGGCTATCATCTCGGATGCAGTATTTTACAACATGCCTGGCAGATCGGCCTCTACTTCTCGGTGGGAACATTATATACGTCTATAACGTATAACAACCTAATCTAACCCATCCAGGCCCTCGCTGGTAATGTTTTACAGAATCCTGTTCCTGCCGTCCCGTACGTCTCGGTTGGGACATTATAAACGACTACAGCGATATATATCCTAACGTAAGGCATGCTAACATCTCGGATGTAGTATTTTACAACATTCCTGGCGTATTGGCCCCTACTTCTCAGTGGGAACATTATATTCGTCTATTACGTAATATATCCTAACCTCACACATCTAGGCCCTCGCTGGTAATGTTTTTCAGAATCCCGTTCGTGCCGTCCCGTACGTCTCGGTTGGGACGTTATATACTTCTACAGCGATATATATCCTAACGTAAGGCAGGCTAACATCTCGGATGTAGTGTTTTACAACATTCCTGGCGTATCGGCGCCTACTTCTCGGTGGGAACATTATATAGGTCTATAACGTAATATAACCAAACCTAAGACATCTAGCCCCTCGCTGGTAATGTTTTACAGAGTCCCGTTCGTGTCGTCCCGTACGTTTCGGTTGTGACATTATATACGTCTACAGCATTATATATCCTAACCTAAGGCAGGCTATCATCTCGGATGCAGTATTTTACAACATGCCTGGCAGATCGGCCTCTACTTCTCGGTGGGAACATTATATACGTCTATAACGTATAACAACCTAATCTAACCCATCCAGGCCCTCGCTGGTAATGTTTTACAGAATCCCGTTCCTGCCGTCCCGTACGTCTCGGTTGGGACATTATAAACGACTACAGCGATATATATCCTAAGTTAAGGCATGCTAACATCTCGGATGTAGTATTTTACAACATTCCTGGCGTATTGGCCCCTACTTCTCAGTGGGAACATTATATTCGTCTATTACGTAATATATCCTAACCTCACACATCTAGGCCCTCGCTGGTAATGTTTTTCAGAATCCCGTTCGTGCCGTCCCGTACGTCTCGGTTGGGACGTTATATACTTCTACAGCGATATATATCCTAACGTAAGGCAGGCTAACATCTCGGATGTAGTGTTTTACAACATTCCTGGCGTATCGGCCCCTACGTCTCGGTGGGAACATTATATAGGTCTATAACGTAATATAACCTAACCTAAGACATCTAGCCCCTCGCTGGTAATGTTTTACAGAATCCCGTTCGTGACGTCCCGTACATCTCGGTTGGAATATTATATACGTCTATAGCGTTATATATCCTAACCTAAGGTAGGCTATAATCTCGGATGTAGTATTTTACAACATTCCTGGCGTATCGGCCCCTACTTCTCGGTGGGAACATTATATAGGTCTATAACGTAATATAACCTAACCTATCACATCTAGCCGCTCGATGGTAATGTTTTACAGAATCCCGTTCCTGCCGTCCCGTACGTCTCGGTTGGGACATTATAAACGACTACAGCGATATATATCCTAACGTAAGGCATGCTAACATCTCGGATGTAGTATTTTATAACATTCCTGGCGTATCGGCCCCTACTTCTCAGTGGGAACATTATATTCGTCTATTACGTAATATATCCTAACCTCACACATCTAGGCCCTCGCTGGTAATGTTTTTCAGAATCCCGTTCGTGCCGTCCCGTACGTCTCGGTTGGGACGTTATATACTTCTACAGCGATATATATCCTAACGTAAGGCAGGCTAACATCTCGGATGTAGTGTTTTACAACATTCCTGGCGTATCGGCCCCTACGTCTCGGTGGGAACATTATATAGGTCTATAACGTAATATAACCTAACCTAAGACATCTAGCCCCTCGCTGGTAATGTTTTACAGAATCCCGTTCGTGACGTCCCGTACATCTCGGTTGGAATATTATATACGTCTATAGCGTTATATATCCTAACCTAAGGCAGGCTATAATCTCGGATGTAGTATTTTACAACATTCCTGGCGTATCGGCCCCTACTCCTCGGTGGGAACATTATATAGGTCTATAACGTAATATAACCTAACCTATCACATCTAGCCGCTCGCTGGTAATGTTTTACAGAATCCCGTTCGTGCCGTCCCGTACGTCTCGGTTGGTACGTTATATACGTCAACAGCGATATATATCCTAACGTAAGGCAGGCTACCATCTCGGATGTAGTGTTTTACAACATTCCTGGCATATCGGCCTCTACTTCTCGGTGGGAACATTATATACGTCTATAACGTATAACAACCTAATCTAACCCATCCAGGCCCTCGCTGGTAATGTTTTACAGAATCCCGTTCCTGCCGTCCCGTACGTCTCGGTTGGGATATTATAGACGTCTACAGCGATACATATCCTAACGTAAGGCATGCTAACATCTCGGATGTAGTATTTTACAACATTCCTGGCGTATCGGCCCCTACTTCTCGGTGGGAACATTATATTCGTCTATTACGTAATATAACCTATCCTCACACATCTAGGCCTTCGCTGGTAATGTTTTACAGAGTCCCGTTCGTGTCGTCCCGTACGTTTCGGTTGGGACATTATATATGTCTACAGCGTTATATATCCTAACCTAAGGCGGGCTATAATCTCGGATGCAGTATTTTACAACATGCCTGGTGTATCGGCCCCTACTTCTCGGTGGGAACATTATATACGTCTATAAGGTATCACAACCTAACCTAACCCATCTAGCCCCTCGCTGGTAATGTTTTACAGAATCCCGTTCGTGACGCCCGTACATCTCGGTTGGAATATTATATACGTCTATAGCGTTACATATCCTAACCTAAGGCAGGCTATAATCTCGGATGTAGTATTTTACAACATTCCTGGCGTATCGGCCCCTACTACTCGGTGGGAACATTATATACGTCTATAACGTAATATAACCTAACCTAAGACATCTAGCCCCTCGCTGGTAATGTTTTACAGAATCCCGTTCGTGACGTCCCGTACATCTCGGTTGGAATATTATATACGTCTATAGCGTTATATATCCTAACCTAAGGCAGGCTATAATCTCGAATGTAGTATTTTACAACATTCCTGGCGTATCGGCCCCTACTCCTCGGTGGGAACATTATATAGGTCTATAACGTAATATAACCTAACCTATCACATCTAGCCGCTCGCTGGTAATGTTTTACAGAATCCCGTTCGTGCCGTCCCGTACGTCTCGGCTGGTACGTTATATACGTCAACAGCGATATATATCCTAACGTAAGGCAGGCTACCATCTCGGATGTAATGTTTTACAACATTCCTGGCGTATCGGCGCCTACTTCTCGGTGGGAACATTATATAGGTCTATATCGTAATATAACCTAACCTAAGACATCTAGCCCCTCGCTGGTAATGTTTTACAGAATCCCGTTTGTGTCGTCCCGTACGTTTCTTTTGGGACATTATATACGTCTACAGCGTTATATATCCTAACCTAAGGCAGGCTATGATCTCGGATGCAGTATTTTACAACATTCCTGGCATATCGGCCCCTACTTCTCGGTGGGAACATTATATACGTCTATAACGTATCACAACCTAACCTAACCCATCTAGCCCCTCGCTGGTAATATTTTACAGAATCCCGTTCGTGACGTCCCGTACATCTCGGTTGGAATATTATATACGTCTATAGCGTTATATATCCTAACCTAAGGCAGGCTATAATCTCGGATGTAGTATTTTACAACATTCCTGGCGTATCGGCCCCTACTTCTCGGTGGGAACATTATATACGTCTATAACGTATCACAACCTAACCTAACCCATCTAGCCCCTCGCTGGTAATGTTTTACAGAATCCCGTTCGTGCCGTCCCGTACGTCTCGGTTGGGACGTTATATACGTCTACAGCGTTATATATCCTAACCTAAGGCAGGCTATCATCTCGGATGCAGTATTTTACAACATTCCTGGCATATCGGCCCCTACTTCTCGGTGGGAACATTATATACGTCTATAACGTATCACAACCTAACCTAACCCATCTAGCCCCTCGCTGGTAATATTTTACAGAATCCCGTTCGTGACGTCCCGTACATCTCGGTTGGAATATTATATACGTCTATAGCGTTATATATCCTAACCTAAGGCAGGCTATAATCTCGGATGTAGTATTTTACACCATTCCTGACGTATCGGCCCCTACTTCTCGGTGGGAACATTATATAGGTCTATAACGTAATATAACCTAACCTAACACATCTAGCCCCTCGCTGGTAATGTTTTACAGAATCCCGTTCGTGACGTCCCGTACATCTCGGTTGGGACATTATAAACGTCTACAGCGATATATATCCTAACGTAAGGCATGCTAACATCTCGGATGCAGTATTTTCCACCATTCCTGGCGTATCGGCCCCTACTTCTCGGTGGGAACATTATATACGTCTATAAAGTATCACAACCTAACCTAACCCATCTAGCCCCTCGCTGGTAATGTTTTACAAAATCCCGTTCGTGCCGTCCCGTACGTCTCGGTTGGTACGTTATATACGTCAACTGCGATATATATCCTAACGTAAGGCAGGCTACCATCTCGGATGTAGTGTTTTACAACATTCCTGGCGTATCGGCGCCTACTTCTCGGTGGGAACACTATATTCGTCTATAACGTATCACAACCTAACCTAACCCATCTAGCCCCTCGCTGGTAATGTTTTACAGAATCCCGTTCGTGACGTCCCGTACATCTCGGTTGGAATATTATATACGTCTATAGCGTTATATATCCTAACCTAAGGCAGGCTATAATCTCGGATGTAGTATTTTACAACATTCCTGGCGTATCGGCCCCTACTTCTCGGTGGGAACATTATATAGGTCTATAACGTAATATAACCTAACCTATCACATCTAGCCCCTCGCTGGTAATGTTTTACAGAATCCCGTTCGTGCCGTCCCGTACGTCTCGGTTGGGACGTTATATACGTCTTCAGCGATATATATCCTAACGTAAGGCAGGCTACCATCTCGGATGTAGTGTTTTACAACATTCCTGGCGTATCGGCCCCTACTTCTCGGTGGGAACATTATATACGTCTATAACGTATCACAACCTAACCTAACCCATCTAGCCCCTCGCTGGTAATATTTTACAGAATCGCTTTCGTGTCGTCCCGTACGTGCCGATTGGGATATTATATACGTCTATAGCGTTATATATCCTAACCTAAGGCAGGCTATCATCTCGGATGTAGTATTTTACAACATTCCTGGCATATCGGCCCCTACTTCTCGGTGGGAACATTATATAGGTCTATAACGTAATATAACCTAACCTAATACATCTAGCCCCTCGCTGGTAATGTTTTACAGAATCCCGTTTGTGTAGTCCCGTACGTCTCGGTTGGGACATTATATACGTCTACAGCGTTAGATATCCTAACCTAAGGCAGGCTATCATATCGGATGCAGTATTTTACAACATTCCTGGCGTATCGGCGCCTACTTCTCGGTGGGAACATTATATTCGTCTATAACGTATCACAACCTAACCTAACCCATCTAGCCCCTCGCTGGTAATGTTTTACAGAATCCCGTTCGTGCCGTCCCGTACGTCTCGGTTGGTACGTCATATACGTCAACAGCGATATATATCCTAACGTAAGGCAGGCTACCATCTCGGATGTAGTGTTTTACAACATTCCTGGCGTATCCGCGCCTACTTCTCGGTGGGAACATTATATTCGTCTATAACGTATCACAACCTAACCTAACCCATCTAGCCCCTCGCTGGTAATGTTTTACAGAATCCCGTTCGTGACGTCCCGTACATCTCGGTTGGAATATTATATACGTCTATAGCGTTATATATCATAACCTAAGGCAGGCTATAATCTCGGATGTAGTATTTTACAACATTCCTGGCGTATCGGCACCTACTTCTCGGTGGGAACATTATATAGGTCTATAACGTAATATAACCTAACCTATCACATCTAGCCCCTCGCTGGTAATGTTTTACAGAATCCCGTTCGTGCCGTCCCGTACGTCTCGGTTGGGACGTTATATACGTCTTCAGCGATATATATCCTAACGTAAGGCAGGCTACCATCTCGGATGTAGTGTTTTACAACATTCCTGGCGTATCGGCCCCTACTTCTCGGTGGGAACATTATATAGGTCTATAACGTAATATAACCTAACCTAACACATCTAGCCCCTCGCTGGTAATGTTTTACAGAATCCCGTTCGTGCCGTCCCGTACGTCTCGGTTCGGACGTTATATACGTCTACAGCGTTATATATCCTAACCTAAGGCAGGCTATCATCTCGGATGCAGTATTTTACAACATTCCTGGCATATCGGTCCCTACTTCTCGGTGGGAACATTATATAGGTCTATAACGTAATATAACCTAACCTAACACATCTAGCCCCTCGCTGGTAATGTTTTACAGAATCCCGTTCGTGACGTCCCGTACATCTCGGTTGGGACATTATAAACGTCTACAGCGATATATATCCTAACGTAAGGCATGCTAACATCTCGGATGCAGTATTTTCCACCATTCCTGGCGTATCGGCCCCTACTTCTCGGTGGGAACATTATATTCGTCTATAACGTAATATAACCTAACCTAACCCATCTAGCCCCTCGCTGGTAATGTTTTACAGAATCGCTTTCGTGTCGTCCCGTACGTGTCGATTGACATACTATATACGTCTATAGCGTTATATATCCTAACCTAAGGCAGCCTATCATCTCGGATGCAGTATTTTAAAACATTCCTGGCATATCGGCCCCTACTTCTCGGTGGGAACATTATATACGTCTATAACGTATCACAACCTAACCTAACCCATCTAGCCCCTCGCTGGTAATGTTTTACAGAATCCCGTTCGTGCCGTCCCGTACGTCTCGGTTGGGACGTTATATACGTCTACAGCGTTATATATCCTAACCTAAGGCAGGCTATCATCTCGGATGCAGTATTTTACAACATTCCTGGCATATCGGGCCCTACTTCTCGGTGGGAACATTATATATGTCTATAACGTATCACAACCTAATCTAACCCATCCAGGCCCTCGCTGGTAATGTTTTACAGAATCCCGTTCCTGTCGTCCCGTACGTCTCGGTTGGGACATTATAAACGTCTACAGCGATATATATCCTAACGTAAGGCAGGCTAACATCTCGGATGTAGTATTTTACAACATTCCTGACGTATCGGCCCCTACTTCTCGGTGGGAACATTATATAGGTCTATAACGTAATATAACCTAACCTAACACATCTAGCCCCTCGCTGGTAATGTTTTACAGAATCCCGTTCGTGACGTCCCGTACACCTCGGTTGGGACATTATAAACGTCTACAGCGATATATATCCTAACGTAAGGCATGCTAACATCTCGGATGCAGTATTTTCCACGATTCCTGGCGTATCGGCACCTACTTCTCGGCGGGAACATTATGCACGTTTATAACGTAACATAACCTAACCTAACCCATCTAGCCCCTCGCTGGTAATATTTTACAGAATCGCTTTCGTGTCGTCCCGTACGTGCCGATTGGGATATTATATACGTCTATAGCGTTATATATCCTAACCTAAGGCAGGCTATCATCTCGGATGTAGTATTTTACAACATTCCTGGCATATCGGCCCCTACTTCTCGGTGGGAACATTATATAGGTCTATAACGTAATATAACCTAACCTAACACATCTAGCCCCTCGCTGGTAATGTTTTACAGAATCCCGTTCGTGCCGTCCCGTACGTCTCGGTTGGGACGTTATATACGTCTTCAGCGATATATATCCTAACGTAAGGCAGGCTACCATCTCGGATGTAGTGTTTTACAACATTCCTGGCGTATCGGCCCCTACTTCTCGGTGGGAACATTATATAGGTCTATAACGTAATATAACCTAACCTAACCCATCTAGCCCCTCGCTGGTAATGTTTTACAGAATCCCGTTCGTGACGTCCCGTACATCTCGGTTGGAATATTATATACGTCTATAGCGTTATATATCCTAACCTAAGGCAGGCTATAATCTCGGATGTAGTATTTTACAACATTCCTGGCGTATCGGCCCCTACTTCTCGGTGGGAACATTATATAGGTCTATAACGTAATATAACCTAACCTATCACATCTAGCCCCTCGCTGGTAATGTTTTACAGAATCCCGTTCGTGCCGTCCCGTACGTCTCGGTTGGGACGTTATATACGTCTTCAGCGATATATATCCTAACGTAAGGCAGGCTACCATCTCGGATGTAGTGTTTTACAACATTCCTGGCGTATCGGCCCCTACTTCTCGGTGGGAACATTATATACGTCTATAACGTATCACAACCTAACCTAACCCATCTAGCCCCTCGCTGGTAATATTTTACAGAATCGCTTTCGTGTCGTCCCGTACGTGCCGATTGGGATATTATATACGTCTATAGCGTTATATATCCTAACCTAAGGCAGGCTATCATCTCGGATGTAGTATTTTACAACATTCCTGGCATATCGGCCCCTACTTCTCGGTGGGAACATTATATAGGTCTATAACGTAATATAACCTAACCTAATACATCTAGCCCCTCGCTGGTAATGTTTTACAGAATCCCGTTTGTGTAGTCCCGTACGTCTCGGTTGGGACATTATATACGTCTACAGCGTTATATATCCTAACCTAAGGCAGGCTATCATATCGGATGCAGTATTTTACAACATTCCTGGCGTATCGGCGCCTACTTCTCGGTGGGAACATTATATTCGTCTATAACGTATCACAACCTAACCTAACCCATCTAGCCCCTCGCTGGTAATGTTTTACAGAATCCCGTTCGTGCCGTCCCGTACGTCTCGGTTGGTACGTCATATACGTCAACAGCGATATATATCCTAACGTAAGGCAGGCTACCATCTCGGATGTAGTGTTTTACAACATTCCTGGCGTATCGGCGCCTACTTCTCGGTGGGAACATTATATTCGTCTATAACGTATCACAACCTAACCTAACCCATCTAGCCCCTCGCTGGTAATGTTTTACAGAATCCCGTTCGTGACGTCCCGTACATCTCGGTAGGGACATTATAAACGTCTACAGCGATATATATCCTAACGTAAGGCATGCTAACATCTCGGATGCAGTATTTTCCACCATTCCTGGCGTATCGGCCCCTACTTCTCGGTGGGAACATTATATTCGTCTATAACGTAATATAACCTAACCTAACCCATCTAGCCCCTCGCTGGTAATGTTTTACAGAATCGCTTTCGTGTCGTCCCGTACGAGTCGATTGACATACTATATACGTCTATAGCGTTATATATCCTAACCTAAGGCAGCCTATCATCTCGGATGCAGTATTTTAAAACATTCCTGGCATATCGGCCCCTACTTCTCGGTGGGAACATTATATACGTCTATAACGTATCACAACCTAACCTAACCCATCTAGCCCCTCGCTGGTAATGTTTTACAGAATCCCGTTCGTGCCGTCCCGTACGTCTCGGTTGGGACGTTCTATACGTCTACAGCGTTATATATCCTAACCTAAGGCAGGCTATCATCTCGGATGCAGTATTTTACAACATTCCTGGCATATCGGGCCCTACTTCTCGGTGGGAACATTATATATGTCTATAACGTATCACAACCTAATCTAACCCATCCAGGCCCTCGCTGGTAATGTTTTACAGAATCCCGTTCCTGTCGTCCCGTACGTCTCGGTTGGGACATTATAAACGTCTACAGCGATATATATCCTAACGTAAGGCAGGCTAACATCTCGGATGTAGTATTTTACAACATTCCTGACGTATCGGCCCCTACTTCTCGGTGGGAACATTATATAGGTCTATAACGTAATATAACCTAACCTAACACATCTAGCCCCTCGCTGGTAATGTTTTACAGAATCCCGTTCGTGACGTCCCGTACACCTCGGTTGGGACATTATAAACGTCTACAGCGATATATATCCTAACGTAAGGCATGCTAACATCTCGGATGCAGTATTTTCCACGATTCCTGGCGTATCGGCACCTACTTCTCGGCGGGAACATTATGCACGTTTATAACGTAACATAACCTAACCTAACCCATCTAGCCCCTCGCTGGTAATATTTTACAGAATCGCTTTCGTGTCGTCCCGTACGTGCCGATTGGGATATTATATACGTCTATAGCGTTATATATCCTAACCTAAGGCAGGCTATCATCTCGGATGTAGTATTTTACAACATTCCTGGCATATCGGCCCCTACTTCTCGGTGGGAACATTATATAGGTCTATAACGTAATATAACCTAACCTAACACATCTAGCCCCTCGCTGGTAATGTTTTACAGAATCCCGTTCGTGCCGTCCCGTACGTCTCGGTTGGGACGTTATATACGTCTTCAGCGATATATATCCTAACGTAAGGCAGGCTACCATCTCGGATGTAGTGTTTTACAACATTCCTGGCGTATCGGCCCCTACTTCTCGGTGGGAACATTATATAGGTCTATAACGTAATATAACCTAACCTAACACATCTAGCCCCTCGCTGGTAATGTTTTACAGAATCCCGTTCGTGACGTCCCGTACATCTCGGTTGGGACATTATAAACGTCTACAGCGATATATATCCTAACGTAAGGCATGCTAACATCTCGGATGCAGTATTTTCCACCATTCCTGGCGTATCGGCCCCTACTTCTCGGTGGGAACATTATATACGTCTATAAAGTATCACAACCTAACCTAACCCATCTAGCCCCTCGCTGTTAATGTTTTACAAAATCCCGTTCGTGCCGTCCCGTACGTCTCGGTTGGTACGTTATATACGTCAACTGCGATATATATCCTAACGTAAGGCAGGCTACCATCTCGGATGTAGTGTTTTACAACATTCCTGGCGTATCGGCGCCTACTTCTCGGTGGGAACACTATATTCGTCTATAACGTATCACAACCTATCCTAACCCATCTAGCCCCTCGCTGGTAATGTTTTACAGAATCCCGTTCGTGACGTCCCGTACATCTCGGTTGGAATATTATATACGTCTATAGCGTTATATATCCTAACCTAAGGCAGGCTATAATCTCGGATGTAGTATTTTACAACATTCCTGGCGTATCGGCCCCTACTTCTCGGTGGGAACATTATATAGGTCTATAACGTAATATAACCTAACCTATCACATCTAGCCCCTCGCTGGTAATGTTTTACAGAATCCCGTTCGTGCCGTCCCGTACGTCTCGGTTGGGACGTTATATACGTCTTCAGCGATATATATCCTAACGTAAGGCAGGCTACCATCTCGGATGTAGTGTTTTACAACATTCCTGGCGTATCGGCCCCTACTTCTCGGTGGGAACATTATATACGTCTATAACGTATCACAACCTAACCTAACCCATCTAGCCCCTCGCTGGTAATATTTTACAGAATCGCTTTCGTGTCGTCCCGTACGTGCCGATTGGGATATTATATACGTCTATAGCGTTATATATCCTAACCTAAGGCAGGCTATCATCTCGGATGTAGTATTTTACAACATTCCTGGCATATCGGCCCCTACTTCTCGGTGGGAACATTATATAGGTCTATAACGTAATATAACCTAACCTAATATATCTAGCCCCTCGCTGGTAATGTTTTACAGAATCCCGTTTGTGTAGTCCCGTACGTCTCGGTTGGGACATTATATACGTCTACAGCGTTATATATCCTAACCTAAGGCAGGCTATCATATCGGATGCAGTATTTTACAACATTCCTGGCGTATCGGCGCCTACTTCTCGGTGGGAACATTATATTCGTCTATAACGTATCACAACCTAACCTAACCCATCTAGCCCCTCGCTGGTAATGTTTTACAGAATCCCGTTCGTGCCGTCCCGTACGTCTCGGTTGGTACGTCATATACGTCAACAGCGATATATATCCTAACGTAAGGCAGGCTACCATCTCGGATGTAGTGTTTTACAACATTCCTGGCGTATCGGCGCCTACTTCTCGGTGGGAACATTATATTCGTCTATAACGTATCACAACCTAACCTAACCCATCTAGCCCCTCGCTGGTAATGTTTTACAGAATCCCGTTCGTGACGTCCCGTACATCTCGGTTGGAATATTATATACGTCTATAGCGTTATATATCCTAACCTAAGGCAGGCTATAATCTCGGATGTAGTATTTTACAACATTCCTGGCGTATCGGCCCCTACTTCTCGGTGGGAACATTATATAGGTCTATAACGTAATATAACCTAACCTATCACATCTAGCCCCTCGCTGGTAATGTTTTACAGAATCCCGTTCGTGCCGTCCCGTACGTCTCGGTTGGGACGTTATATACGTCTTCAGCGATATATATCCTAACGTAAGGCAGGCTACCATCTCGGATGTAGTGTTTTACAACATTCCTGGCGTATCGGCCCCTACTTCTCGGTGGGAACATTATATAGGTCTATAACGTAATATAACCTAACCTAACACATCTAGCCCCTCGCTGGTAATGTTTTACAGAATCCCGTTCGTGCCGTCCCGTACGTCTCGGTTCGGACGTTATATACGTCTACAGCGTTATATATCCTAACCTAAGGCAGGCTATCATCTCGGATGCAGTATTTTACAACATTCCTGGCATATCGGTCCCTACTTCTCGGTGGGAACATTATATAGGTCTATAACGTAATATAACCTAACCTAACACATCTAGCCCCTCGCTGGTAATGTTTTACAGAATCCCGTTCGTGACGTCCCGTACATCTCGGTTGGGACATTATAAACGTCTACAGCGATATATATCCTAACGTAAGGCATGCTAACATCTCGGATGCAGTATTTTCCACCATTCCTGGCGTATGGGCCCCTACTTCTCGGTGGGAACATTATATTCGTCTATAACGTAATATAACCTAACCTAACCCATCTAGCCCCTCGCTGGTAATGTTTTACAGAATCGCTTTCGTGTCGTCCCGTACGTGTCGATTGACATACTATATACGTCTATAGCGTTATATATCCTAACCTAAGGCAGCCTATCATCTCGGATGCAGTATTTTAAAACATTCCTGGCATATCGGCCCCTACTTCTCGGTGGGAACATTATATACGTCTATAACGTATCACAACCTAACCTAACCCATCTAGCCCCTCGCTGGTAATGTTTTACAGAATCCCGTTCGTGCCGTCCCGTACGTCTCGGTTGGGACGTTATATACGTCTACAGCGTTATATATCCTAACCTAAGGCAGGCTATCATCTCGGATGCAGTATTTTACAACATTCCTGGCATATCGGGTCCTACTTCTCGGTGGGAACATTATATATGTCTATAACGTATCACAACCTAATCTAACCCATCCAGGCCCTCGCTGGTAATGTTTTACAGAATCCCGTTCCTGTCGTCCCGTACGTCTCGGTTGGGACATTATAAACGTCTACAGCGATATATATCCTAACGTAAGGCAGGCTAACATCTCGGATGTAGTATTTTACAACATTCCTGACGTATCGGCCCCTACTTCTCGGTGGGAACATTATATAGGTCTATAACGTAATATAACCTAACCTAACACATCTAGCCCCTCGCTGGTAATGTTTTACAGAATCCCGTTCGTGACGTCCCGTACACCTCGGTTGGGACATTATAAACGTCTACAGCGATATATATCCTAACGTAAGGCATGCTAACATCTCGGATGCAGTATTTTCCACGATTCCTGGCGTATCGGCACCTACTTCTCGGCGGGAACATTATGCACGTTTATAACGTAACATAACCTAACCTAACCCATCTAGCCCCTCGCTGGTAATATTTTACAGAATCGCTTTCGTGTCGTCCCGTACGTGCCGATTGGGATATTATATACGTCTATAGCGTTATATATCCTAACCTAAGGCAGGCTATCATCTCGGATGTAGTATTTTACAACATTCCTGGCATATCGGCCCCTACTTCTCGGTGGGAACATTATATAGGTCTATAACGTAATATAACCTAACCTAACACATCTAGCCCCTCGCTGGTAATGTTTTACAGAATTCCGTTTGTGTAGTCCCGTACGTCTCGGTTGGGACATTATATACGTCTACAGCGTTATATATCCTAACCTAAGGCAGGCTATCATCTCGGATGTAGGGTTTTACAACATTCCTGGAGTATCGGCCCCTACTTCTCGGTGGGAACATTATATACGTCTATAACGTATCACATCCTAACCTAACACATCTAGCCCCTCGCTGGTAATGTTTTACAGAATTCCGTTCGTGCCGTCCCGTACGTCTCGGTTGGTACGTTATATACGTCAACAGCGATATATATCCTAACGTAAGGCAGGCTACCATCTCGGATGTAGTGTTTTACAACATTCCTGGCGTATCGGCGCCTACTTCTCGGTGGGAACATTATACTCGTCTATAACGTATCACAACCTAACCTAACCCATCTAGCCCCTCGCTGGTAATGTTTTACAGAATCCCGTTCGTGACGTCCCGTACATCTCGGTTGGAATATTATATACGTCTATAGCGTTATATATCCTAACCTAAGGCAGGCTATAATCTCGGATGTAGTATTTTACAACATTCCTGGCGTATCGGCCCCTACTTCTCGGTGGGAACATTATATAGGTCTATAACGTAATATAACCTAACCTATCACATCTAGCCCCTCGCTGGTAATGTTTTACAGAATCCCGTTCGTGCCGTCCCGTACGTCTCGGTTGGGACGTTATATACGTCTTCAGCGATATATATCCTAACGTAAGGCGGGCTACCATCTCGGATGTAGTGTTTTACAACATTCCTGGCGTATCGGCCCCTACTTCTCGGTGGGAACATTATATAGGTCTATAACGTAATATAACCTAACCTATCACATCTAGCCCCTCGCTGGTAATGTTTTACAGAATCCCGTTCGTGCCGTCCCGTACGTCTCGGTTGGGACGTTATATACGTCTTCAGCGATATATATCCTAACGTAAGGCAGGCTACCATCTCGGATGTAGTGTTTTACAACATTCCTGGCGTATCGGCCCCTACTTCTCGGTGGGAACATTATATACGTTTATAACGTAACATAACCTAACCTAACCCATCCAGCCCCTCGCTGGTAATATTTTACAGAATCGCTTTCGTGTCGTCCGGTAGTGCCGATTGGGATATTATATACGTCTATAGCGTTATATATCCTAACCTAAGGCAGGCTATCGTCTCGGATGCACTATTTTAAAACATTCCTGGCATATCGGCCCCTACTTCTCGGTGGGAACATTATATACGTCTATAACGTATCACAACCAAACCTAACCCATCTAGCCCCTCGCTGGTAATGTTTTACAGAATCCCGTTCGTGACGTCCCGTACATCTCGGTTGGAATATTATATACGTCTATAGCGTTATATATCCTAGCCTAAGGCAGGCTATAATCTCGGATGTAGTATTTTACAACATTCCTGGCGTATCGGCGCCTACTTCTCGGTGGGAACATTATATTCGTCTATAACGTAATATAACCTAACCTAACCCATCTAGCCCCTCGCTGGTAATGTTTTACAGAATCGCTTTCGTGTCGTCCCGTACATCTCGGTTGGAATATTATATACGTCTATAGCATTATATATCCTAACCTAAGGCAGGCTATAATCTCGGATGTAGTATTTTACAACATTCCTGGCGTATCGGCCCCTACTTCTCGGTGGGAACATTATATACGTCTATAACGTATCACAACATAACCTAACCCATCTAGCCCCTCGCTGGTAATGTTTTACAAAATCCCGTTCGTGCCGTCCCGTACGTCTCGTTTGGGACGTTATATACGTCTACAGCGTTATATATCCTAACCTAAGGCAGGCTATCATCTCGGATGCAGTATTTTACAACATTCCTGGCATATCGGGCCCTACTTCTCGGTGGGAACATTATATAAGTCTATAACGTATCACAACCTAATCTAACCCATCCAGGCCCTCGCTGGTAATGTTTTACAGAATCCCGTTCCTGTCGTCCCGTACGTCTCGGTTGGGACATTATAAACGTCTACAGCGATATATATCCTAACGTAAGGCAGGCTACCATCTCGGATGTAGTGTTTTACAACATTCCTGGCGTATCGGCGCCTACTTCTCGGTGGGAACATTATATTCGTCTATAACGTAATATAACCTAACCTAACCCATCTAGCCCCTCGCTGGTAATGTTTTACAGAATCGCTTTCGTGTCGTCCCGTACGTGTCGATTGGGATACTATATACGTCTATAGCGTTATATATCCTAACCTAAGGCAGGCTATCATCTCGGATGCAGTATTTTAAAACATTCCTGGCATATCGGCCCCTACTTCTCGGTGGGAACATTATATAGGTCTATAACGTAATATAACCTAACCTATCACATCTAGCCCCTCGCTGGTAATGCTTTACAGAATCCCGTTCGTGACGTCCCGTACATCTCGGTGGGACATTATAAACGTCTACAGCGATATATATCCTAACGTAAGGCATGCTAACATCTCGGATGCAGTATTTTCCGCCATTCCTGGCGTATCGGCACCTACTTCTCGGCGGGAACATTATGCACGTTTATAACGTAACATAACCTAACCTAACCCATCTAGCCCCTCGCTGGTAATATTTTACAGAATCGCTTTCGTGTCGTCCCGTACGTGCCGATTGGGATACTATATACGTCTATAGCGTTATATATCCTAACCTAAGGCAGGCTATCGTCTCGGATGCACTATTTTAAAACATTCCTGGCATATCGGCCCCTACTTCTCGGTGGGAACATTATATACGTCTATAACGTATCACAACCAAACCTAACCCATCTAGCCCCTCGCTGGTAATGTTTTACAGAATCCCGTTCGTGACGTCCCGTACATCTCGGTTGGAATATTATATACGTCTATAGCGTTATATATCCTAGCCTAAGGCAGGCTATAATCTCGGATGTAGTATTTTACAACATTCCTGGCGTATCGGCGCCTACTTCTCGGTGGGAACATTATATTCGTCTATAACGTAATATAACCTAACCTAACCCATCTAGCCCCTCGCTGGTAATGTTTTACAGAATCGCTTTCGTGTCGTCCCGTACATCTCGGTTGGAATATTATATACGTCTATAGCATTATATATCCTAACCTAAGGCAGGCTATAATCTCGGATGTAGTATTTTACAACATTCCTGGCGTATCGGCCCCTACTTCTCGGTGGGAACATTATATACGTCTATAACGTATCACAACATAACCTAACCCATCTAGCCCCTCGCTGGTAATGTTTTACAAAATCCCGTTCGTGCCGTCCCGTACGTCTCGTTTGGGACGTTATATACGTCTACAGCGTTATATATCCTAACCTAAGGCAGGCTATCATCTCGGATGCAGTATTTTACAACATTCCTGGCATATCGGGCCCTACTTCTCGGTGGGAACATTATATAAGTCTATAACGTATCACAACCTAATCTAACCCATCCAGGCCCTCGCTGGTAATGTTTTACAGAATCCCGTTCCTGTCGTCCCGTACGTCTCGGTTGGGACATTATAAACGTCTACAGCGATATATATCCTAACGTAAGGCAGGCTACCATCTCGGATGTAGTGTTTTACAACATTCCTGGCGTATCGGCGCCTACTTCTCGGTGGGAACATTATATTCGTCTATAACGTAATATAACCTAACCTAACCCATCTAGCCCCTCGCTGGTAATGTTTTACAGAATCGCTTTCGTGTCGTCCCGTACGTGTCGATTGGGATACTATATACGTCTATAGCGTTATATATCCTAACCTAAGGCAGGCTATCATCTCGGATGCAGTATTTTAAAACATTCCTGGCATATCGGCCCCTACTTCTCGGTGGGAACATTATATAGGTCTATAACGTAATATAACCTAACCTATCACATCTAGCCCCTCGCTGGTAATGCTTTACAGAATCCCGTTCGTGACGTCCCGTACATCTCGGTGGGACATTATAAACGTCTACAGCGATATATATCCTAACGTAAGGCATGCTAACATCTCGGATGCAGTATTTTCCGCCATTCCTGGCGTATCGGCACCTACTTCTCGGCGGGAACATTATGCACGTTTATAACGTAACATAACCTAACCTAACCCATCTAGCCCCTCGCTGGTAATATTTTACAGAATCGCTTTCGTGTCGTCCCGTACGTGCCGATTGGGATACTATATACGTCTATAGCGTTATATATCCTAACCTAAGGCAGGCTATCGTCTCGGATGCACTATTTTAAAACATTCCTGGCATATCGGCCCCTACTTCTCGGTGGGAACATTATATACGTCTATAACGTATCACAACCAAACCTAACCCATCTAGCCCCTCGCTGGTAATGTTTTACAGAATCCCGTTCGTGACGTCCCGTACATCTCGGTTGGAATATTATATACGTCTATAGCGTTATATATCCTAGCCTAAGGCAGGCTATAATCTCGGATGTAGTATTTTACAACATTCCTGGCGTATCGGCCCCTACTTCTCGGTGGGAACATTATATAGGTCTATAACGTAATACAATCTAACCTATCACATCTAGCCCCTCGCTGGTAATGTTTTACAGAATCCCGTTCGTGACGTCCCGTACATCTCGGTTGGAATATTATATACGTCTATAGCGTTATATATCCTAGCCTAAGGCAGGCTATAATCTCGGATGTAGTATTTTACAACATTCCTGGCGTATCGGCCCCTACTTCTCGGTGGGAACATTATATAGGTCTATAACGTAATACAATCTAACCTATCACATCTAGCCCCTCGCTGGTAATGTTTTACAGAATCCCGTTCGTGACGTACCGTACATCTCGGTTGGAATATTATATACGTCTATAGCGTTATATATACTAACCTAAGGCAGGCTATAATCTCGGATGTAGTATTTTACAACATTCCTGGCGTATCGGCGCCTACTTCTCGGTGGGAACATTATATTCGTCTATAACGTAATATAACCTAACCTAACCCATCTAGCCCCTCGCTGGTAATGTTTTACAGAATCGCTTTCGTGTCGTCCCGTACATCTCGGTTGGAATATTATATACGTCTATAGCATTATATATCCTAACCTAAGGCAGGCTATAATCTCGGATGTAGTATTTTACAACATTCCTGGCGTATCGGCCCCTACTTCTCGGTGGGAACATTATATACGTCTATAACGTATCACAACCTAACCTAACCCATCTAGCCCCTCGCTGGTAATGTTTTACAAAATCCCGTTCGTGCCGTCCCGTACGTCTCGTTTGGGACGTTATATACGTCTACAGCGTTATATATCCTAACCTAAGGCAGGCTATCATCTCGGATGCACTATTTTAAAACATTCCTGGCATATCGGCCCCTACTTCTCGGTGGGAACATTATATACGTCTATAACGTATCACAACCTAACCTAACCCATCTAGCCCCTCGCTGGTAATATTTTACAGAATCCCGTTCGTGACGTCCCGTACATCTCGGTTGGAATATTATATACGTCTATAGCGTTATATATCCTAACCTAAGGCAGGCTATAATCTCGGATGTAGTATTTTACACCATTCCTGACGTATCGGCCCCTACTTCTCGGTGGGAACATTATATAGGTCTATAACGTAATATAACCTAACCTAACACATCTAGCCCCTCGCTGGTAATGTTTTACAGAATCCCGTTCGTGACGTCCCGTACATCTCGGTTGGGACATTATAAACGTCTACAGCGATATATATCCTAACGTAAGGCATGCTAACATCTCGGATGCAGTATTTTCCACCATTCCTGGCGTATCGGCCCCTACTTCTCGGTGGGAACATTATATACGTCTATAAAGTATCACAACCTAACCTAACCCATCTAGCCCCTCGCTGGTAATGTTTTACAAAATCCCGTTCGTGCCGTCCCGTACGTCTCGGTTGGTACGTTATATACGTCAACTGCGATATATATCCTAACGTAAGGCAGGCTACCATCTCGGATGTAGTGTTTTACAACATTCCTGGCGTATCGGCGCCTACTTCTCGGTGGGAACACTATATTCGTCTATAACGTATCACAACCTAACCTAACCCATCTAGCCCCTCGCTGGTAATGTTTTACAGAATCCCGTTCGTGACGTCCCGTACATCTCGGTTGGAATATTATATACGTCTATAGCGTTATATATCCTAACCTAAGGCAGGCTATAATCTCGGATGTAGTATTTTACAACATTCCTGGCGTATCGGCCCCTACTTCTCGGTGGGAACATTATATAGGTCTATAACGTAATATAACCTAACCTATCACATCTAGCCCCTCGCTGGTAATGTTTTACAGAATCCCGTTCGTGCCGTCCCGTACGTCTCGTTTGGGACGTTATATACGTCTACAGCGTTATATATCCTAACCTAAGGCAGGCTATCATCTCGGATGCAGTATTTTACAACATTCCTGGCATATCGGCCCCTACTTCTCGGTGGGAACATTATATACGTCTATAACGTATCACAACCTAATCTAACCCATCCAGGCCCTCGCTGGTAATGTTTTACAGAATCCCGTTCCTGTCGTCCCGTACGTGCCGACTGGGATATTATATACGTCTATAGCGTTATATATCCTAATCTAAGGCAGGCTATCGTCTCGGATGCACTATTTTAAAACATTCCTGGCATATCGGCCCCTACTTCTCGGTGGGAACATTATATACGTCTATAACGTATCACAACCTAACCTAACCCATCTAGCCCCTCGCTGGTAATATTTTACAGAATCCCGTTCGTGACGTCCCGTACATCTCGGTTGGAATATTATATACGTCTATAGCGTTATATATCCTAACCTAAGGCAGGCTATAATCTCGGATGTAGTATTTTACACCATTCCTGACGTATCGGCCCCTACTTCTCGGTGGGAACATTATATAGGTCTATAACGTAATATAACCTAACCTAACACATCTAGCCCCTCGCTGGTAATGTTTTACAGAATCCCGTTCGTGACGTCCCGTACATCTCGGTTGGGACATTATAAACGTCTACAGCGATATATATCCTAACGTAAGGCATGCTAACATCTCGGATGCAGTATTTTCCACCATTCCTGGCGTATCGGCCCCTACTTCTCGGTGGGAACATTATATACGTCTATAAAGTATCACAACCTAACCTAACCCATCTAGCCCCTCGCTGGTAATGTTTTACAAAATCCCGTTCGTGCCGTCCCGTACGTCTCGGTTGGTACGTTATATACGTCAACTGCGATATATATCCTAACGTAAGGCAGGCTACCATCTCGGATGTAGTGTTTTACAACATTCCTGGCGTATCGGCGCCTACTTCTCGGTGGGAACACTATATTCGTCTATAACGTATCACAACCTAACCTAACCCATCTAGCCCCTCGCTGGTAATGTTTTACAGAATCCCGTTCGTGACGTCCCGTACATCTCGGTTGGAATATTATATACGTCTATAGCGTTATATATCCTAACCTAAGGCAGGCTATAATCTCGGATGTAGTATTTTACAACATTCCTGGCGTATCGGCCCCTACTTCTCGGTGGGAACATTATATAGGTCTATAACGTAATATAACCTAACCTATCACATCTAGCCCCTCGCTGGTAATGTTTTACAGAATCCCGTTCGTGCCGTCCCGTACGTCTCGGTTGGGACGTTATATACGTCTTCAGCGATATATATCCTAACGTAAGGCAGGCTACCATCTCGGATGTAGTGTTTTACAACATTCCTGGCGTATCGGCCCCTACTTCTCGGTGGGAACATTATATACGTCTATAACGTATCACAACCTAACCTAACCCATCTAGCCCCTCGCTGGTAATATTTTACAGAATCGCTTTCGTGTCGTCCCGTACGTGCCGATTGGGATATTATATACGTCTATAGCGTTATATATCCTAACCTAAGGCAGGCTATCATCTCGGATGTAGTATTTTACAACATTCCTGGCATATCGGCCCCTACTTCTCGGTGGGAACATTATATAGGTCTATAACGTAATATAACCTAACCTAATACATCTAGCCCCTCGCTGGTAATGTTTTACAGAATCCCGTTTGTGTAGTCCCGTACGTCTCGGTTGGGACATTATATACGTCTACAGCGTTATATATCCTAACCTAAGGCAGGCTATCATATCGGATGCAGTATTTTACAACATTCCTGGCGTATCGGCGCCTACTTCTCGGTGGGAACATTATATTCGTCTATAACGTATCACAACCTAACCTAACCCATCTAGCCCCTCGCTGGTAATGTTTTACAGAATCCCGTTCGTGCCGTCCCGTACGTCTCGGTTGGTACGTCATATACGTCAACAGCGATATATATCCTAACGTAAGGCAGGCTACCATCTCGGATGTAGTGTTTTACAACATTCCTGGCGTATCGGCCCCTACTTCTCGGTGGGAACATTATATAGGTCTATAACGTAATATAACCTAACCTAACACATCTAGCCCCTCGCTGGTAATGTTTTACAGAATCCCGTTCGTGCCGTCCCGTACGTCTCGGTTCGGACGTTATATACGTCTACAGCGTTATATATCCTAACCTAAGGCAGGCTATCATCTCGGATGCAGTATTTTACAACATTCCTGGCATATCGGTCCCTACTTCTCGGTGGGAACATTATATAGGTCTATAACGTAATATAACCTAACCTAACACATCTAGCCCCTCGCTGGTAATGTTTTACAGAATCCCGTTCGTGACGTCCCGTACATCTCGGTTGGGACATTATAAACGTCTACAGCGATATATATCCTAACGTAAGGCATGCTAACATCTCGGATGCAGTATTTTCCACCATTCCTGGCGTATCGGCCCCTACTTCTCGGTGGGAACATTATATTCGTCTATAACGTAATATAACCTAACCTAACCCATCTAGCCCCTCGCTGGTAATGTTTTACAGAATCGCTTTCGTGTCGTCCCGTACGTGTCGATTGACATACTATATACGTCTATAGCGTTATATATCCTAACCTAAGGCAGCCTATCATCTCGGATGCAGTATTTTAAAACATTCCTGGCATATCGGCCCCTACTTCTCGGTGGGAACATTATATACGTCTATAACGTATCACAACCTAACCTAACCCATCTAGCCCCTCGCTGGTAATGTTTTACAGAATCCCGTTCGTGCCGTCCCGTACGTCTCGGTTGGGACGTTATATACGTCTACAGCGTTATATATCCTAACCTAAGGCAGGCTATCATCTCGGATGCAGTATTTTACAACATTCCTGGCATATCGGGCCCTACTTCTCGGTGGGAACATTATATATGTCTATAACGTATCACAACCTAATCTAACCCATCCAGGCCCTCGCTGGTAATGTTTTACAGAATCCCGTTCCTGTCGTCCCGTACGTCTCGGTTGGGACATTATAAACGTCTACAGCGATATATATCCTAACGTAAGGCAGGCTAACATCTCGGATGTAGTATTTTACAACATTCCTGACGTATCGGCCCCTACTTCTCGGTGGGAACATTATATAGGTCTATAACGTAATATAACCTAACCTAACACATCTAGCCCCTCGCTGGTAATGTTTTACAGAATCCCGTTCGTGACGTCCCGTACACCTGGGTTGGGACATTATAAACGTCTACAGCGATATATATCCTAACGTAAGGCATGCTAACATCTCGGATGCAGTATTTTCCACGATTCCTGGCGTATCGGCACCTACTTCTCGGCGGGAACATTATGCACGTTTATAACGTAACATAACCTAACCTAACCCATCTAGCCCCTCGCTGGTAATATTTTACAGAATCGCTTTCGTGTCGTCCCGTACGTGCCGATTGGGATATTATATACGTCTATAGCGTTATATATCCTAACCTAAGGCAGACTATCATCTCGGATGTAGTATTTTACAACATTCCTGGCATATCGGCCCCTACTTCTCGGTGGGAACATTATATAGGTCTATAACGTAATATAACCTAACCTAACACATCTAGCCCCTCGCTGGTAATGTTTTACAGAATCCCGTTCGTGCCGTCCCGTACGTCTCGGTTGGGACGTTATATACGTCTTCAGCGATATATATCCTAACGTAAGGCAGGCTACCATCTCGGATGTAGTGTTTTACAACATTCCTGGCGTATCGGCCCCTACTTCTCGGTGGGAACATTATATAGGTCTATAACGTAATATAACCTAACCTAACACATCTAGCCCCTCGCTGGTAATGTTTTACAGAATCCCGTTCGTGACGTCCCGTACATCTCGGTTGGGACATTATAAACGTCTACAGCGATATATATCCTAACGTAAGGCATGCTAACATCTCGGATGCAGTATTTTCCACCATTCCTGGCGTATCGGCCCCTACTTCTCGGTGGGAACATTATATACGTCTATAAAGTATCACAACCTAACCTAACCCATCTAGCCCCTCGCTGGTAATGTTTTACAAAATCCCGTTCGTGCCGTCCCGTACGTCTCGGTTGGTACGTTATATACGTCAACTGCGATATATATCCTAACGTAAGGCAGGCTACCATCTCGGATGTAGTGTTTTACAACATTCCTGGCGTATCGGCGCCTACTTCTCGGTGGGAACACTATATTCGTCTATAACGTATCACAACCTAACCTAACCCATCTAGCCCCTCGCTGGTAATGTTTTACAGAATCCCGTTCGTGACGTCCCGTACATCTCGGTTGGAATATTATATACGTCTATAGCGTTATATATCCTAACCTAAGGCAGGCTATAATCTCGGATGTAGTATTTTACAACATTCCTGGCGTATCGGCCCCTACTTCTCGGTGGGAACATTATATAGGTCTATAACGTAATATAACCTAACCTATCACATCTAGCCCCTCGCTGGTAATGTTTTACAGAATCCCGTTCGTGCCGTCCCGTACGTCTCGGTTGGGACGTTATATACGTCTTCAGCGATATATATCCTAACGTAAGGCAGGCTACCATCTCGGATGTAGTGTTTTACAACATTCCTGGCGTATCGGCCCCTACTTCTCGGTGGGAACATTATATAGGTCTATAACGTAATATAACCTAACCTAACACATCTAGCCCCTCGCTGGTAATGTTTTACAGAATCCCGTTCGTGCCGTCCCGTACGTCTCGGTTGGTACGTCATATACGTCAACAGCGATATATATCCTAACGTAAGGCAGGCTACCATCTCGGATGTAGTGTTTTACAACATTCCTGGCGTATCGGCGCCTACTTCTCGGTGGAACATTATATTCGTCTATAACGTATCACAACCTAACCTAACCCATCTAGCCCCTCGCTGGTAATGTTTTACAGAATCCCGTTCGTGACGTCCCGTACATCTCGGTTGGAATATTATATACGTCTATAGCGTTATATATCCTAACCTAAGGCAGGCTATAATCTCGGATGTAGTATTTTACAACATTCCTGGCGTATCGGCCCCTACTTCTCGGTGGGAACATTATATAGGTCTATAACGTAATATAACCTAACCTATCACATCTAGCCCCTCGCTGGTAATGTTTTACAGAATCCCGTTCGTGCCGTCCCGTACGTCTCGGTTGGGACGTTATATACGTCTTCAGCGATATATATCCTAACGTAAGGCAGGCTACCATCTCGGATGTAGTGTTTTACAACATTCCTGGCGTATCGGCCCCTACTTCTCGGTGGGAACATTATATAGGTCTATAACGTAATATAACCTAACCTAACACATCTAGCCCCTCGCTGGTAATGTTTTACAGAATCCCGTTCGTGCCGTCCCGTACGTCTCGGTTCGGACGTTATATACGTCTACAGCGTTATATATCCTAACCTAAGGCAGGCTATCATCTCGGATGCAGTATTTTACAACATTCCTGGCATATCGGTCCCTACTTCTCGGTGGGAACATTATATAGGTCTATAACGTAATATAACCTAACCTAACACATCTAGCCCCTCGCTGGTAATGTTTTACAGAATCCCGTTCGTGACGTCCCGTACATCTCGGTTGGGACATTATAAACGTCTACAGCGATATATATCCTAACGTAAGGCATGCTAACATCTCGGATGCAGTATTTTCCACCATTCCTGGCGTATCGGACCCTACTTCTCGGTGGGAACATTATATTCGTCTATAACGTAATATAACCTAACCTAACCCATCTAGCCCCTCGCTGGTAATGTTTTACAGAATCGCTTTCGTGTCGTCCCGTACGTGTCGATTGACATACTATATACGTCTATAGCGTTATATATCCTAACCTAAGGCAGCCTATCATCTCGGATGCAGTATTTTAAAACATTCCTGGCATATCGGCCCCTACTTCTCGGTGGGAACATTATATACGTCTATAACGTATCACAACCTAACCTAACCCATCTAGCCCCTCGCTGGTAATGTTTTACAGAATCCCGTTCGTGCCGTCCCGTACGTCTCGGTTGGGACGTTATATACGTCTACAGCGTTATATATCCTAACCTAAGGCAGGCTATCATCTCGAATGCAGTATTTTACAACATTCCTGGCATATCGGGCCCTACTTCTCGGTGGGAACATTATATATGTCTATAACGTATCACAACCTAATCTAACCCATCCAGGCCCTCGCTGGTAATGTTTTACAGAATCCCGTTCCTGTCGTCCCGTACGTCTCGGTTGGGACATTATAAACGTCTACAGCGATATATATCCTAACGTAAGGCAGGCTAACATCTCGGATGTAGTATTTTACAACATTCCTGACGTATCGGCCCCTACTTCTCGGTGGGAACATTATATAGGTCTATAACGTAATATAAGCTAACCTAACACATCTAGCCCCTCGCTGGTAATGTTTTACAGAATCCCGTTCGTGACGTCCCGTACACCTCGGTTGGGACATTATAAACGTCTACAGCGATATATATCCTAACGTAAGGCATGCTAACATCTCGGATGCAGTATTTTCCACGATTCCTGGCGTATCGGCATCTACTTCTCGGCGGGAACATTATGCACGTTTATAACGTAACATAACCTAACCTAACCCATCTAGCCCCTCGCTGGTAATATTTTACAGAATCGCTTTCGTGTCGTCCCGTACGTGCCGATTGGGATATTATATACGTCTATAGCGTTATATATCCTAACCTAAGGCAGGCTATCATCTCGGATGTAGTATTTTACAACATTCCTGGCATATCGGCCCCTACTTCTCGGTGGGAACATTATATAGGTCTATAACGTAATATAACCTAACCTAACACATCTAGCCCCTCGCTGGTAATGTTTTACAGAATTCCGTTTGTGTAGTCCCGTACGTCTCGGTTGGGACATTATATACGTCTACAGCGTTATATATCCTAACCTAAGGCAGGCTATCATATCGGATGCAGTATTTTACAACATTCCTGGCATATCGGCCCCTACTTCTCGGTGGGAACATTATATACTTCTATAACGTAATATAACCTAACCTATCACATATAGCCGCTCGCTGGTAATGTTTTACAGAATCCCGTTCGTGCCGTCCCGTACGTCTCGGTTGGGACGTTATATACGTCAACAGCGATATATATCCTAACGTAAGGCAGGCTACCATCTCGGATGTAGTGTTTTACAACATTCCTGGCGTATCGGCGCCTACTTCTCGGTGGGAACATTATATTCGTCTATAACGTAATATAACCTAACCTAACCCATCTAGCCCCTCGCTGGTAATGTTTTACAGAATCGCTTTCGTGTCGTCCCGTACGTGTCGATTGACATACTATATACGTCTATAGCGTTATATATCCTAACCTAAGGCAGCCTATCATCTCGGATGCAGTATTTTAAAACATTCCTGGCATATCGGCCCCTACTTCTCGGTGGGAACATTATATACGTCTATAACGTATCACAACCTAACCTAACCCATCTAGCCCCTCGCTGGTAATGTTTTACAGAATCCCGTTCGTGCCGTCCCGTACGTCTCGGTTGGGACGTTATATACGTCTACAGCGTTATATATCCTAACCTAAGGCAGGCTATCATCTCGGATGCAGTATTTTACAACATTCCTGGCATATCGGGCCCTACTTCTCGGTGGGAACATTATATATGTCTATAACGTATCACAACCTAATCTAACCCATCCAGGCCCTCGCTGGTAATGTTTTACAGAATCCCGTTCCTGTCGTCCCGTACGTCTCGGTTGGGACATTATAAACGTCTACAGCGATATATATCCTAACGTAAGGCAGGCTAACATCTCGGATGTAGTATTTTACAACATTCCTGACGTATCGGCCCCTACTTCTCGGTGGGAACATTATATAGGTCTATAACGTAATATAACCTAACCTAACACATCTAGCCCCTCGCTGGTAATGTTTTACAGAATCCCGTTCGTGACGTCCCGTACACCTCGGTTGGGACATTATAAACGTCTACAGCGATATATATCCTAACGTAAGGCATGCTAACATCTCGGATGCAGTATTTTCCACGATTCCTGGCGTATCGGCATCTACTTCTCGGCGGGAACATTATGCACGTTTATAACGTAACATAACCTAACCTAACCCATCTAGCCCCTCGCTGGTAATATTTTACAGAATCGCTTTCGTGTCGTCCCGTACGTGCCGATTGGGATATTATATACGTCTATAGCGTTATATATCCTAACCTAAGGCAGGCTATCATCTCGGATGCAGTATTTTACAACATTCCTGGCATATCGGCCCCTACTTCTCGGTGGGAACATTATATACTTCTATAACGTAATATAACCTAACCTATCACATATAGCCGCTCGCTGGTAATGTTTTACAGAATCCCGTTCGTGCCGTCCCGTACGTCTCGGTTGGGACGTTATATACGTCAACAGCGATATATATCCTAACGTAAGGCAGGCTACCATCTCGGATGTAGTGTTTTACAACATTCCTGGCGTATCGGCGCCTACTTCTCGGTGGGAACATTATATTCGTCTATAACGTAATATAACCAAACCTAACCCATCTAGCCCCTCGCTGGTAATGTTTTACAGAATCGCTTTCGTGTCGTCCCGTACATCTCGGTTGGAATATTATATACGTCTATGGCATTATATATCCTAACCTAAGGCAGGCTATAATCTCGGATGTAGTATTTTACAACATTCCTGGCGTATCGGCCCCTACTTCTCGGTGGGAACATTATATACGTCTATAACGTATCACAACCTAACCTAACCCATCTAGCCCCTCGCTGGTAATGTTTTACAGAATCCCGTTCGTGCCGTCCCGTACGTCTCGTTTGGGACGTTATATACGTCTACAGCGTTATATATCCTAACCTAAGGCAGGCTATGATCTCGTATGTAGTGTTTTACAACATTCCTGGCGTATCGGCCCCTACTTCTCGGTGGGAACATTATATACGTCTATAACGTATCACATCCTAACCTAACACATCTAGCCCCTCGCTGGTAATGTTTTACAGAATACCGTTCGTGCCGTCCCGTACGTCTCGTTTGGGACGTTATATACGTCTACAGCGTTATATATCCTAACCTAAGGCAGGCTATCATCTCGGATGTAGTGTTTTACAACATTCCTGGAGTATCGGCCCCTACTTCTCGGTGGGAACATTATATACGTCTATAACGTATCACATCCTAACCTAACACATCTAGCCCCTCGCTGGTAATGTTTTACAGAATTCCGTTCGTGCCGTCCCGTACGTCTCGGTTGGTACGTTATATACGTCAACAGCGATATATATCCTAACGTAAGGCAGGCTACCATCTCGGATGTAGTGTTTTACAACATTCCTGGCGTATCGGCGCCTACTTCTCGGTGGGAACATTATATTCGTCTATAACGTATCACAACCTAACCTAACCCATCTAGCCCCTCGCTGGTAATGTTTTACAGAATCCCGTTCGTGACGTCCCGTACATCTCGGTTGGAATATTATATACGTCTATAGCGTTATATATCCTAACCTAAGGCAGGCTATAATCTCGGATGTAGTATTTTACAACATTCCTGGCGTATCGGCCCCTACTTCTCGGTGGGAACATTATATAGGTCTATAACGTAATATAACCTAACCTATCACATCTAGCCCCTCGCTGGTAATGTTTTACAGAATCCCGTTCGTGCCGTCCCGTACGTCTCGGTTGGGACGTTATATACGTCTTCAGCGATATATATCCTAACGTAAGGCAGGCTACCATCTCGGATGTAGTGTTTTACAACATTCCTGGCGTATCGGCCCCTACTTCTCGGTGGGAACATTATATAGGTCTATAACGTAATATAACCTAACCTATCACATCTAGCCCCTCGCTGGTAATGTTTTACAGAATCCCGTTCGTGCCGTCCCGTACGTCTCGGTTGGGACGTTATATACGTCTTCAGCGATATATATCCTAACGTAAGGCAGGCTACCATCTCGGATGTAGTGTTTTACAACATTCCTGGCGTATCGGCCCCTACTTCTCGGTGGGAACATTATATACGTTTATAACGTAACATAACCTAACCTAACCCATCTAGCCCCTCGCTGGTAATATTTTACAGAATCGCTTTCGTGTCGTCCGGTAGTGCCGATTGGGATACTATATACGTCTATAGCGTTATATATCCTAACCTAAGGCAGGCTATCGTCTCGGATGCACTATTTTAAAACATTCCTGGCATATCGGCCCCTACTTCTCGGTGGGAACATTATATACGTCTATAACGTATCACAACCAAACCTAACCCATCTAGCCCCTCGCTGGTAATGTTTTACAGAATCCCGTTCGTGACGTCCCGTACATCTCGGTTGGAATATTATATACGTCTATAGCGTTATATATCCTAGCCTAAGGCAGGCTATAATCTCGGATGTAGTATTTTACAACATTCCTGGCGTATCGGCGCCTACTTCTCGGTGGGAACATTATATTCGTCTATAACGTAATATAACCTAACCTAACCCATCTAGCCCCTCGCTGGTAATGTTTTACAGAATCGCTTTCGTGTCGTCCCGTACATCTCGGTTGGAATATTATATACGTCTATAGCATTATATATCCTAACCTAAGGCAGGCTATAATCTCGGATGTAGTATTTTACAACATTCCTGGCGTATCGGCCCCTACTTCTCGGTGGGAACATTATATACGTCTATAACGTATCACAACCTAACCTAACCCATCTAGCCCCTCGCTGGTAATGTTTTACAAAATCCCGTTCGTGCCGTCCCGTACGTCTCGTTTGGGACGTTATATACGTCTACAGCGTTATATATCCTAACCTAAGGCAGGCTATCATCTCGGATGCAGTATTTTACAACATTCCTGGCATATCGGGCCCTACTTCTCGGTGGGAACATTATATAAGTCTATAACGTATCACAACCTAATCTAACCCATCCAGGCCCTCGCTGGTAATGTTTTACAGAATCCCGTTCCTGTCGTCCCGTACGTCTCGGTTGGGACATTATAAACGTCTACAGCGATATATATCCTAACGTAAGGCAGGCTACCATCTCGGATGTAGTGTTTTACAACATTCCTGGCGTATCGGCGCCTACTTCTCGGTGGGAACATTATATTCGTCTATAACGTAATATAACCTAACCTAACCCATCTAGCCCCTCGCTGGTAATGTTTTACAGAATCGCTTTCGTGTCGTCCCGTACGTGTCGATTGGGATACTATATACGTCTATAGCGTTATATATCCTAACCTAAGGCAGGCTATCATCTCGGATGCAGTATTTTAAAACATTCCTGGCATATCGGCCCCTACTTCTCGGTGGGAACATTATATAGGTCTATAACGTAATATAACCTAACCTATCACATCTAGCCCCTCGCTGGTAATGCTTTACAGAATCCCGTTCGTGACGTCCCGTACATCTCGGTGGGACATTATAAACGTCTACAGCGATATATATCCTAACGTAAGGCATGCTAACATCTCAGATGCAGTATTTTCCGCCATTCCTGGCGTATCGGCACCTACTTCTCGGCGGGAACATTATGCACGTTTATAACGTAACATAACCTAACCTAACCCATCTAGCCCCTCGCTGGTAATATTTTACAGAATCGCTTTCGTGTCGTCCCGTACGTGCCGATTGGGATACTATATACGTCTATAGCGTTATATATCCTAATCTAAGGCAGGATATCGTCTCGGATGCACTATTTTAAAACATTCCTGGCATATCGGCCCCTACTTCTCGGTGGGAACATTATATACGTCTATAACGTATCACAACCTAACCTAACCCATCTAGCCCCTCGCTGGTAATGTTTTACAGAATCCCGTTCGTGACGTCCCGTACATCTCGGTTGGGACATTATAAACGTCTACAGCGATATATATCCTAACGTAAGGCATGCTAACATCTCGGATGCAGTATTTTCCACCATTCCTGGCGTATCGGCCCCTACTTCTCGGTGGGAACATTATATACGTCTATAAAGTATCACAACCTAACCTAACCCATCTAGCCCCTCGCTGGTAATGTTTTACAAAATCCCGTTCGTGCCGTCCCGTACGTCTCGGTTGGTACGTTATATACGTCAACTGCGATATATATCCTAACGTAAGGCAGGCTACCATCTCGGATGTAGTGTTTTACAACATTCCTGGCGTATCGGCGCCTACTTCTCGGTGGGAACACTATATTCGTCTATAACGTATCACAACCTAACCTAACCCATCTAGCCCCTCGCTGGTAATGTTTTACAGAATCCCGTTCGTGACGTCCCGTACATCTCGGTTGGAATATTATATACGTCTATAGCGTTATATATCCTAACCTAAGGCAGGCTATAATCTCGGATGTAGTATTTTACAACATTCCTGGCGTATCGGCCCCTACTTCTCGGTGGGAACATTATATAGGTCTATAACGTAATATAACCTAACCTATCACATCTAGCCCCTCGCTGGTAATGTTTTACAGAATCCCGTTCGTGCCGTCCCGTACGTCTCGGTTGGGACGTTATATACGTCTTCAGCGATATATATCCTAACGTAAGGCAGGCTACCATCTCGGATGTAGTGTTTTACAACATTCCTGGCGTATCGGCCCCTACTTCTCGGTGGGAACATTATATACGTCTATAACGTATCACAACCTAACCTATCCCATCTAGCCCCTCGCTGGTAATATTTTACAGAATCGCTTTCGTGTCGTCCCGTACGTGCCGATTGGGATATTATATACGTCTATAGCGTTATATATCCTAACCTAAGGCAGGCTATCATCTCGGATGTAGTATTTTACAACATTCCTGGCATATCGGCCCCTACTTCTCGGTGGGAACATTATATAGGTCTATAACGTAATATAACCTAACCTAATACATCTAGCCCCTCGCTGGTAATGTTTTACAGAATCCCGTTTGTGTAGTCCCGTACGTCTCGGTTGGGACATTATATACGTCTACAGCGTTATATATCCTAACCTAAGGCAGGCTATCATATCGGATGCAGTATTTTACAACATTCCTGGCGTATCGGCGCCTAATTCTCGGTGGGAACATTATATTCGTCTATAACGTATCACAACCTAACCTAACCCATCTAGCCCCTCGCTGGTAATGTTTTACAGATTCCCGTTCGTGCCGTCCCGTACGTCTCGGTTGGTACGTCATATACGTCAACAGCGATATATATCCTAACGTAAGGCAGGCTACCATCTCGGATGTAGTGTTTTACAACATTCCTGGCGTATCGGCGCCTACTTCTCGGTGGGAACATTATATTCGTCTATAACGTATCACAACCTAACCTAACCCATCTAGCCCCTCGCTGGTAATGTTTTACAGAATCCCGTTCGTGACGTCCCGTACATCTCGGTTGGAATATTATATACGTCTATAGCGTTATATATCCTAACCTAAGGCAGGCTATAATCTCGGATGTAGTATTTTACAACATTCCTGGCGTATCGGCCCCTACTTCTCGGTGGGAACATTATATAGGTCTATAACGTAATATAACCTAACCTATCACATCTAGCCCCTCGCTGGTAATGTTTTACAGAATCCCGTTCGTGCCGTCCCGTACGTCTCGGTTGGGACGTTATATACGTCTTCAGCGATATATATCCTAACGTAAGGCAGGCTACCATCTCGGATGTAGTGTTTTACAACATTCCTGGCGTATCGGCCCCTACTTCTCGGTGGGAACATTATATAGGTCTATAACGTAATATAACCTAACCTAACACATCTAGCCCCTCGCTGGTAATGTTTTACAGAATCCCGTTCGTGCCGTCCCGTACGTCTCGGTTCGGACGTTATATACGTCTACAGCGTTATATATCCTAACCTAAGGCAGGCTATCATCTCGGATGCAGTATTTTACAACATTCCTGGCATATCGGTCCCTACTTCTCGGTGGGAACATTATATAGGTCTATAACGTAATATAACCTAACCTAACACATCTAGCCCCTCGCTGGTAATGTTTTACAGAATCCCGTTCGTGACGTCCGTACATCTCGGTTGGGACATTATAAACGTCTACAGCGATATATATCCTAACGTAAGGCATGCTAACATCTCGGATGCAGTATTTTCCACCATTCCTGGCGTATCGGCCCCTACTTCTCGGTGGGAACATTATATTCGTCTATAACGTAATATAACCTAACCTAACCCATCTAGCTCCTCGCTGGTAATGTTTTACAGAATCGCTTTCGTGTCGTCCCGTACGTGTCGATTGACATACTATATACGTCTATAGCGTTATATATCCTAACCTAAGGCAGCCTATCATCTCGGATGCAGTATTTTAAAACATTCCTGGCATATCGGCCCCTACTTCTCGGTGGGAACATTATATACGTCTATAACGTATCACAACCTAACCTAACCCATCTAGCCCCTCGCTGGTAATGTTTTACAGAATCCCGTTCGTGCCGTCCCGTACGTCTCGGTTGGGACGTTATATACGTCTACAGCGTTATATATCCTAACCTAAGGCAGGCTATCATCTCGGATGCAGTATTTTACAACATTCCTGGCATATCGGGCCCTACTTCTCGGTGGGAACATTATATATGTCTATAACGTATCACAACCTAATCTAACCCATCCAGGCCCTCGCTGGTACTGTTTTACAGAATCCCGTTCCTGTCGTCCCGTACGTCTCGGTTGGGACATTATAAACGTCTACAGCGATATATATCCTAACGTAAGGCAGGCTAACATCTCGGATGTAGTATTTTACAACATTCCTGACGTATCGGGCCCTACTTCTCGGTGGGAACATTATATAGGTCTATAACGTAATATAACCTAACCTAACACATCTAGCCCCTCGCTGGTAATGTTTTACAGAATCCCGTTCGTGACGTCCCGTACACCTCGGTTGGGACATTATAAACGTCTACAGCGATATATATCCTAACGTAAGGCATGCTAACATCTCGGATGCAGTATTTTCCACGATTCCTGGCGTATCGGCACCTACTTCTCGGCGGGAACATTATGCACGTTTATAACGTAACATAACCTAACCTAACCCATCTAGCCCCTCGCTGGTAATATTTTACAGAATCGCTTTCGTGTCGTCCCGTACGTGCCGATTGGGATATTATATACGTCTATAGCGTTATATATCCTAACCTAAGGCAGGCTATCATCTCGGATGTAGTATTTTACAACATTCCTGGCATATCGGCCCCTACTTCTCGGTGGGAACATTATATAGGTCTATAACGTAATATAACCTAACCTAACACATCTAGCCCCTCGCTGGTAATGTTTTACAGAATTCCGTTTGTGTAGTCCCGTACGTCTCGGTTGGGACATTATATACGTCTACAGCGTTATATATCCTAACCTAAGGCAGGCTATCATATCGGATGCAGTATTTTACAACATTCCTGGCATATCGGCCCCTACTTCTCGGTGGGAACATTATATACTTCTATAACGTAATATAACCTAACCTACCACATATAGCCGCTCGCTGGTAATGTTTTACAGCATCCCGTTCGTGCCGTCCCGTACGTCTCGGTTGGGACGTTATATACGTCAACAGCGATATATATCCTAACGTAAGGCAGGCTACCATCTCGGATGTAGTGTTTTACAACATTCCTGGCGTATCGGCGCCTACTTCTCGGTGGGAACATTATATTCGTCTATAACGTAATATAACCAAACCTAACCCATCTAGCCCCTCGCTGGTAATGTTTTACAGAATCGCTTTCGTGTCGTCCCGTACATCTCTGTTGGGACATTATAAACGTCTACAGCGATATATATCCTAACGTAAGGCATGCTAACATCTCGGATGCAGTATTTTCCGCCATTCCTGGCGTATCGGCACCTACTTCTCGGCGGGAACATTATGCACGTTTATAACGTAACATAACCTAACCTAACCCATCTGGCACCTCGCTGGTAATATTTTACAGAATCGCTTTCGTGTCGTCCCGTACGTGCCGATTGGAATATTATATACGTCTATAGCGTTATATATCCTAGCCTAAGGCAGGCTATAATCTCGGATGTAGTATTTTACAACATTCCTGGCGTATCGGCCCCTACTTCTCGGTGGGAACATTATATAGGTCTATAACGTAATACAATCTAACCTATCACATCTAGCCCCTCGCTGGTAATGTTTAACAGAACCCCGTTCGTGACGTCCCGTACATCTCGGTTGGAATATTATATACGTCTATAGCGTTATATATACTAACCTAAGGCAGGCCATAATCTCGGATGTAGTATTTTACAACATTCCTGGCGTATCGGCCCCTACTTCTCGTTGGGAACATTATATAGGTCTACAACGTAATATAACCTAACCTATCACATCTAGCCCCTCGCTGGTAATGTTTTACAGAGTCCCGTTCGTGTCGTCCCGTACGTCTCGGCTGGGACATTATATACGTCTACAGCGTTATATATCCTAACCTAAGGCAGGCTATCATCTCGGATGCAGTATTTTACAACAAGCCTGTCGTATCGGCCCCTACTTCTCGGTGGGAACATTATATACGTCTATAACGTATCACAACCTATCCTAACCCATCTAGCCCCTCGCTGGTAATGTTTTACAGATTCCCGTTCGTGCCGTCCCGTACGTCTCGGTTGGGACATTATATACGTCTACAGCGTTATATATCCTAACCTAAGGCAGGCTATCATCTCGGATACAGTATTTTCCGCCATTCCTGGCGTATCGGCACCTACTTCTCGGTGGGAACATTATATTCGTCTATAACGTAATATAACGTAACCTAACACATCTAGACCCTCGCTGGTAATGTTTTACAGAATCCCGTTCGTGTCGTCCCGTACATCTCGGTTGGAATATTATATACGTCTATAGCGTTATATATCCTAACCTAAGGCAGGCTAATATCTCGGATGTAGTATTTTACAACATTCCTGGCGTATCGGCCCCTACTTCTCGGTGGGAACATTATATTCGTCTATAACGTAATATAACCTAACCTAACACATCTAGCCCCTCGCTGGTAATGTTTTACAGAATCCCGTTCGTGACGTCCCGTACATCTCGGTTGGAATATTATATACGTCTATAGCGTTATATATCCTAACCTAAGGCAGGCTATCATCTCGGATACAGTATTTTCCGCCATTCCTGGCGTATCGGCACCTACTTCTCGGTGGGAACATTATATACGTCTATAACGTAATATAACCTAACCTAACACATCTAGCCCCTCGCTGGCAATGTTTTACAGAGTACCGTTCGTGTCGTCCCGTACGTCTCGGTTGGGACATTATATACGTCTACAGCGTTATATATCCTAACCTAAGGCAGGCTATCATCTCGGATGCAGTATTTTACAACATTCCTGGCGTATCGGCCCCTACTTCTCGGTGGGAACATTATATTCGTCCATAACGTAATATAACCTAACCTAACACATCTAGCCCCTCGCTGGTAATGTTTTACAGAATCCCGTTCGTGACGTCCCGTACATCTCGGTTGGAATATTATATACGTCTATAGCGTTATATATCCTAACCTAAGGCAGGCTATCATCTCGGATACAGTATTTTCCGCCATTCCTGGCGTATCCGCACCTACTTCTCGGTGGGAACATTATATACGTCTATAACGTAATATAACCTAACCTAACACATCTAGCCCCTCGCTGGCAATGTTTTACAGAGTACCGTTCGTGTCGTCCCGTACGTCTCGGTTGGGACATTATATACGTCTACAGCGTTATATATCCTAACCTAAGGCAGGCTATCATCTCGGATGCAGTATTTTACAACATGCCTGGCGTATCGGCCCCTACTTCTCGGTGGGAACATTATATAGGTCTATAACGTATCACAACCCAACCTAATCCATCTAGCCCCTCGCTGGTAATGTTTTACAGAGTCCCGTTCGTGTCGTCCCGTACGTCTCGGTTGGGACATTATATACGTCTACAGCGTTATATATCCTAACCTAAGGCAGGCTATCATCTCGGATACAGTATTTTCCGCCATTCCTGGCGTATCGGCACCTACTTCTCGGTGGGAACATTATATTCGTCTATAACGTAATATAACGTAACCTAACACATCTAGACCCTCGCTGGTAATGTTTTACAGAATCCCGTTCGTGTCGTCCCGTACATCTCGGTTGGAATATTATATACGTCTATAGCGTTATATATCCTAACCTAAGGCAGGCTATCATCTCGGATGTAGTATTTTACAACATCCTGGCGTATCGGCCCCTACTTCTTGGTGGGAACACTATATAGGTCTATAGCGTAATATAACTTAACCTAACACATCTAGCCCCTCGCTGGTAATGTTTTACAGAATCCCGTTTGTGTCGTCCCGTACGTTTCGGTTGGGACATTATATACGTCTACAGCGTTATATATCCTAACCTAAGGCAGGCTATCATCTGGGATGCAGTATTTCACAACATTCCTGGCATATCGGCCCCTACTTCTCGGTGGGAACATTATATTCGTCTATAACGTAATATAACCTAACCTAAGACATCTAGCCCCTCGCTGGTAATGTTTTACAGAATCCCGTTTGTGTCGTCCAGTACGTTTCTTTTGGGACATTATATACGTCTACAGCGTTATATATCCTAACCTAAGGCAGGCTATGATCTCGGATGCAGTATTTTACAACATTCCTGGCATATCGGTCTCTACTTCTCGTTGGGAACATTATATACGTCTATAACGTATAACAACCTAATCTTACCCATCCAGGCCCTCGCTGGTAATGTTTTACAGAATCCCGTTCCTGCCGTCCCGTACGTCTCGGTTGGGACATTATAAACGTCTACAGCGATACATATCCTAACGTAATGCATGATAACATCTCGGATGTAGTATTTTACAACATTCCTGGCGTATCGGCCCCTACTTCTCAGTGGGAACATTATATTCGTCTATTACGTAATATATCCTAACCTCACACATCTAGGTCCTCGCTGGTAATGTTTTTCAGAATCCCGTTCGTGCCGTCCCGTACGTCTCGGTTGGGACGTTATATACGTCTACAGCGATATATATCCTAACGTAAGGCAGGCTAACATCTCGGATGTAGTGTTTTACATCATTCCTGGCGTATCGGCCCCTACGTCTCGGTGGGAACATTATATAGGTCTATAACGTAATATAACCTAACCTAACACATCTAGCCCCTCGCTGGTAATGTTTTACAGAATCCCGTTCGTGACGTCCCGTACATCTCGGTTGGAATATTATATACGTCTATAGCGTTATATATACTAACCTAAGGCAGGCCATAATCTCGGATGTAGTATTTTACAACATTCCTGGCGTATCGGCCCCTACTTCTCGGTGGGAACATTATATAGGTCTATAACGTAATATAACCTAACCTATCACATCTAGCCCCTCGCTGGTAATGTTTTACAGAGTCCCGTTCGTGTCGTCCCGTACGTCTCGGTTGGGACGTTATATACGTCTACTGCGATATATATCCTAACGTAAGGCAGGCTACCATGTCGGATGTAGTGTTTTACAACATTCCTGGCGTATCGGCCCCTACTTCTCGGTAGGAACATTATATTCGTCTATAACGTAATATAACCTAACTTAACACATCTAGCCCCTCGCTGGTAATGTTTTACAGAATCCCGTTCGTGACGTACCGTACATCTCGGTTGGAATATTATATACGTCTATAGCGTTATATATCCTAGCCTAAGGCAGGCTATAATCTCGGATGTAGTATTTTACAACATTCCTGGCGTATCGGCCCCTACTTCTCGGTGGGAACATTATATAGGTCTATAACGTAATACAATCTAACCTATCACATCTAGCCCCTCGCTGGTAATGTTTAACAGAACCCCGTTCGTGACGTCCCGTACATCTCGGTTGGAATATTATATACGTCTATAGCGTTATATATACTAACCTAAGGCAGGCCATAATCTCGGATGTAGTATTTTACAACATTCCTGGCGTATCGGCCCCTACTTCTCGTTGGGAACATTATATAGGTCTACAACGTAATATAACCTAACCTATCACATCTAGCCCCTCGCTGGTAATGTTTTACAGAGTCCCGTTCGTGTCGTCCCGTACGTCTCGGCTGGGACATTATATACGTCTACAGCGTTATATATCCTAACCTAAGGCAGGCTATCATCTCGGATGCAGTATTTTACAACATGCCTGGCGTATCGGCCCCTACTTCTCGGTGGGAACATTATATACGTCTATAACGTATCACAACCTAACCTAACCCATCTAGCCCCTCGCTGGTAATGTTTTACAGAATCCCGTTCGTGCCGTCCCGTACGTCTCGGTTGGGACGTTATATACGTCTACTGCGATATATATCCTAACGTAAGGCAGGCTACCATGTCGGATGCAGTATTTTACAACATTCCTGGCATATCGGCCCCTACTTCTCGGTGGGAACATTATATACGCCTATAACGTATCACAATCTAATCTAACCCATCCAAGCCCTCGCTGGTAATGTTTTACAGAATCCCGTTCCTGTCGTCCCGTACGTCTCGGTTGGGACATTATAAACGTCCACAGCGATATATATCCTAACGTAAGGCAGGCTAACATCTAGGAAGCAGTATTTTACAACATTCCTGGCGTATCGGCCCCTACTTCTCGGTGGGAACATTATATTCGTCTATAACGTAATATAAACTAACCTAACACATCTAGCCCCTCGCTGGTAATGTTTTACAGAATCCCGTTCGTGACGTCCCGCACATCTCGGTTGGAATATTATATACGTCTATAGCGTTATATATCCTAACCTAAGGCAGGCTATCATCTCGGATGTAGCATTTTACAACATTCCTGTCGTATCGGCCCCTACTTCTTGGTGGGAACATTATATAGGTCTATAACGTAATATAACCTAACCTAACACATCTAGCCCCTTGCTGGTAATGTTTTACAGAATCCCGTTCGTGACGTCCCGTACGTCTAGGTTGGGACATTATATACGTTTATAGCGTTATATATCCTAACCTAAGGCAGGCTAATATCTCGGATGTAGTATTTTACAACATTCCTGGCGTATCGGCACCTACTTCTCGGTGGGAACATTATATTCGTCTATAACGTAATATAACCTAACCTAACGCATCTAGCCCCTCGCTGGCAATGTTTTACAGAGTACCGTTCGTGTCGTCCCGTACGTCTCGGTTGGGACATTATATACGTCTACAGCGTTATATATCCTAACCTAAGGCAGGCTATCATCTCGGATACAGTATTTTCCGCCATTCCTGGCGTATCGGCACCTACTTCTCGGTGGGAACATTATATTCGTCTATAACGTAATATAACGTAACCTAACACATCTAGACCCTCGCTGGTAATGTTTTACAGAATCCCGTTCGTGTCGTCCCGTACATCTCGGTTGGAATATTATATACGTCTATAGCGTTATATATCCTAACCTAAGGCAGGCTATCATCTCGGATGTAGTATTTTACAACATCCTGGCGTATCGGCCCCTACTTCTTGGTGGGAACACTATATAGGTCTATAGCGTAATATAACTTAACCTAACACATCTAGCCCCTCGCTGGTAATGTTTTACAGAATCCCGTTTGTGCCGTCCCGCACGTTTCGGTTGGGACATTATATACGTCTACAGCGTTATATATCCTAACCTAAGGCAGGCTATCATCTGGGATGCAGTATTTTACAACATTCCTGGCATATCGGCCCCTACTTCTCGGTGGGAACATTATATTCGTCTATTACGTAATATAATCTAACCTATCACATCTAGCCCCTCGCTGGTAATGTTTTACAGAATCCCGTTCGTGACGTCCCGCACATCTCGGTTGGAATATTATATACGTCTATAGCGTTATATATCCCAACCTAAGGCAGGCTATAATCTCGGATACATTATTTTCCGCCATTCCTGGCGTATCGGCACCTACTTCTCGGTGGGAACATTATATACGTCTATAACGTAATATAACCTAACCTAACACATCTAGCCCCTCGCTGGCAATGTTTTACAGAGTCCCGTTCGTGTCGTCCCGTACGTCTCGGTTGGGACATTATATACGTCTACAGCGTTATATATCCTAACCTAAGGCAGGCTATCATCTCGGATGCAGTATTTTACAACAAGCCTGTCGTATCGGCACCTACTTCTCGGTGGGAACATTATATTCGTCTATAACGTAATATAACCTAACCTAACACATCTAGACCCTCGCTGGTAATGTTTTACAGAATCCTGTTTGTGCCGTCCCGTACGTCTCGGTTGGGACATTATATACGTCTACAGCATTATATATCCTAACCTAAGGCAGGCTATCATCTCGGATGTAGTGTTTTCCAACATTCCTGGCGTATCGGTCCCTACTTCTCGGTGGGAACATTATATACGTCTATAACGTATCACATCCTAACCTAACACATCTAGCCCCTCGCTGGTAATGTTTTACAGAATCCCGTTCGTGACGTCCCGTACATCTCGGTTGGAATATTATATACGTCTATAGCGTTATATATCCTAGCCTAAGGCAGGCTATAATCTCGGATGTAGTATTTTACAACATTCCTGGCGTATCGGCCCCTACTTCTCGGTGGGAACATTATATAGGTCTATAACGTAATACAATCTAACCTATCACATCTAGCCCCTCGCTGGTAATGTTTTACAGAACCCCGTTCGTGACGTCCCGTACATCTCGGTTGGAATATTATATACGTCTATAGCGTTATATATACTAACCTAAGGCAGGCCATAATCTCGGATGTAGTATTTTACAACATTCCTGGCGTATCGGCCCCTACTTCTCGTTGGGAACATTATATAGGTCTACAACGTAATATAACCTAACCTATCACATCTAGCCCCTCGCTGGTAATGTTTTACAGAGTCCCGTTCGTGTCGTCCCGTACGTCTCGGCTGGGACATTATATACGTCTACAGCGTTATATATCCTAACCTAAGGCAGGCTATCATCTCGGATGCAGTATTTTACAACATGCCTGGCGTATCGGCCCCTACTTCTCGGTGGGAACATTATATACGTCTATAACGTATCACAACCTAACCTAACCCATCTAGCCCCTCGCTGGTAATGTTTTACAGAATCCCGTTCGTGCCGTCCCGTACGTCTCGGTTGGGACGTTATATACGTCTACTGCGATATATATCCTAACGTAAGGCAGGCTACCATGTCGGATGCAGTATTTTACAACATTCCTGGCATATCGGCCCCTACTTCTCGGTGGGAACATTATATACGCCTATAACGTATCACAATCTAATCTAACCCATCCAAGCCCTCGCTGGTAATGTTTTACAGAATCCCGTTCCTGTCGTCCCGTACGTCTCGGTTGGGACATTATAAACGTCTACAGCGATATATATCCTTTTTTTTTTTTTTTTTTTTTTTTTTTTTTTCGCAGGGAAATCCTCATGGATACCGTGGATTTTTTGGGAAATCAGCGGTTATGTCGGACTCTTACCGACTAAAACCCTGCGGTGGTCTTCCTACACTTGTAGCGGGTAGCCGGGAACTCTTTCGAACGCGTCCAGCATCCCGCCTCGTGTCTGAGTTCTTTGAACTCTCTGTTCATAGCTGGCGTGCGAGTTCATACTTTAGATTGGCAACGACTGCAACCACCACAGTCGTTTGCCTCTCCTCGGTCGAGCGCGTGCCGGATAGACTTGACCCAAATCCTGTCTAGCCGGCGCTCGGCTGCTCTTTCTGTTTTTTCTTATTTACTTTTTCTTTGCGCAATCTTTTCTATTACGCTTGTGTGCGAATGCATGCATTCCTCACGCGTACCTCTTTGTCGAATTTCTTGCGCCTGTCTTCAATCTTCGAAGTCGTCTTCCTCTTCTCCCGCTTGCGGCGTTTGAGATGGACGGCGACGGCGAAGCTCCGCTCCCCGGTGGGTACTTTGGAGCGACTCTCGCGCCCTGACGGACGAGAGTCCCCTACCTTGGAGTGGAACGTGGCAAACGTCTACAACGCCGACCACGTAAGGCTCGTCGAGCAGAAAGCGTGCGCTCTCTTTCGCGCTCGGCGGCTTCCTTCGCAGCCATCACTTTGTCGCAAAACAAGGTAACGGCTCGCCAGTATCTCTCCCCTTCCAGCATCTTCGGCAGGATGCTGGTCGGCGAGAGATCCCGTCCGATCTCTGCCACGAGAGCGTGGCGCAGCGTTTGCCACGCTGGACAGCGTTCCAACGTGTGCTGCGCAGAGTCGTCTCCGTCTCCGCAATGGTGACATTCAGCCGTGGCCTCTTTTCCGATCTTGCAGAGGTACTGACCGAAGCATCCATGTCCAGTCAGCACCTGCGTCACTCTGAAGGTGAGCTGCCCTCTCCTGTTTTCTACCCAGTTTTCCAAGATGGGTAGAATCGCTCCCACGATCCTGTGATTGGTCGCAGGTGCGAGTTTCTCCTTCCATTTAGAGAAAGTGAAGCGTCTCGCTTCTCTTCTAATCTCGTCCCTTGTCGGAGCAGGTGCACCTTCTTCTTCTACCTGGCGCGTTGTGCGAAGGGTTTCGTACACTATGAGGTCTTCCTGCGCCAGGTATTCCAGGGGTGCGAGACCCGCCAGCATTGTTGCCGCGTCGTAGGAAATCGTGCGATATCCTCTTATGACCCGAATGGCTATTCTTCGCCACGCGCTTCGCAGCAGCTGCAGCTTTCTGCCTCCTTTGTTAAGCGCGTCGCTCCATACCGGGGCTCCGTAAAGCGCAATGCTTTTTATCACCCCAGCATAGACTTTCCTTACTTTCTCGTCCGGTCCGTGCAGATTCGGCATGATGCGGCTTAGATAATTTGCCGCAGCATCCAGTCGAACGGCCTGACGAGCGAAGTGGAGACCATAGTTCCATTTATCGTCGAGGAGCAGTCCGAGATACTTCATCTCGCTCCCCACTGTAACTTTGGATGGTCCAATGTTGACCACTTCGTTTCCTCCTCGCGGGTCTCTTCTTCGTCCCTTGAAGCACAGGATTTCAGATTTCTCCGGTGCCATCTGGAGCCCCATCTTCTTGATCGTATTAGCCACGACCGCAACTGCCACTTCGGCCCGGCAGATTGCGCGTTGCCGACACGTGTCGACTGCCAACACCATCGTGTCATCCGCGTAGCACGTGAGATGCACGCCGGACGGCATTGGCAGCTTCAGGACCGCGTCGTACCCGAGATTCCAGAGAAGCGGTCCGAGGACCGATCCCTGGGGAACGCCGCGATCAATCTTCTTTTTCTCGATTCCATGCCGGCTATCGTAGAGAACCGCGCGGTCGCTCAGGTAATTTTCCACGACCCTTCGCAGGTATCGCGGAAACCCGTGCTTTTCAAGCGCTCTACGAATCGTACTCCATTCGAGGGAGTTGAACGCATTCTTAATATCTAAAGATATCGCGATTACGACTCCCCCGGCGGCGATCGCGTTTTCGGCGAAACTTTTCACTTGTCGAATCGCGTCAATCGTCGATCGTCCTTCTCGGAAGCCGAATTGGTTCTCGGCTAAGTTCGGCCCGGTTCGCGACAGGTGCTCGATGAGGCGGTTGTGGATTATCCTTTCAAATAATTTTCCGACCTCGTCGAGCAAAACTATCGGCCTGTACGCTGCCGGTAAATCCTCCGATTTTCCCGGCTTTCGGAGCAATACTAATCTGCCGGTTTTCCATCTTGCTGGAAACGTACCCGTCTTCAAGCATGCTGTAAATAACTTCCGCAATCTTGAATTCAGGACACTGAGTGCCATCGACCAGGCACGGCCGGGAATTCCGTCCGGTCCGGGCGCGGTGTTCTTCTTTGTCATGCGCTTTATGGCGCGAGCCATTTCCTCCTCGGTGACGTCGTTGTCCAGCGACCAGATGATCGGGTCGATGTGTGCTGAAATTTGCGAGTTGCTCGCCGACGTAGCCTCTTCCGGTGGGAAGAGCGTGTCGACAACTCGCTTCAAGAACGGCGTCTCCATCGTCTCCGTTAACGGGGGCGCCCACGGTCGTAATTTATTCATTACTATCTTGTACGGCCGCCCCCACGGATCCTCGCGCAGTGTTTCCAGCAGCCCGTCCCATGCTCGTGCCTTTGATGTATTTATGGCCGCCTGCAGCTCTATTTTCTTCTCCTTGTAAACTTCATAGAGCTGCGCTTTCCTCACCGAATCGGGATTCCTCCGTTTCCGGTATCTCGTATATTGTCTCCGTGCGTTTGTGCTCTCCGCACGGAGAAGAGCGATCTCGTTCCTCCACCAATATACGGGTTTACGAGTGGGGTTCGACCTTATTTTCGGCATGCTTGCGTTGCACACCGATGTCAACGTCCTCGTAAACCATTCTGCTTCTCGCTCGACTACGGCCGCTTCGGTCGGTTCGCTCGGCCAGGTAGCGGCGAGGGTTGCCGCCATAAACATATCTTCGTCGATTTTTCGCAACGACCATCTATTTTGCTTCTGGTCCGCTGCCCTTCTTCCTTGTACCGTGGATATGTCGATCCTTATATATAAGTGATCAGATAAAGTTTCGATCGGATCCACTTTCCAGCTCGTGACTCTTCGAGATGCTGCGTCGTTCGCGAACGAGAGGTCGACCTTGCTCTCGCCCTGTGGACGCACGCACGTACTGGCAGATCCTTGATTCAACAGTCTGAGATTCGCGGATGCTGCCCAGTCCATCGTCGAGTGTCCACGCTGAGTCGTTCTGGAAGAGCGCCACATAGTCGCGTGCGCGTTGAAATCTCCCAGTACGAATGTCGGTTGCGAGGCGTGATTTCGCACTACACCCTCCACTTCGTCCAGGAGCTGATCGAAATCTTGCAACGACCAACTCGGCGGCGCGTATATTCCAATGACGACGCAATCCGACCACGATACTGCGACGTAACCACGCCCTTGCGCGATGGCTGTGATCGGTCGGATGCGTGTCGGCGTCGCCTGAATTATTGCAACCGTCTTCTCCCTGTTTGCTATCCATAACGGCTTGTCGTGGATTAAATACGGCTCCGCGGCAACCACTAATTCAACCACGCCGCTTTGCAGGCTTTCGAGCATAAGATCTTGTGCTCTCGCGGCGTGATTTAAATTAGTTTGCAGGATCTGGCATTTCATATTGAAAGTTACGCCAGATCCATCGCCTCCTCGCGGCTGGTGCTCGCCTTCAGAGTTTCGCGCTCCTTCTCCTCTTCGTGGTTGTGTTTGGCTGCTGCTGCAGCTTTTTCCTTCTTTTCCTCAGGTTTCTTATCCTTACCTGAGGATTTAGCGCTCGATTGAGTAGCGTTCTTCTGTCCTTTTTTTGCCGGCGGCGGGACAGTGCAGGCTTTGCTACCTGCTCTGTGTCCATGCGGGCGGTTTGCCGACTTGCATACCGGGCACGTCGGTGCCTTCTCATTGCATTCCGCAGCGCGGTGTCCCTTCTCACCGCACCGGTAACACGCCTCCGTTCGGTCCACGGTCGCGGAGCATTTCGCGATTACGTGCCCGATTTCCCAACATTTGAAGCAGGTAAGTTGTCGTGCTTCGATGGGTTCAACGCGGACGGACGTCCATCCGACCTTTACTTTACCGTTTTCGGTAACCTTCTTTGCGGCGGCGACCGGGCATTGCATAAGCATCGTGCCCATGCCGTTATACGCCGTCCTCCTGGGACCGGTTTTTATCTCGTCGGCGGTGCAGCCGCCTTGTGCGGCGACTGCTTCGACGACCTCACCGACCGTGATCGAGTCTTCCATCCTGAAGACCCTCAGGGCCGCTCTCTTGCAGGGGCGCGTGATTTTTACACCCCTCGTGATCGCGAATAGCCCGGTTAACTTGTTGGCGAGCGCGTTCGCCTTCTCTTCTTTACCTTCGCCGCTTATTTCGAGAATAAGCGCTCCGGTCAGCGCTTTCCTGGGTTTGACCTCACCGATTCCCAGGTCCGACAGTTTGATCTTCTGCCGCGCCGTTGTCATAAGCTCGGCGTATGTCGATTTACTGCCCTCCTCTATAGTGATTACGACAGCGGCCGTGCTCGGGGTTTTCATCACTATCGGCTTTTCTTTTGGCATCGACTTCGCAGCTGCTACCTTCTTGCCTGCCCTCACGGTCTTGTTTACGGTGGCCGTCGTCTCCTTTTTCGACTTTCTGCCGAGGACTTTCGTCCACGGCGTCTCCGTCTCCTTCTTGTTCTGCGGAGCAGGTGCGCTCGCTGCTGGACACTTCCCTTCGCTCTCCTTCCGAACCTGCTCCTTTTGAATCTGTTCCATCCTCTTCTGGATGGGTGATTTCTTTGTTTCCGCTTTCGCGGATTTTTTCACCGGTGGAAGGGGCATTGCCTCTCTCTTCCCAGCGGACTTCTCCTTCTTTATGATTGCGGCGCTTGTTCCCTCTTTCGCGGGTTCTTCGCGTCGCGCAACATTTCGTGCCTCCGACCGCGGACGATCCTCCTTCGGAGCGAAGCGCTTCTCCGCCTTCTCCCAAAATTGTGTAAGCCGTTCGTTGACAACGGCCCCAATCTGCTCCATTAGCAGTACGAGACCGGTGTCGGGGATGCTGGCTTCCTCCTGCTTCGTAGTCAGCGATTGCCGTCGTGTTCTTTTATCACTACGCTCGGCGATCTCCATGCTTTTGATCGCCGGCGATAATTGGCTGTTTGCCGTATTTTCGAGGGCGGTCAGCCTCTCCTTGAGAAGGGCATTCTCCTTCTCCAGTTTTTCAGCCTTAGCTTTAATAAGGCTGAATTCCTGATCTCCTGCTGTTCCGGCGATGGCGCGGCTGGCGCGTTGTTCAGCTTCCGTAGTCGCCGCTCGCAGGATTCGAACGCTGACGCGCATCGACCGTTTAATTGTGCCTTTCAGCTGCGACGACTTCGCAGCGGCATATTCAATTTTGGCCGCCGATTCCAGAGCCCAGGCTGCCAGATCCTCTATCGGCATTTTCCTGGCCTCTTCGTCAAAAACTTCCTGGTCCGGAATAGGATTTCACGTCCTTGATGGTGGCGGCGGCATGCAATCACCGTAGAGGAGCTCTCGCTCTAGAGCGTCCTCTGCATCCTTCTCGGCAGCTTTATCGGCTAGCAGTTTGGCTTCCGCCAATTTTATGTATTCCTCCGTTGTGGGGGGGCGTCCCCTCTTCTTCAGATGCTTCGTTGACTCGGACGGCGTCGTCGAGAGCAACGAAGCGAGTGACGTGTCCGAATCGTATTCGGACGTCTCCGCCTTTGACCTCTTCACGCTCCTGCGCGTGCGTGGAATTCTCCTCTCTGGTTCCCGCAGCATCCTGCCTTCCGTCCTCTCCGACTTGCTGCTGCCGCCGTTTCTGCAACTGATAAGGCCACTCGGGCCGGCCCCCTCTCCCCCACTCGCCACGGTCGCGTAATCGCGCGTCGCCATGCTTGGTTACCCAAGCAGGGCTTCGCACGATAATTAATTTGCCGACGAGTCGGTCGCGCAAACGCTATTCTCCTCCGTGGAGAAAATCACACCGCGCACCTCACTTGCTCCGCCGTGTGGGAACGTTCGCACTTCCCACGTTCAGCGCAGACCGGTTGTCTGTCTCTGTCCCGCACACAGTTCAACCGTCACTCTCTCTTTGTCTCTCTATTCGTCCTCTCACTCGCTCTTGCGTTCGCTTCGATTTCCGCGAAACAGTTCACGGAGCGACGCCAGAGTTCAAGATTCGCGCTTTAAGAGTCTCTAGCACTTACCTTTTTTGTCTTCTTTGTCGCAATCTCCTGGAATAATCCGAGAACAGCGATATATATCCTAACGTAAGGCAGGCTAACATCTCGGAAGCAGTATTTTACAACATTCCTGGCGTATCGGCCCCTACTTCTCGGTGGGAACATTATATTCGTCTATAACGTAATATAAACTAACCTAACACATCTAGCCCCTCGCTGGTAATGTTTTACAGAATCCCGTTCGTGACGTCCCGCACATCTCGGTTGGAATATTATATACGTCTATAGCGTTATATATCCTAACCTAAGGCAGGCTATCATCTCGGATGTAGTATTTTACAACATTCCTGTCGTATCGGCCCCTACTTCTCTGTGGGAACATTATATAGGTCTATAACGTAATATAACCTAACCTAACACATCTAGCCCCTTGCTGGTAATGTTTTACAGAATCCCGTTCGTGACGTCCCGTACGTCTAGGTTGGGACATTATATACGTTTATAGCGTTATATATCCTAACCTAAGGCAGGCTAATATCTCGGATGTAGTATTTTACAACATTCCTGGCGTATCGGCACCTACTTCTCGGTGGGAACATTATATTCGTCTATAACGTAATATAACCTAACCTAACGCATCTAGCCCCTAGCTGGCAATGTTTTACAGAGTACCGTTCGTGTCGTCCCGTACGTCTCGGTTGGGACATTATATACGTCTACAGCGTTATATATCCTAACCTAAGGCAGGCTATCATCTCGGATACAGTATTTTCCGCCATTCCTGGCGTATCGGCACCTACTTCTCGGTGGGAACATTATATTCGTCTATAACGTAATATAACGTAACCTAACACATCTAGACCCTCGCTGGTAATGTTTTACAGAATCCCGTTCGTGTCGTCCCGTACATCTCGGTTGGAATATTATATACGTCTATAGCGTTATATATCCTAACCTAAGGCAGGCTATCATCTCGGATGTAGTATTTTACAACATCCTGGCGTATCGGCCCCTACTTCTTGGTGGGAACACTATATAGGTCTATAGCGTAATATAACTTAACCTAACACATCTAGCCCCTCGCTGGTAATGTTTTACAGAATCCCGTTTGTGTCGTCCCGTACGTTTCGGTTGGGACATTATATACGTCTACAGCGTTATATATCCTAACCTAAGGCAGGCTATCATCTGGGATGCAGTATTTTACAACATTCCTGGCATATCGGCCCCTACTTCTCGGTGGGAACATTATATTCGTCTATTACGTAATATAATCTAACCTTTCACATCTAGCCCCTCGCTGGTAATGTTTTACAGAATCCCGTTCGTGACGTCCCGCACATCTCGGTTGGAATATTATATACGTCTATAGCGTTATATATCCCAACCTAAGGCAGGCTATAATCTCGGATACATTATTTTTCGCCATTCCTGGCGTATCGGCACCTACTTCTCGGTGGGAACATTATATACGTCTATAACGTAATATAACCTAACCTAACACATCTAGCCCCTCGCTGGCAATATTTTACAGAGTCCCGTTCGTGTCGTCCCGTACGTCTCGGTTGGGACATTATATACGTCTACAGCGTTATATATCCTAACCTAAGGCAGGCTATCATCTCGGATGCAGTATTTTACAACAAGCCTGTCGTATCGGCACCTACTTCTCGGTGGGAACATTATATTCGTCTATAACGTAATATAACCTAACCTAACACATCTAGACCCTCGCTGGTAATGTTTTACAGAATCCTGTTTGTGCCGTCCCGTACGTCTCGGTTGGGACATTATATACGTCTACAGCATTATATATCCTAACCTAAGGCAGGCTATCATCTCGGATGTAGTGTTTTCCAACATTCCTGGCGTATCGGTCCCTACTTCTCGGTGGGAACATTATATACGTCTATAACGTATCACATCCTAACCTAACACATCTAGCCCCTCGCTGGTAATGTTTTACAGAATCCCGTTCGTGACGTCCCGTACATCTCGGTTGGAATATTATATACGTCTATAGCGTTATATATCCTAGCCTAAGGCAGGCTATAATCTCGGATGTAGTATTTTACAACATTCCTGGCGTATCGGCCCCTACTTCTCGGTGGGAACATTATATAGGTCTATAACGTAATACAATCTAACCTATCACATCTAGCCCCTCGCTGGTAATGTTTTACAGAACCCCGTTCGTGACGTCCCGTACATCTCGGTTGGAATATTATATACGTCTATAGCGTTATATATACTAACCTAAGGCAGGCCATAATCTCGGATGTAGTATTTTACAACATTCCTGGCGTATCGGCCCCTACTTCTCGTTGGGAACATTATATAGGTCTACAACGTAATATAACCTAACCTATCACATCTAGCCCCTCGCTGGTAATGTTTTACAGAGTCCCGTTCGTGTCGTCCCGTACGTCTCGGCTGGGACATTATATACGTCTACAGCGTTATATATCCTAACCTAAGGCAGGCTATCATCTCGGATGCAGTATTTTACAACATGCCTGGCGTATCGGCCCCTACTTCTCGGTGGGAACATTATATACGTCTATAACGTATCACAACCTAACCTAACCCATCTAGCCCCTCGCTGGTAATGTTTTACAGAATCCCGTTCGTGCCGTCCCGTACGTCTCGGTTGGGACGTTATATACGTCTACTGCGATATATATCCTAACGTAAGGCAGGCTACCATGTCGGATGCAGTATTTTACAACATTCCTGGCATATCGGCCCCTACTTCTCGGTGGGAACATTATATACGCCTATAACGTATCACAATCTAATCTAACCCATCCAAGCCCTCGCTGGTAATGTTTTACAGAATCCCGTTCCTGTCGTCCCGTACGTCTCGGTTGGGACATTATAAACGTCTACAGCGATATATATCCTAACGTAAGGCAGGCTAACATCTCGGAAACAGTATTTTACAACATTCCTGGCGTATCGGCCCCTACTTCTCGGTGGGAACATTATATTCGTCTATAACGTAATATAAACTAACCTAACACATCTAGCCCCTCGCTGGTAATGTTTTACAGAATTCCGTTCGTGACGTCCCGCACATCTCGGTTGGAATATTATATACGTCTATAGCGTTATATATCCTAACCTAAGGCAGGCTATCATCTCGGATGTAGTATTTTACAACATTCCTGTCGTATCGGCCCCTACTTCTTGGTGGGAACATTATATAGGTCTATAACGTAATATAACCTAACCTAACACATCTAGCCCCTTGCTGGTAATGTTTTACAGAATCCCGTTCGTGACGTCCCGTACGTCTAGGTTGGGACATTATATACGTTTATAGCGTTATATATCCTAACCTAAGGCAGGCTAATATCTCGGATGTAGTATTTTACAACATTCCTGGCGTATCGGCACCTACTTCTCGGTGGGAACATTATATTCGTCTATAACGTAATATAACCTAACCTAACGCATCTAGCCCCTAGCTGGCAATGTTTTACAGAGTACCGTTCGTGTCGTCCCGTACGTCTCGGTTGGGACATTATATACGTCTACAGCGTTATATATCCTAACCTAAGGCAGGCTATCATCTCGGATACAGTATTTTCCGCCATTCCTGGCGTATCGGCACCTACTTCTCGGTGGGAACATTATATTCGTCTATAACGTAATATAACGTAACCTAACACATCTAGACCCTCGCTGGTAATGTTTTACAGAATCCCGTTCGTGTCGTCCCGTACATCTCGGTTGGAATATTATATACGTCTATAGCGTTATATATCCTAACCTAAGGCAGGCTATCATCTCGGATGTAGTATTTTACAACATCCTGGCGTATCGGCCCCTACTTCTTGGTGGGAACACTATATAGGTCTATAGCGTAATATAACTTAACCTAACACATCTAGCCCCTCGCTGGTAATGTTTTACAGAATCCCGTTTGTGTCGTCCCGTACGTTTCGGTTGGGACATTATATACGTCTACAGCGTTATATATCCTAACCTAAGGCAGGCTATCATCTGGGATGCAGTATTTTACAACATTCCTGGCATATCGGCCCCTACTTCTCGGTGGGAACATTATATTCGTCTATTACGTAATATAATCTAACCTATCACATCTAGCCCCTCGCTGGTAATGTTTTACAGAATCCCGTTCGTGACGTCCCGCACATCTCGGTTGGAATATTATATACGTCTATAGCGTTATATATCCCAACCTAAGGCAGGCTATAATCTCGGATACATTATTTTCCGCCATTCCTGGCGTATCGGCACCTACATCTCGGTGGGAACATTATATACGTCTATAACGTAATATAACCTAACCTAACACATCTAGCCCCTCGCTGGCAATGTTTTACAGAGTCCCGTTCGTGTCGTCCCGTACGTCTCGGTTGGGACATTATATACGTCTACAGCGTTATATATCCTAACCTAAGGCAGGCTATCATCTCGGATGCAGTATTTTACAACAAGCCTGTCGTATCGGCACCTACTTCTCGGTGGGAACATTATATTCGTCTATAACGTAATATAACCTAACCTAACACATCTAGACCCTCGCTGGTAATGTTTTACAGAATCCTGTTTGTGCCGTCCCGTACGTCTCGGTTGGGACATTATATACGTCTACAGCATTATATATCCTAACCTAAGGCAGGCTATCATCTCGGATGTAGTGTTTTGCAACATTCCTGGCGTATCGGTCCCTACTTCTCGGTGGGAACATTATATACGTCTATAACGTATCACATCCTAACCTAACACATCTAGCCCCTCGCTGGTAATGTTTTACAGAATCCCGTTCGTGACGTCCCGTACATCTCGGTTGGAATATTATATACGTCTATAGCGTTATATATCCTAGCCTAAGGCAGGCTATAATCTCGGATGTAGTATTTTACAACATTCCTGGCGTATCGGCCCCTACTTCTCGGTGGGAACATTATATAGGTCTATAACGTAATACAATCTAACCTATCACATCTAGCCCCTCGCTGGTAATGTTTTACAGAACCCCGTTCGTGACGTCCCGTACATCTCGGTTGGAATATTATATACGTCTATAGCGTTATATATACTAACCTAAGGCAGGCCATAATCTCGGATGTAGTATTTTACAACATTCCTGGCGTATCGGCCCCTACTTCTCGTTGGGAACATTATATAGGTCTATAACGTAATATAACGTAACCTAACACATCTAGACCCTCGCTGGTAATGTTTTACAGAATCCCGTTCGTGTCGTCCCGTACATCTCGGTTGGAATATTATATACGTCTATAGCGTTATATATCCTAACCTAAGGCAGGCTATCATCTCGGATGTAGTATTTTACAACATCCTGGCGTATCGGCCCCTACTTCTTGGTGGGAACACTATATAGGTCTATAGCGTAATATAACTTAACCTAACACATCTAGCCCCTCGCTGGTAATGTTTTACAGAATCCCGTTTGTGTCGTCCCGTACGTTTCGGTTGGGACATTATATACGTCTACAGCGTTATATATCCTAACCTAAGGCAGGCTATCATCTGGGATGCAGTATTTTACAACATTCCTGGCATATCGGCCCCTACTTCTCGGTGGGAACATTATATTCGTCTATTACGTAATATAATCTAACCTATCACATCTAGCCCCTCGCTGGTAATGTTTTACAGAATCCCGTTCGTGACGTCCCGCACATCTCGGTTGGAATATTATATACGTCTATAGCGTTATATATCCCAACCTAAGGCAGGCTATAATCTCGGATACATTATTTTCCGCCATTCCTGGCGTATCGGCACCTACTTCTCGGTGGGAACATTATATACGTCTATAACGTAATATAACCTAACCTAACACATCTAGCCCCTCGCTGGCAATGTTTTACAGAGTCCCGTTCGTGTCGTCCCGTACGTCTCGGTTGGGACATTATATACGTCTACAGCGTTATATATCCTAACCTAAGGCAGGCTATCATCTCGGATGCAGTATTTTACAACAAGCCTGTCGTATCGGCACCTACTTCTCGGTGGGAACATTATATTCGTCTATAACGTAATATAACCTAACCTAACACATCTAGACCCTCGCTGGTAATGTTTTACAGAATCCTGTTTGTGCCGTCCCGTACGTCTCGGTTGGGACATTATATACGTCTACAGCATTATATATCCTAACCTAAGGCAGGCTATCATCTCGGATGTAGTGTTTTCCAACATTCCTGGCGTATCGGCCCCTACTTCTCGGTGGGAACATTATATTCGTCTATAACGTAATATAACCTAACCTAACACATCTAGCCTCTCGCTGGTATTGTTTTACAGAATCCCGTTTGTGTCGTCCCGTACGTTTCTTTTGGGACATTATATACGTCTACAGCGCTATATATCCTAACCTAAGGCAGGCTATCATCTCGGATGCAGTATTTTACAACATTCCTGGCATATCGGCCCCTACTTCTCGGTGGGAACATTATATACGTCTATAACGTATCGCAACCTAATCTAACCCATCCAGGCCCTCGCTGGTAATGTTTTACAGAATCCCGTTCCTGTCGTCCCGTACGTCTCGGTTGGGACATTATAAACGTCTACAGCGATATATATCCTAACCTAAGGCAGGCTATGATCTCGGATGCAGTATTTTACAACATTCCTGGCATATCGGCCTCTACTTCTCGGTGGGAACATTATATACGTCTATAACGTATAACAACCTAATCTTACCCATCCAGGCCCTCGCTGGTAATGTTTTACAGAATCCCGTTCCTGCCGTCCCGTACGTCTCGGTTGGGACATTATAAACGTCTACAGCGATACATATCCTAACGTAAGGCATGCTAACATCTCGGATGTAGTATTTTACAACATTCCTGGCGTATCGGCCCCAACTTCTCAGTGGGAACATTATATTCGTCTATTACGTAATATATCCTAACCTCACACATCTAGGTCCTCGCTGGTAATGTTTTTCAGAATCCCGTTCGTGCCGTCCCGTACGTCTCGGTTGGGACGTTATATACGTCTACAGCGATATATATCCTAACGTAAGGCAGGCTAACATCTCGGATGTAGTGTTTTACATCATTCCTGGCGTATCGGCCCCTACGTCTCGGTGGGAACATTATATAGGTCTATAACGTAATATAACCAAACCTAACACATCTAGCCCCTCGCTGGTAATGTTTTACAGAATCCCGTTCGTGACGTCCCGTACATCTCGGTTGGAATATTATATACGTCTATAGCGTTACATATCCTAACCTAAGGCAGGCTATAATCTCGGATGTAGTAGTTTACAACATTCCTGGCGTATCGGCCCGTACTTCTCGGTGGGAACATTATATAGGTCTATAACGTAATATAACCTAACCTATCACATCTAGCCCCTCGCTGGTAATGTTTTACAGAGTCCCGTTCGTGTCGTCCCGTACGTCTCGGCTGGGACATTATATACGTCTACAGCTTTATATATCCTAACCTAAGGCAGGCTATCATCTCGGATGCAGTATTTTACAACATGCCTGGCGTATCGGCCCCTACTTCTCGGTGGGAACATTATATACGTCTATAACGTATCACAACCTAACCTAACCCATCTAGCCCCTCGCTGGTAATGTTTTGCAGAATCCCGTTCGTGCCGTCCCGTACGTCTCGGTTGGGACGTTATATACGTCTACTGCGATATATATCCCAACGTAAGGCAGGCTACCATGTCGGATGTAGTGTTTTACAACATTCCTGTCGTATCGGCCCCTGCTTCTCGGTAGGAACATTATATTCGTCTATAACGTAATATAACCTAACCTAACACATCTAGCCTCTCGCTGGTATTGTTTTACAGAATCCCGTTTGTGTCGTCCCGTACGTTTCTTTTGGGACATTATATACGTCTACAGCGCTATATATCCTAACCTAAGGCAGGCTAACATCTCGTATGTAGTATTTTACAACATTCCTGGCGTATCGGCCCCTACTTCTCGGTGGGAACATTATATTCGTCTATTACGTAATATAACCTAACCTATCACATCTAGCCCCTCGCTGGTAATGTTTTACAGAGTCCCGTTCGTGTCGTCCCGTACGTCTCGGTTGGGACATTATATACGTCTACAGCGTTATATATCCTAACCTAAGGCAGGCTATCATCTCGGATGCAGTATTTTACAACATGACTGGCGTATCGGCCCCTACTTCTCGGTGGGAACCTTATATACGTCTATGACGTATCACAACATAACCTAACCCATCTAGCCCCTCGCTGCTAATGTTTTACAGAATCCCGTTCGTTCCGTCCCGTACGTCTCGGTTGGGACATTATATACGTCTACAGCGTTATATATCCAAACCTAAGGCAGGCTATCATCTCGGATGCAGTATTTTACAACATTCCTGGCATATCGGCCCCTACTTCTCGGTGGGAACATTAAATACGTCTATAACGTATCGCAACCTAATCTAACCCATCCAGGCCCTCGCTGGTAATGTTTTACAGAATCCCGTTCCTGTCGTCCCGTACGTCTCGGTTGGGACATTATAAACGTCTACAGCGATATATATCCTAACGTAAGGCAGGCTAACATCTCGTATGTAGTATTTTACAACATTCCTGGCGTATCGGCCCCTACTTCTCGGTGGGAACATTATATTCGTCTATTACGTAATATAACCTAACCTATCACATCTAGCCCCTCGCTGGTAATGTTTTACAGAGTCCCGTTCGTGTCGTCCCGTACGTCTCGGTTGGGACATTATATAAGTCTATAGCGTTATATATCCTAACCTAAGGCAGGCTAACATCTCGGATGCAGTATTTTACAACATGACTGGCGTATTGGCCCCTACTTCTCGGTGGGAACATTATATACGTCTATGACGTATCACAACATAACCTAACCCATCTAGCCCCTCGCTGGTAATGTTTTACAGAATCCCGTTCGTTCCGTCCCGTACGTCTCGGTTGGGACATTATATACGTCTACAGCGTCATATATCCAAACCTAAGGCAGGCTATCATCTCGGATGCAGTATTTTACAACATTCCTGGCATATCGGCCCCTACTTCTCGGTGGGAACATTAAATACGTCTATAACGTATCGCAACCTAATCTAACCCATCCAGGCCCTCGCTGGTAATGTTTTACAGAATCCCGTTCCTGTCGTCCCGTACGTCTCGGTTGGGACATTATAAACGTCTACAGCGATATATATCCTAACCTAAGGCAGGCTATGATCTCGGATGCAGTATTTTACAACATTCCTGGCATATCGGCCTCTACTTCTCGGTGGGAACATTATATACGTCTATAACGTATAACAACCTAATCTTACCCATCCAGGCCCTCGCTGGTAATGTTTTACATAATCCCGTTCCTGCCGTCCCGTACGTCTCGGTTGGGACATTATAAACGTCTACAGCGATACATATCCTAACGTAAGGCATGCTAACATCTCGGATGTAGTATTTTACAACATTCCTGGCGTATCGGCCCCAACTTCTCAGTGGGAACATTATATTCGTCTATTACGTAATATATCCTAACCTCACACATCTAGGTCCTCGCTGGTAATGTTTTTCAGAATCCCGTTCGTGCCGTCCCGTACGTCTTGGTTGGGACGTTATATACGTCTACAGCGATATATATCCTAACGTAAGGCAGGCTAACATCTCGGATGTAGTGTTTTACATCATTCCTGGCGTATCGGCCCCTACGTCTCGGTGGGAACATTATATAGGTCTATAACGTAATATAACCTAACCTAACACATCTAGCCCCTCGCTGGTAATGTTTCACAGAATCCCGTTCGTGACGTCCCGTACATCTCGGTTGGAATATTATATACGTCTATAGCGTTACATATCCTAACCTAAGGCAGGCTATAATCTCGGATGTAGTAGTTTACAACATTCCTGGCGTATCGGCCCGTACTTCTCGGTGGGAACATTATATAGGTCTATAACGTAATATAACCTAACCTATCACATCTAGCCCCTCGCTGGTAATGTTTTACAGAGTCCCGTTCGTGTCGTCCCGTACGTCTCGGCTGGGACATTATATACGTCTACAGCTTTATATATCCTAACCTAAGGCAGGCTATCATCTCGGATGCAGTATTTTACAACATGCCTGGCGTATCGGCCCCTACTTCTCGGTGGGAACATTATATACGTCTATAACGTATCACAACCTAACCTAACCCATCTAGCCCCTCGCTGGTAATGTTTTGCAGAATCCCGTTCGTGCCGTCCCGTACGTCTCGGTTGGGACGTTATATACGTCTACTGCGATATATATCCCAACGTAAGGCAGGCTACCATGTCGGATGTAGTGTTTTACAACATTCCTGTCGTATCGGCCCCTGCTTCTCGGTAGGAACATTATATTCGTCTATAACGTAATATAACCTAACCTAACACATCTAGCCCCTCGCTGGTAATGTTTTACAGAATCCCGTTCGTGACGTCCCGTACGTCTAGGTTGGGACATTATATACGTCTATAGCGTTATATATCCTAACCTAAGGCAGGCTAATATCTCGGATGTAGTATTTTACAACATTCCTGGCGTATCGGCCCCTACTTCTCGGTGGGAACATTATATTCGTCTATAACGTAATATAACCTAACCTAACACATCTAGCCTCTCGCTGGTATTGTTTTACAGAATCCCGTTTGTGTCGTCCCGTACGTTTCTTTTGGGACATTATATACGTCTACAGCGCTATATATCCTAACCTAAGGCAGGCTATCATCTCGGATGCAGTATTTTACAACATTCCTGGCATATCGGCCCCTACTTCTCGGTGGGAACATTATATACGTCTATAACGTATCACAACCTAATCTAACCCAACCAGGCCCTCGCTGGTAATGTTTTACAGAATCCCGTTCTTGTCGTCCCGTACGTCTGGGTTGGGACATTATAAACGTCTACAGCGATATATATTCTAACGTAAGGCAGGCTAACACCTCGTATGTAGTATTTTACAACATTCCTGGCGTATCGGCCCCTACTTCTCGGTGGGAACATTATATACGTCTATAACGTATCACAACCTAATCTAACCCAACCAGGCCCTCGCTGGTAATATTTTACAGAATCCCGTCCTGTCGTCCCGTACGTCTCGGTTGGGACATTATAAACGTCTACAGCGATATATATCCTAACGTAAGGCAGGCTAACATCTCGTATGTAGTATTTTACAACATTCCTGGCGTATCGGCCCCTACTTCTCGGTGGGAACATTATATTCGTCTATTACGTAATATAACCTAACCTATCACATCTAGCCCCTCGCTGGTAATGTTTTACAGAGTCCCGTTCGTGTCGTCCCGTACGTCTCGGTTGGGACATTATATAAGTCTATAGCGTTATATATCCTAACCTAAGGCAGGCTAACATCTCGGATGCAGTATTTTACAACATGACTGGCGTATCGGCCCCTACTTCTCGGTGGGAACATTATATACGTCTATGACGTATCACAACATAACCTAACCCATCTAGCCCCTCGCTGGTAATGTTTTACAGAATCCCGTTCGTTCCGTCCCGTACGTCTCGGTTGGGACATTATATACGTCTACAGCGTCATATACCCAAACCTAAGGCAGGCTATCATCTCGGATGCAGTATTTTACAACATTCCTGGCATATCGGCCCCTACTTCTCGGTGGGAACATTAAATACGTCTATAACGTATCGCAACCTAATCTAACCCATCCAGGCCCTCGCTGGTAATGTTTTACAGAATCCCGTTCCTGTCGTCCCGTACGTCTCGGTTGGGACATTATAAACGTCTACAGCGATATATATCCTAACCTAAGGCAGGCTATGATCTCGGATGCAGTATTTTACAACAATCCTGGCATATCGGCCTCTACTTCTCGGTGGGAACATTATATACGTCTATAACGTATCACAACCTAACCTAACCCATCTAGCCCCTCGCTGGTAATGTTTTGCAGAATCCCGTTCGTGCCGTCCCGTACGTCTCGGTTGGGACGTTATATACGTCTACTGCGATATATATCCCAACGTAAGGCAGGCTACCATGTCGGATGTAGTGTTTTACAACATTCCTGTCGTATCGGCCCCTGCTTCTCGGTAGGAACATTATATTCGTCTATAACGTAATATAACCTAACCTAACACATCTAGCCCCTCGCTGGTAATGTTTTACAGAATCCCGTTCGTGACGTCCCGTACGTCTAGGTTGGGACATTATATACGTCTATAGCGTTATATATCCTAACCTAAGGCAGGCTAATATCTCGGATGTAGTATTTTACAACATTCCTGGCGTATCGGCCCCTACTTCTCGGTGGGAACATTATATTCGTCTATAACGTAATATAACCTAACCTAACACATCTAGCCTCTCGCTGGTATTGTTTTACAGAATCCCGTTTGTGTCGTCCCGTACGTTTCTTTTGGGACATTATATACGTCTACAGCGCTATATATCCTAACCTAAGGCAGGCTATCATCTCGGATGCAGTATTTTACAACATTCCTGGCATATCGGCCCCTACTTCTCGGTGGGAACATTATATACGTCTATAACGTATCACAACCTAATCTAACCCAACCAGGCCCTCGCTGGTAATGTTTTACAGAATCCCGTTCTTGTCGTCCCGTACGTCTGGGTTGGGACATTATAAACGTCTACAGCGATATATATTCTAACGTAAGGCAGGCTAACATCTCGTATGTAGTATTTTACAACATTCCTGGCGTATCGGCCCCTACTTCTCGGTGGGAACATTATATACGTCTATAACGTATCACAACCTAATCTAACCCAACCAGGCCCTCGCTGGTAATATTTTACAGAATCCCGTCCTGTCGTCCCGTACGTCTCGGTTGGGACATTATAAACGTCTACAGCGATATATATCCTAACGTAAGGCAGGCTAACATCTCGTATGTAGTATTTTACAACATTCCTGGCGTATCGGCCCCTACTTCTCGGTGGGAACATTATATTCGTCTATTACGTAATATAACCTAACCTATCACATCTAGCCCCTCGCTGGTAATGTTTTACAGAGTCCCGTTCGTGTCGTCCCGTACGTCTCGGTTGGGACATTATATACGTCTACAGCGTTATATATCCTAACCTAAGGCAGGCTATCATCTCGGATGCAGTATTTTACAACATGACTGGCGTATCGGCTCCTACTTCTCGGTGGGAACCTTATATACGTCTATGACGTATCACAACATAACCTAACCCATCTAGCCCCTCGCTGCTAATGTTTTACAGAATCCCGTTCGTTCCGTCCCGTACGTCTCGGTTGGGACATTATATACGTCTACAGCGTTATATATCCAAACCTAAGGCAGGCTATCATCTCGGATGCAGTATTTTACAACATTCCTGGCATATCGGCCCCTACTTCTCGGTGGGAACATTAAATACGTCTATAACGTATCGCAACCTAATCTAACCCATCCAGGCCCTCGCTGGTAATGTTTTACAGAATCCCGTTCCTGTCGTCCCGTACGTCTCGGTTGGGACATTATAAACGTCTACAGCGATATATATCCTAACCTAAGGCAGGCTATGATCTCGGATGCAGTATTTTACAACATTCCTGGCATATCGGCCTCTACTTCTCGGTGGGAACATTATATACGTCTATAACGTATAACAACCTAATCTTACCCATCCAGGCCCTCGCTGGTAATGTTTTACAGAATCCCGTTCCTGCCGTCCCGTACGTCTCGGTTGGGACATTATAAACGTCTACAGCGATACATATCCTAACGTAAGGCATGCTAACATCTCGGATGTAGTATTTTACAACATTCCTGGCGTATCGGCCCCAACTTCTCAGTGGGAACATTATATTCGTCTATTACGTAATATATCCTAACCTCACACATCTAGGTCCTCGCTGGTAATGTTTTTCAGAATCCCGTTCGTGCCGTCCCGTACGTCTCGGTTGGGACGTTATATACGTCTACAGCGATATATATCCTAACGTAAGGCAGGCTAACATCTCGGATGTAGTGTTTTACATCATTCCTGGCGTATCGGCCCCTACGTCTCGGTGGGAACATTATATAGGTCTATAACGTAATATAACCTAACCTAACACATCTAGCCCCTCGCTGGTAATGTTTTACAGAATCCCGTTCGTGACGTCCCGTACATCTCGGTTGGAATATTATATACGTCTATAGCGTTACATATCCTAACCTAAGGCATGCTATAATCTCGGATGTAGTAGTTTACAACATTCCTGGCGTATCGGCCCGTACTTCTCGGTGGGAACATTATATAGGTCTATAACGTAATATAACCTAACCTATCACATCTAGCCCCTCGCTGGTAATGTTTTACAGAATCCCGTTCGTGACGTCCCGTACGTCTAGGTTGGGACATTATATACGTCTATAGCGTTATATATCCTAACCTAAGGCAGGCTAATATCTCGGATGTAGTATTTTACAACATTCCTGGCGTATCGGCCCCTACTTCTCGGTGGGAACATTATATTCGTCTATAACGTAATATAACCTAACCTAACACATCTAGCCTCTCGCTGGTATTGTTTTACAGAATCCCGTTTGTGTCGTCCCGTACGTTTCTTTTGGGACATTATATACGTCTACAGCGCTATATATCCTAACCTAAGGCAGGCTATCATCTCGGATGCAGTATTTTACAACATTCCTGGCATATCGGCCCCTACTTCTCGGTGGGAACATTATATACGTCTATAACGTATCACAACCTAATCTAACCCAACCAGGCCCTCGCTGGTAATGTTTTACAGAATCCCGTTCTTGTCGTCCCGTACGTCTGGGTTGGGACATTATAAACGTCTACAGCGATATATATTCTAACGTAAGGCAGGCTAACATCTCGTATGTAGTATTTTACAACATTCCTGGCGTATCGGCCCCTACTTCTCGGTGGGAACATTATATACGTCTATAACGTATCACAACCTAATCTAACCCAACCAGGCCCTCGCTGGTAATATTTTACAGAATCCCGTCCTGTCGTCCCGTACGTCTCGGTTGGGACATTATAAACGTCTACAGCGATATATATCCTAACGTAAGGCAGGCTAACATCTCGTATGTAGTATTTTACAACATTCCTGGCGTATCGGCCCCTACTTCTCGGTGGGAACATTATATTCGTCTATTACGTAATATAACCTAACCTATCACATCTAGCCCCTCGCTGGTAATGTTTTACAGAGTCCCGTTCGTGTCGTCCCGTACGTCTCGGTTGGGACATTATATAAGTCTATAGCGTTATATATCCTAACCTAAGGCAGGCTAACATCTCGGATGCAGTATTTTACAACATGACTGGCGTATCGGCCCCTACTTCTCGGTGGGAACATTATATACGTCTATGACGTATCACAACATAACCTAACCCATCTAGCCCCTCGCTGGTAATGTTTTACAGAATCCCGTTCGTTCCGTCCCGTACGTCTCGGTTGGGACATTATATACGTCTACAGCGTCATATATCCAAACCTAAGGCAGGCTATCATCTCGGATGCAGTATTTTACAACATTCCTGGCATATCGGCCCCTACTTCTCGGTGGGAACATTAAATACGTCTATAACGTATCGCAACCTAATCTAACCCATCCAGGCCCTCGCTGGTAATGTTTTACAGAATCCCGTTCCTGTCGTCCCGTACGTCTCGGTTGGGACATTATAAACGTCTACAGCGATATATATCCTAACCTAAGGCAGGCTATGATCTCGGATGCAGTATTTTACAACATTCCTGGCATATCGGCCTCTACTTCTCGGTGGGAACATTATATACGTCTATAACGTATAACAACCTAATCTTACCCATCCAGGCCCTCGCTGGTAATGTTTTACATAATCCCGTTCCTGCCGTCCCGTACGTCTCGGTTGGGACATTATAAACGTCTACAGCGATACATATCCTAACGTAAGGCATGCTAACATCTCGGATGTAGTATTTTACAACATTCCTGGCGTATCGGCCCCAACTTCTCAGTGGGAACATTATATTCGTCTATTACGTAATATATCCTAACCTCACACATCTAGGTCCTCGCTGGTAATGTTTTTCAGAATCCCGTTCGTGCCGTCCCGTACGTCTTGGTTGGGACGTTATATACGTCTACAGCGATATATATCCTAACGTAAGGCAGGCTAACATCTCGGATGTAGTGTTTTACATCATTCCTGGCGTATCGGCCCCTACGTCTCGGTGGGAACATTATATAGGTCTATAACGTAATATAACCTAACCTAACACATCTAGCCCCTCGCTGGTAATGTTTTACAGAATCCCGTTCGTGACGTCCCGTACATCTCGGTTGGAATATTATATACGTCTATAGCGTTACATATCCTAACCTAAGGCAGGCTATAATCTCGGATGTAGTAGTTTACAACATTCCTGGCGTATCGGCCCGTACTTCTCGGTGGGAACATTATATAGGTCTATAACGTAATATAACCTAACCTATCACATCTAGCCCCTCGCTGGTAATGTTTTACAGAGTCCCGTTCGTGTCGTCCCGTACGTCTCGGCTGGGACATTATATACGTCTACAGCTTTATATATCCTAACCTAAGGCAGGCTATCATCTCGGATGCAGTATTTTACAACATGCCTGGCGTATCGGCCCCTACTTCTCGGTGGGAACATTATATACGTCTATAACGTATCACAACCTAACCTAACCCATCTAGCCCCTCGCTGGTAATGTTTTGCAGAATCCCGTTCGTGCCGTCCCGTACGTCTCGGTTGGGACGTTATATACGTCTACTGCGATATATATCCCAACGTAAGGCAGGCTACCATGTCGGATGTAGTGTTTTACAACATTCCTGTCGTATCGGCCCCTGCTTCTCGGTAGGAACATTATATTCGTCTATAACGTAATATAACCTAACCTAACACATTTAGCCCCTCGCTGGTAATGTTTTACAGAATCCCGTTCGTGACGTCCCGTACGTCTAGGTTGGGACCTTACATACGTCTATAGCGTTATATATCCTAACCTAAGGCAGGCTAATATCTCGGATGTAGTATTTTACAACATTCCTGGCGTATCGGCCCCTACTTCTCGGTGGGAACATTATATTCGTCTATAACGTAATATAACCTAACCTAACACATCTAGCCTCTCGCTGGTATTGTTTTACAGAATCCCGTTTGTGTCGTCCCGTACGTTTCTTTTGGGACATTATATACGTCTACAGCGCTATATATCCTAACCTAAGGCAGGCTATCATCTCGGATGCAGTATTTTACAACATTCCTGGCATATCGGCCCCTACTTCTCGGTGGGAACATTATATACGTCTATAACGTATCACAACCTAATCTAACCCAACCAGGCCCTCGCTGGTAATGTTTTACAGAATCCCGTTCTTGTCGTCCCGTACGTCTGGGTTGGGACATTATAAACGTCTACAGCGATATATATTCTAACGTAAGGCAGGCTAACATCTCGTATGTAGTATTTTACAACATTCCTGGCGTATCGGCCCCTACTTCTCGGTGGGAACATTATATACGTCTATAACGTATCACAACCTAATCTAACCCAACCAGGCCCTCGCTGGTAATATTTTACAGAATCCCGTCCTGTCGTCCCGTACGTCTCGGTTGGGACATTATAAACGTCTACAGCGATATATATCCTAACGTAAGGCAGGCTAACATCTCGTATGTAGTATTTTACAACATTCCTGGCGTATCGGCCCCTACTTCTCGGTGGGAACATTATATTCGTCTATTACGTAATATAACCTAACCTATCACATCTAGCCCCTCGCTGGTAATGTTTTACAGAGTCCCGTTCGTGTCGTCCCGTACGTCTCGGTTGGGACATTATATAAGTCTATAGCGTTATATATCCTAACCTAAGGCAGGCTAACATCTCGGATGCAGTATTTTACAACATGACTGGCGTATCGGCCCCTACTTCTCGGTGGGAACATTATATACGTCTATGACGTATCACAACATAACCTAACCCATCTAGCCCCTCGCTGGTAATGTTTTACAGAATCCCGTTCGTTCCGTCCCGTACGTCTCGGTTGGGACATTATATACGTCTACAGCGTCATATACCCAAACCTAAGGCAGGCTATCATCTCGGATGCAGTATTTTACAACATTCCTGGCATATCGGCCCCTACTTCTCGGTGGGAACATTAAATACGTCTATAACGTATCGCAACCTAATCTAACCCATCCAGGCCCTCGCTGGTAATGTTTTACAGAATCCCGTTCCTGTCGTCCCGTACGTCTCGGTTGGGACATTATAAACGTCTACAGCGATATATATCCTAACCTAAGGCAGGCTATGATCTCGGATGCAGTATTTTACAACATTCCTGGCATATCGGCCTCTACTTCTCGGTGGGAACATTATATACGTCTATAACGTATAACAACCTAATCTTACCCATCCAGGCCCTCGCTGGTAATGTTTTACAGAATCCCGTTCCTGCCGTCCCGTACGTCTCGGTTGGGACATTATAAACGTCTACAGCGATACATATCCTAACGTAAGGCAGGCTAACATCTCGGATGTAGTGTTTTACATCATTCCTGGCGTATCGGCCCCTACGTCTCGGTGGGAACATTATATAGGTCTATAACGTAATATAACCTAACCTAACACATCTAGCCCCTCGCTGGTAATGTTTTACAGAATCCCGTTCGTGACGTCCCGTACATCTCGGTTGGAATATTATATACGTCTATAGCGTTACATATCCTAACCTAAGGCAGGCTATAATCTCGGATGTAGTAGTTTACAACATTCCTGGCGTATCGGCCCGTACTTCTCGGTGGGAACATTATATAGGTCTATAACGTAATATAACCTAACCTATCACATCTAGCCCCTCGCTGGTAATGTTTTACAGAGTCCCGTTCGTGTCGTCCCGTACGTCTCGGCTGGGACATTATATACGTCTACAGCTTTATATATCCTAACCTAAGGCAGGCTATCATCTCGGATGCAGTATTTTACAACATGCCTGGCGTATCGGCCCCTACTTCTCGGTGGGAACATTATATACGTCTATAACGTATCACAACCTAACCTAACCCATCTAGCCCCTCGCTGGTAATGTTTTGCAGAATCCCGTTCGTGCCGTCCCGTACGTCTCGGTTGGGACGTTATATACGTCTACTGCGATATATATCCCAACGTAAGGCAGGCTACCATGTCGGATGTAGTGTTTTACAACATTCCTGTCGTGTCGGCCCCTACTTCTCGGTAGGAACATTATATTCGTCTATAACGTAATATAACCTAACCTAACACATCTAGCCACTCGCTGGTAATGTTTTACAGAATCCCGTTCGTGACGTCCCGTACATCTCGGTTGGAATATTATATACGTCTATAGCGTTATATATCCTAACCTGAGGCAGGCTATCATCGCGGATGCAGTATTTTACAACATTGCTGGCATATCGGCCCCTACTTCTCGGTGGGAACATTATATACGTCTATAACGTATCACAACCTAATCTAACCCATTCAGGCCCTTGCTGGTAATGTTTTACAGAATCCCGTTTCTGTCGTCCCGTACGTTTCTGTTGGGACATTATATACGTTTACAGCGTTATATATCCTAAGCTAAGGCAGGCTATCATCTCGGATGCAGTATTTTACAACATTCCTGGCATATCGGCCCCTACTTCTCGGTGGGAACATTATATACGTCTATAACGTATCACAACCAAACCTAACCCATCTAGCCCCTCGCTGGTAATGTTTTACAGAAACCCGTTCGTGACGTCCCGTACATCTCGGTTGGAATATTATATACGTCTATAGCGTTATATATCCTAGCCTATGGCAGGCTGTAATCTCGGACGTAGTATTTTACAACATTCCTGGCGTATCGGCCCCTACTTCTCGGTGGGAACATTATATTCGTCTATTACGTAATATAACCTAACCTATCACATCTAGCCCCTCGCTGGTAATGTTTTACAGAGTCCCGTTCGTGTCGTCCCGTACGTCTCGGTTGGGACATTATATAAGTCTATAGCGTTATATATCCTAACCTAAGGCAGGCTAACATCTCGGATGCAGTATTTTACAACATGACTGGCGTATCGGCCCCTACTTCTCGGTGGGAACATTATATACGTCTATGACGTATCACAACATAACCTAACCCATCTAGCCCCTCGCTGGTAATGTTTTACAGAATCCCGTTCGTTCCGTCCCGTACGTCTCGGTTGGGACATTATATACGTCTACAGCGTCATATACCCAAACCTAAGGCAGGCTATCATCTCGGATGCAGTATTTTACAACATTCCTGGCATATCGGCCCCTACTTCTCGGTGGGAACATTAAATACGTCTATAACGTATCGCAACCTAATCTAACCCATCCAGGCCCTCGCTGGTAATGTTTTACAGAATCCCGTTCCTGTTGTCCCGTACGTCTCGGTTGGGACATTATAAACGTCTACAGCGATATATATCCTAACCTAAGGCAGGCTATGATCTCGGATGCAGTATTTTACAACATTCCTGGCATATCGGCCTCTACTTCTCGGTGGGAACATTATATACGTCTATAACGTATAACAACCTAATCTTACCCATCCAGGCCCTCGCTGGTAATGTTTTACAGAATCCCGTTCCTGCCGTCCCGTACGTCTCGGTTGGGACATTATAAACGTCTACAGCGATACATATCCTAACGTAAGGCAGGCTAACATCTCGGATGTAGTGTTTTACATCATTCCTGGCGTATCGGCCCCTACGTCTCGGTGGGAACATTATATAGGTCTATAACGTAATATAACCTAACCTAACACATCTAGCCCCTCGCTGGTAATGTTTTACAGAATCCCGTTCGTGACGTCCCGTACATCTCGGTTGGAATATTATATACGTCTATAGCGTTACATATCCTAACCTAAGGCAGGCTATAATCTCGGATGTAGTAGTTTACAACATTCCTGGCGTATCGGCCCGTACTTCTCGGTGGGAACATTATATAGGTCTATAACGTAATATAACCTAACCTATCACATCTAGCCCCTCGCTGGTAATGTTTTACAGAGTCCCGTTCGTGTCGTCCCGTACGTCTCGGCTGGGACATTATATACGTCTACAGCTTTATATATCCTAACCTAAGGCAGGCTATCATCTCGGATGCAGTATTTTACAACATGCCTGGCGTATCGGCCCCTACTTCTCGGTGGGAACATTATATACGTCTATAACGTATCACAACCTAACCTAACCCATCTAGCCCCTCGCTGGTAATGTTTTGCAGAATCCCGTTCGTGCCGTCCCGTACGTCTCGGTTGGGACGTTATATACGTCTACTGCGATATATATCCCAACGTAAGGCAGGCTACCATGTCGGATGTAGTGTTTTACAACATTCCTGTCGTATCGGCCCCTACTTCTCGGTAGGAACATTATATTCGTCTATAACGTAATATAACCTAACCTAACACATCTAGCCACTCGCTGGTAATGTTTTACAGAATCCCGTTCGTGACGTCTCGTACATCTCGGTTGGAATATTATATACGTCTATAGCGTTATATATCCTAACCTGAGGCAGGCTATCATCGCGGATGCAGTATTTTACAACATTGCTGGCATATCGGCCCCTACTTCTCGGTGGGAACATTATATACGTCTATAACGTATCACAACCTAATCTAACCCATTCAGGCCCTTGCTGGTAATGTTTTACAGAATCCCGTTTCTGTCGTCCCGTACGTTTCTGTTGGGACACTATATACGTTTACAGCGTTATATATCCTAAGCTAAGGCAGGCTATCATCTCGGATGCAGTATTTTACAACATTCCTGGCATATCGGCCCCTACTTCTCGGTGGGAACATTATATACGTCTATAACGTATCACAACCAAACCTAACCCATCTAGCCCCTCGCTGGTAATGTTTTACAGAAACCCGTTCGTGACGTCCCGTACATCTCGGTTGGAATATTATATACGTCTATAGCGTTATATATCCTAGCCTATGGCAGGCTATAATCTCGGACGTAGTATTTTACAACATTCCTGGCGTATCGGCCCCTACTTCTCGGTGGGAACATTATATAGGTCTATAACGTAATACAATCTAACCTATCACATCTAGCCCCTCGCTGGCAATGTTTTACAGAGTACCGTTCGTGTCGTCCCGTACGTCTCGGTTGGGACATTATATACGTCTACAGCGTTATATATCCTAACCTAAGGCAGGCTATCATCTCGGATACAGTATTTTCCGCCATTCCTGGCGTATCGGCACCTACTTCTCGGTGGGAACATTATATACGTCTATAACGTAATATAACCTAACCTAATCCATCTAGCCCCTCGCTGGTAATGTTTTACAGAATCCCGTTCGTGTCGTCCCGTACGTCTCGGTTGGGACATTATATACGTCTACAGCGTTATATATCCTAACCTAAGGCAGGCTATCATCTCGGATGCAGTAATTTACAACAAGCCTGTCGTATCGGCCCCTACTTCTCGGTGGGAACATTATATTCGTCTATAACGTAATATAACGTAACCTAACACATCTAGACCCTCGCTGGTAATGTTTTACAGAATCCCGTTCGTGTCGTCCCGTACATCTCGGTTGGAATATTATATACGTCTATAGCGTTATATATCCTAACCTAAGGCAGGCTATCATCTCGGATGTAGTATTTTACAACATCCTGGCGTATCGGCCCCTACTTCTTGGTGGGAACACTATATAGGTCTATAGCGTAATATAACTTAACCTAACACATCTAGCCCCTCGCTGGTAATGTTTTACAGAATCCCGTTTGTGTCGTCCCGTACGTTTCGGTTGGGACATTATATACGTCTACAGCGTTATATATCCTAACCTAAGGCAGGCTATCATCTGGGATGCAGTATTTTACAACATTCCTGGCATATCGGCCCCTACTTCTCGGTGGGAACATTATATTCGTCTATTACGTAATATAATCTAACCTATCACATCTAGCCCCTCGCTGGTAATGTTTTACAGAATCCCGTTCGTGACGTCCCGCACATCTCGGTTGGAATATTATATACGTCTATAGCGTTATATATCCCAACCTAAGGCAGGCTATAATCTCGGATACATTATTTTCCGCCATTCCTGGCGTATCGGCACCTACTTCTCGGTGGGAACATTATATACGTCTATAACGTAATATAACCTAACCTAACACATCTAGCCCCTCGCTGGCAATGTTTTACAGAGTCCCGTTCGTGTCGTCCCGTACGTCTCGGTTGGGACATTATATACGTCTACAGCGTTATATATCCTAACCTAAGGCAGGCTATCATCTCGGATGTAGTATTTTACAACAAGCCTGTCGTATCGGCACCTACTTCTCGGTGGGAACATTATATTCGTCTATAACGTAATATAACCTAACCTAACACATCTAGACCCTCGCTGGTAATGTTTTACAGAATCCTGTTTGTGCCGTCCCGTACGTCTCGGTTGGGACATTATATACGTCTACAGCATTATATATCCTAACCTAAGGCAGGCTATCATCTCGGATGTAGTGTTTTCCAACATTCCTGGCGTATCGGCCCCTACTTCTCTGTGGGAACATTATATTCGTCTATAACGTAATATAACCTAACCTAACACATCTAGCCTCTCGCTGGTATTGTTTTACAGAATCCCGTTTGTGTCGTCCCGTACGTTTCTTTTGGGACATTATATACGTCTACAGCGCTATATATCCTAACCTAAGGCAGGCTATCATCTCGGATGCAGTATTTTACAACATTCCTGGCATATCGGCCCCTACTTCTCGGTGGGAACATTATATACGTCTATAACGTATCACAACCTAATCTAACCCAACCAGGCCCTCGCTGGTAATGTTTTACAGAATCCCGTTCTTGTCGTCCCGTACGTCTGGGTTGGGACATTATAAACGTCTACAGCGATATATATTCTAACGTAAGGCAGGCTAACATCTCGTATGTAGTATTTTACAACATTCCTGGCGTATCGGCCCCTACTTCTCGGTGGGAACATTATATACGTCTATAACGTATCACAACCTAATCTAACCCAACCAGGCCCTCGCTGATAATGTTTTACAGAATCCCGTCCTGTCGTCCCGTACGTCTCGGTTGGGACATTATAAACGTCTACAGCGATATATATCCTAACCTAAGGCAGGCTATCATCTCGGATGCAGTATTTTACAACATGACTGGCGTATCGGCCCCTACTTCTCGGTGGGAACCTTATATACGTCTATGACGTATCACAACATAACCTAACCCATCTAGCCCCTCGCTGGTAATGTTTTACAGAATCCCGTTCGTTCCGTCCCGTACGTCTCGGTTGGGACATTATATACGTCTACAGCGTCATATATCCAAACCTAAGGCAGGCTATCATCTCGGATGCAGTATTTTACAACATTCCTGGCATATCGGCCCCTACTTCTCGGTGGGAACATTAAATACGTCTATAACGTATCGCAACCTAATCTAACCCATCCAGGCCCTCGCTGGTAATGTTTTACAGAATCCCGTTCCTGCCGTCCCGTACGTCTCGGTTGGGACATTATAAACGTCTACAGCGATACATATCCTAACGTAAGGCGTGCTAACATCTCGGATGTAGTATATTACAACATTCCTGGCGTATCGGCCCCAACTTCTCAGTGGGAACATTATATTCGTCTATTACGTAATATATCCTAACCTCACACATCTAGGTCCTCGCTGGTAATGTTTTTCAGAATCCCGTTCGTGCCGTCCCGTACGTCTCGGTTGGGACGTTATATACGTCTACAGCGATATATATCCTAACGTAAGGCAGGCTATCATCTCGGATGAAGTATTTTACAACAAGCCTGTCGTATCGGCACCTACTTCTCGGTGGGAACATTATATTCGTCTATAACGTAATATAACCTAACCTAACACATCTAGACCCTCGCTGGTAATGTTTTACAGAATCCTGTTTGTGCCGTCCCGTACGTCTCGGTTGGGACATTATATACGTCTACAGCATTATATATCCTAACCTAAGGCAGGCTATCATCTCGGATGTAGTGTTTTCCAACATTCCTGGCGTATCGGCCCCTACTTCTCGGTGGGAACATTATATTCGTCTATAACGTAATATAACCTAACCTAACACATCTAGCCTCTCGCTGGTATTGTTTTACAGAATCCCGTTTGTGTCGTCCCGTACGTTTCTTTTGGGACATTATATACGTCTACAGCGCTATATATCCTAACCTAAGGCAGGCTATCATCTCGGATGCAGTATTTTACAACATTCCTGGCATATCGGCCCCTACTTCTCGGTGGGAACATTATATACGTCTATAACGTATCACAACCTAATCTAACCCAACCAGGCCCTCGCTGGTAATGTTTTACAGAATCCCGTTCTTGTCGTCCCGTACGTCTGGGTTGGGACATTATAAACGTCTACAGCGATATATATTCTAACGTAAGGCAGGCTAACATCTCGTATGTAGTATTTTACAACATTCCTGGCGTATCGGCCCCTACTTCTCGGTGGGAACATTATATACGTCTATAACGTATCACAACCTAATCTAACCCAACCAGGCCCTCGCTGATAATGTTTTACAGAATCCCGTCCTGTCGTCCCGTACGTCTCGGTTGGGACATTATAAACGTCTACAGCGATATATATCCTAACCTAAGGCAGGCTATCATCTCGGATGCAGTATTTTACAACATGACTGGCGTATCGGCCCCTACTTCTCGGTGGGAACCTTATATACGTCTATGACGTATCACAACATAACCTAACCCATCTAGCCCCTCGCTGGTAATGTTTTACAGAATCCCGTTCGTTCCGTCCCGTACGTCTCGGTTGGGACATTATATACGTCTACAGCGTCATATATCCAAACCTAAGGCAGGCTATCATCTCGGATGCAGTATTTTACAACATTCCTGGCATATCGGCCCCTACTTCTCGGTGGGAACATTAAATACGTCTATAACGTATCGCAACCTAATCTAACCCATCCAGGCCCTCGCTGGTAATGTTTTACAGAATCCCGTTCCTGCCGTCCCGTACGTCTCGGTTGGGACATTATAAACGTCTACAGCGATACATATCCTAACGTAAGGCATGCTAACATCTCGGATGTAGTATATTACAACATTCCTGGCGTATCGGCCCCAACTTCTCAGTGGGAACATTATATTCGTCTATTACGTAATATATCCTAACCTCACACATCTAGGTCCTCGCTGGTAATGTTTTTCAGAATCCCGTTCGTGCCGTCCCGTACGTCTCGGTTGGGACGTTATATACGTCTACAGCGATATATATCCTAACGTAAGGCAGGCTAACATCTCGGATGTAGTGTTTTACAACATTCCTGTCGTATCGGCCCCTGCTTCTCGGTAGGAACATTATATTCGTCTATAACGTAATATAACCTAACCTAACACATCTAGCCCCTCGCTGGTAATGTTTTACAGAATCCCGTTCGTGACGTCCCGTACGTCTAGGTTGGGACATTATATACGTCTATAGCGTTATATATCCTAACCTAAGGCAGGCTAATATCTCGGATGTAGTATTTTACAACATTCCTGGCGTATCGGCCCCTACTTCTCGGTGGGAACATTATATTCGTCTATAACGTAATATAACCTAACCTAACACATCTAGCCTCTCGCTGGTATTGTTTTACAGAATCCCGTTTGTGTCGTCCCGTACGTTTCTTTTGGGACATTATATACGTCTACAGCGCTATATATCCTAACCTAAGGCAGGCTATCATCTCGGATGCAGTATTTTACAACATTCCTGGCATATCGGCCCCTACTTCTCGGTGGGAACATTATATACGTCTATAACGTATCACACCCTAATCTAACCCAACCAGGCCCTCGCTGGTAATGTTTTACAGAATCCCGTTCTTGTCGTCCCGTACGTCTGGGTTGGGACATTATAAACGTCTACAGCGATATATATTCTAACGTAAGGCAGGCTAACATCTCGTATGTAGTATTTTACAACATTCCTGGCGTATCGGCCCCTACTTCTCGGTGGGAACATTATATACGTCTATAACGTATCACAACCTAATCTAACCCAACCAGGCCCTCGCTGGTAATGTTTTACAGAATCCCGTTCCTGTCGTCCCGTACGTCTCGGTTGGGACATTATAAACGTCTACAGCGATATATATCCTACCGTAAGGCAGGCTAACATCTCGGAAGCAGTATTTTACAACATTCCTGGCGTATCGGCCCCTACTTCTCGGTGGGAACATTATATTCGTCTATTACGTAATATAACCTAACCTATCACATCTAGCCCCTCGCTGGTAATGTTTTACAGAATCCCGTTCGTGACGTCCCGTACATCTCGGTTGGAATATTATATACGTCTATAGCGTTATATATCCTAACCTAAGGCAGGCTAATATCTCGGATGTAGTATTTTACAACATTCCTGGCGTATCGGCCCCTACTTCTCGGTGGGAACATTATATTCGTCTATAACGTAATATAACCTAACCTAACACATCTAGCCTCTCGCTGGTATTGTTTTACAGAATCCCGTTTGTGTCGTCCCGTACGTTTCTTTTGGGACATTATATACGTCTACAGCGCTATATATCCTAACCTAAGGCAGACTATCATCTCGGATGCAGTATTTTACAACATTCCTGGCATATCGGCCCCTACTTCTCGGTGGGAACATTATATACGTCTATAACGTATCACAACCTAATCTAACCCAACCAGGCCCTCGCTGGTAATGTTTTACAGAATCCCGTTCTTGTCGTCCCGTACGTCTGGGTTGGGACATTATAAACGTCTACAGCGATATATATTCTAACGTAAGGCAGGCTAACATCTCGTATGTAGTATTTTACAACATTCCTGGCGTATCGGCCCCTACTTCTCGGTGGGAACATTATATACGTCTATGACGTATCACAACCTAATCTAACCCAACCAGGCCCTCGCTGGTAATGTTTTACAGAATCCCGTCCTGTCGTCCCGTACGTCTCGGTTGGGACATTATAAACGTCTACAGCGATATATATCCTAACGTAAGGCAGGCTAACATCTCGTATGTAGTATTTTACAACATTCCTGGCGTATCGGCCCCTACTTCTCGGTGGGAACATTATATTCGTCTATTACGTAATATAACCTAACCTAACACATCTAGCCCCTCGCTGGTAATGTTTTACAGAATCCCGTTCGTGACGTCCCGTACATCTCGGTTGGAATATTATATACGTCTATAGCGTTACATATCCTAACCTAAGGCATTCTATAATCTCGGATGTAGTAGTTTACAACATTCCTGGCGTATCGGCCCGTACTTCTCGGTGGGAACATTATATAGGTCTATAACGTAATATAACCTAACCTATCACATCTAGCCCCTCGCTGGTAATGTTTTACAGAGTCCCGTTCGTGTCGTCCCGTACGTCTCGGCTGGGACATTATATACGTCTACAGCGTTATATATCCTAACCTAAGGCAGGCTATCATCTCGGATGCAGTATTTTACAACATGCCTGGCGTATCGGCCCCTACTTCTCGGTGGGAACATTATATACGTCTATAACGTATCACAACCTAACCTAACCCATCTAGCCCCTCGCTGGTAATATTTTACAGAATCCCGTTCGTGCCGTCCCGTACGTCTCGGTTGGGACGTTATATACGTCTACTGCGATATATATCCTAACGTAAGGCAGGCTACCATGTCGGATGCAGTATTTTACAACATTCCTGGCATATCGGCCCCTACTTCTCGGTGGGAACATTATATACGCCTATAACGTATCACAATCTAATCTAACCCATCCAAGCCCTCGCTGGTAATGTTTTACAGAATCCCGTTCCTGTCGTCCCGTACGTCTCGGTTGGGACATTATAAACGTCTACAGCGATACATATCCTAACGTAAGGCGTGCTAACATCTCGGATGTAGTATATTACAACATTCCTGGCGTATCGGCCCCAACTTCTCAGTGGGAACATTATATTCGTCTATTACGTAATATATCCTAACCTCACACATCTAGGTCCTCGCTGGTAATGTTTTTCAGAATCCCGTTCGTGCCGTCCCGTACGTCTCGGTTGGGACGTTATATACGTCTACAGCGATATATATCCTAACGTAAGGCAGGCTATCATCTCGGATGAAGTATTTTACAACAAGCCTGTCGTATCGGCACCTACTTCTCGGTGGGAACATTATATTCGTCTATAACGTAATATAACCTAACCTAACACATCTAGACCCTCGCTGGTAATGTTTTACAGAATCCTGTTTGTGCCGTCCCGTACGTCTCGGTTGGGACATTATATACGTCTACAGCATTATATATCCTAACCTAAGGCAGGCTATCATCTCGGATGTAGTGTTTTCCAACATTCCTGGCGTATCGGCCCCTACTTCTCGGTGGGAACATTATATTCGTCTATAACGTAATATAACCTAACCTAACACATCTAGCCTCTCGCTGGTATTGTTTTACAGAATCCCGTTTGTGTCGTCCCGTACGTTTCTTTTGGTACATTATATACGTCTACAGCGCTATATATCCTAACCTAAGGCAGGCTATCATCTCGGATGCAGTATTTTACAACATTCCTGGCATATCGGCCCCTACTTCTCGGTGGGAACATTATATACGTCTATAACGTATCACAACCTAATCTAACCCAACCAGGCCCTCGCTGGTAATGTTTTACAGAATCCCGTTCTTGTCGTCCCGTACGTCTGGGTTGGGACATTATAAACGTCTACAGCGATATATATTCTAACGTAAGGCAGGCTAACATCTCGTATGTAGTATTTTACAACATTCCTGGCGTATCGGCCCCTACTTCTCGGTGGGAACATTATATACGTCTATAACGTATCACAACCTAATCTAACCCAACCAGGCCCTCGCTGATAATGTTTTACAGAATCCCGTCCTGTCGTCCCGTACGTCTCGGTTGGGACATTATAAACGTCTACAGCGATATATATCCTACCGTAAGGCAGGCTAACATCTCGGAAGCAGTATTTTACAACATTCCTGGCGTATCGGCCCCTACTTCTCGGTGGGAACATTATATTCGTCTATTACGTAATATAACCTAACCTATCACATCTAGCCCCTCGCTGGTAATGTTTTACAGAATCCCGTTCGTGACGTCCCGTACATCTCGGTTGGAATATTATATACGTCTATAGCGTTATATATCCTAACCTAAGGCAGGCTAATATCTCGGATGTAGTATTTTACAACATTCCTGGCGTATCGGCCCCTACTTCTCGGTGGGAACATTATATTCGTCTATAACGTAATATAACCTAACCTAACACATCTAGCCTCTCGCTGGTATTGTTTCACAGAATCCCGTTTGTGTCGTCCCGTACGTTTCTTTTGGGACATTATATACGTCTACAGCGCTATATATCCTAACCTAAGGCAGACTATCATCTCGGATGCAGTATTTTACAACATTCCTGGCATATCGGCCCCTACTTCTCGGTGGGAACATTATATACGTCTATAACGTATCACAACCTAATCTAACCCAACCAGGCCCTCGCTGGTAATGTTTTACAGAATCCCGTTCTTGTCGTCCCGTACGTCTGGGTTGGGACATTATAAACGTCTACAGCGATATATATTCTAACGTAAGGCAGGCTAACATCTCGTATGTAGTATTTTACAACATTCCTGGCGTATCGGCCCCTACTTCTCGGTGGGAACATTATATACGTCTATGACGTATCACAACCTAATCTAACCCAACCAGGCCCTCGCTGGTAATGTTTTACAGAATCCCGTCCTGTCGTCCCGTACGTCTCGGTTGGGACATTATAAACGTCTACAGCGATATATATCCTAACGTAAGGCAGGCTAACATCTCGTATGTAGTATTTTACAACATTCCTGGCGTATCGGCCCCTACTTCTCGGTGGGAACATTATATTCGTCTATTACGTAATATAACCTAACCTAACACATCTAGCCCCTCGCTGGTAATGTTTTACAGAATCCCGTTCGTGACGTCCCGTACATCTCGGTTGGAATATTATATACGTCTATAGCGTTACATATCCTAACCTAAGGCATTCTATAATCTCGGATGTAGTAGTTTACAACATTCCTGGCGTATCGGCCCGTACTTCTCGGTGGGAACATTATATAGGTCTATAACGTAATATAACCTAACCTATCACATCTAGCCCCTCGCTGGTAATGTTTTACAGAGTCCCGTTCGTGTCGTCCCGTACGTCTCGGCTGGGACATTATATACGTCTACAGCGTTATATATCCTAACCTAAGGCAGGCTATCATCTCGGATGCAGTATTTTACAACATGCCTGGCGTATCGGCCCCTACTTCTCGGTGGGAACATTATATACGTCTATAACGTATCACAACCTAACCTAACCCATCTAGCCCCTCGCTGGTAATATTTTACAGAATCCCGTTCGTGCCGTCCCGTACGTCTCGGTTGGGACGTTATATACGTCTACTGCGATATATATCCTAACGTAAGGCAGGCTACCATGTCGGATGCAGTATTTTACAACATTCCTGGCATATCGGCCCCTACTTCTCGGTGGGAACATTATATACGCCTATAACGTATCACAATCTAATCTAACCCATCCAAGCCCTCGCTGGTAATATTTTACAGAATCCCGTTCGTGCCGTCCCGTACGTCTCGGTTGGGACGTTATATACGTCTACTGCGATATATATCCTAACGTAAGGCAGGCTAACATCTCGGATGTAGTGTTTTACATCATTCCTGGCGTATCGGCCCCTACGTCTCGGTGGGAACATTATATAGGTCTATAACGTAATATAACCTAACCTAACACATCTAGCCCCTCGCTGGTAATGTTTTACAGAATCCCGTTCGTGACGTCCCGTACATCTCGGTTGGAATATTATATACGTCTATAGCGTTACATATCCTAACCTAAGGCAGGCTATAATGTCGGATGTAGTAGTTTACAACATTCCTGGCGTATCGGCCCGTACTTCTCGGTGGGAACATTATATAGGTCTATAACGTAATATAACCTAACCTATCACATCTAGCCCCTCGCTGGTAATGTTTTACAGAGTCCCGTTCGTTCCGTCCCGTACGTCTCGGTTGGGACATTATATACGTCTACAGCGTCATATATCCAAACCTAAGGCAGGCTATCATCTCGGATGCAGTATTTTACAACATTCCTGGCATATCGGCCCCTACTTCTCGGTGGGAACATTAAATACGTCTATAACGTATCGCAACCTAATCTAACCCATCCAGTCCCTCGCTGGTAATGTTTTACAGAATCCCGTTCCTGCCGTCCCGTACGTCTCGGTTGGGACATTATAAACGTCTACAGCGATACATATCCTAACGTAAGGCATGCTAACATCTCGGATGTAGTATATTACAACATTCCTGGCGTATCGGCCCCAACTTCTCAGTGGGAACATTATATTCGTCTATTACGTAATATATCCTAACCTCACACATCTAGGTCCTCGCTGGTAATGTTTTTCAGAATCCCGTTCGTGCCGTCCCGTACGTCTCGGTTGGGACGTTATATACGTCTACAGCGATATATATCCTAACGTAAGGCAGGCTAACATCTCGGATGTAGTGTTTTACAACATTCCTGTCGTATCGGCCCCTGCTTCTCGGTAGGAACATTATATTCGTCTATAACGTAATATAACCTAACCTAACACATCTAGCCCCTCGCTGGTAATGTTTTACAGAATCCCGTTCGTGACGTCCCGTAAGTCTAGGTTGGGACATTATATACGTCTATAGCGTTATATATCCTAACCTAAGGCAGGCTAATATCTCGGATGTAGTATTTTACAACATTCCTGGCGTATCGGCCCCTACTTCTCGGTGGGAACATTATATTCGTCTATAACGTATCACAACCTAACCTAACACATCTAGCCTCTCGCTGGTATTGTTTTACAGAATCCCGTTTGTGTCGTCCCGTACGTTTCTTTTGGGACATTATATACGTCTACAGCGCTATATATCCTAACCTAAGGCAGGCTATCATCTCGGATGCAGTATTTTACAACATTCCTGGCATATCGGCCCCTACTTCTCGGTGGGAACATTATATACGTCTATAACGTATCACAACCTAATCTAACCCAACCAGGCCCTCGCTGGTAATGTTTTACAGAATCCCGTTCTTGTCGTCCCGTACGTCTGGGTTGGGACATTATAAACGTCTACAGCGATATATATTCTAACGTAAGGCAGGCTAACATCTCGTATGTAGTATTTTACAACATTCCTGGCGTATCGGCCCCTACTTCTCGGTGGGAACATTATATACGTCTATAACGTATCACAACCTAATCTAACCCAACCAGGCCCTCGCTGGTAATGTTTTACAGAATCCCGTTCCTGTCGTCCCGTACGTCTCGGTTGGGACATTATAAACGTCTACAGCGATATATATCCTACCGTAAGGCAGGCTAACATCTCGGAAGCAGTATTTTACAACATTCCTGGCGTATCGGCCCCTACTTCTCGGTGGGAACATTATATTCGTCTATTACGTAATATAACCTAACCTATCACATCTAGCCCCTCGCTGGTAATGTTTTACAGAATCCCGTTCGTGACGTCCCGTACATCTCGGTTGGAATATTATATACGTCTATAGCGTTATATATCCTAACCTAAGGCAGGCTAATATCTCGGATGTAGTATTTTACAACATTCCTGGCGTATCGGCCCCTACTTCTCGGTGGGAACATTATATTCGTCTATAACGTAATATAACCTAACCTAACACATCTAGCCTCTCGCTGGTATTGTTTTACAGAATCCCGTTTGTGTCGTCCCGTACGTTTCTTTTGGGACATTATATACGTCTACAGCGCTATATATCCTAACCTAAGGCAGACTATCATCTCGGATGCAGTATTTTACAACATTCCTGGCATATCGGCCCCTACTTCTCGGTGGGAACATTATATACGTCTATAACGTATCACAACCTAATCTAACCCAACCAGGCCCTCGCTGGTAATGTTTTACAGAATCCCGTTCTTGTCGTCCCGTACGTCTGGGTTGGGACATTATAAACGTCTACAGCGATATATATTCTAACGTAAGGCAGGCTAACATCTCGTATGTAGTATTTTACAACATTCCTGGCGTATCGGCCCCTACTTCTCGGTGGGAACATTATATACGTCTATGACGTATCACAACCTAATCTAACCCAACCAGGCCCTCGCTGGTAATGTTTTACAGAATCCCGTCCTGTCGTCCCGTACGTCTCGGTTGGGACATTATAAACGTCTACAGCGATATATATCCTAACGTAAGGCAGGCTAACATCTCGTATGTAGTATTTTACAACATTCCTGGCGTATCGGCCCCTACTTCTCGGTGGGAACATTATATTCGTCTATTACGTAATATAACCTAACCTAACACATCTAGCCCCTCGCTGGTAATGTTTTACAGAATCCCGTTCGTGACGTCCCGTACATCTCGGTTGGAATATTATATACGTCTATAGCGTTACATATCCTAACCTAAGGCATTCTATAATCTCGGATGTAGTAGTTTACAACATTCCTGGCGTATCGGCCCGTACTTCTCGGTGGGAACATTATATAGGTCTATAACGTAATATAACCTAACCTATCACATCTAGCCCCTCGCTGGTAATGTTTTACAGAGTCCCGTTCGTGTCGTCCCGTACGTCTCGGCTGGGACATTATATACGTCTACAGCGTTATATATCCTAACCTAAGGCAGGCTATCATCTCGGATGCAGTATTTTACAACATGCCTGGCGTATCGGCCCCTACTTCTCGGTGGGAACATTATATACGTCTATAACGTATCACAACCTAACCTAACCCATCTAGCCCCTCGCTGGTAATATTTTACAGAATCCCGTTCGTGCCGTCCCGTACGTCTCGGTTGGGACGTTATATACGTCTACTGCGATATATATCCTAACGTAAGGCAGGCTACCATGTCGGATGCAGTATTTTACAACATTCCTGGCATATCGGCCCCTACTTCTCGGTGGGAACATTATATACGCCTATAACGTATCACAATCTAATCTAACCCATCCAAGCCCTCGCTGGTAATGTTTTACAGAATCCCGTTCCTGTCGTCCCGTACGTCTCGGTTGGGACATTATAAACGTCTACAGCGATATATATCCTAACGTAAGGCAGGCTAACATCTCGGAAGCAGTATTTTACAACATTCCTGGCGTATCGGCCCCTACTTCTCGGTGGGAACATTATATTCGTCTATAACGTAATATAAACTAACCTAACACATCTAGCCCCTCGCTGGTAATGTTTTACAGAATCCCGTTCGTGACGTCCCGTACGTCTCGGTTGGGACGTTATATACGTCTACAGCGATATATATCCTAACGTAAGGCAGGCTAACATCTCGGATGTAGTGTTTTACATCATTCCTGGCGTATCGGCCCCTACGTCTCGGTGGGAACATTATATAGGTCTATAACGTAATATAACCTAACCTAACACATCTAGCCCCTCGCTGGTAATGTTTTACAGAATCCCGTTCGTGACGTCCCGTACATCTCGGTTGGAATATTATATACGTCTATAGCGTTACATATCCTAACCTAAGGCAGGCTATAATGTCGGATGTAGTAGTTTACAACATTCCTGGCGTATCGGCCCGTACTTCTCGGTGGGAACATTATATAGGTCTATAACGTAATATAACCTAACCTATCACATCTAGCCCCTCGCTGGTAATGTTTTACAGAGTCCCGTTCGTGTCGTCCCGTACGTCTCGGCTGGGACATTATATACGTCTACAGCGTTATATATCCTAACCTAAGGCAGGCTATCATCTCGGATGCAGTATTTTACAACATGCCTGGCGTATCGGCCCCTACTTCTCGGTGGGAACATTATATACGTCTATAACGTATCACAACCTAACCTAACCCATCTAGCCCCTCGCTGGTAATGTTTTACAGAATCCCGTTCGTGCCGTCCCGTACGTCTCGGCTGGGACGTTATATACGTCTACTGCGATATATATCCTAACGTAAGGCAGGCTACCATGTCGGATGCAGTATTTTACAACATTCCTGGCATATCGGCCCCTACTTCTCGGTGGGAACATTATATACGCCTATAACGTATCACAATCTAATCTAACCCATCCAAGCCCTCGCTGGTAATGTTTTACAGAATCCCGTTCCTGTCGTCCCGTACGTCTCGGTTGGGACATTATAAACGTCTACAGCGATATATATCCTAACGTAAGGCAGGCTAACATCTCGGAAGCAGTATTTTACAACATTCCTGGCGTATCGGCCCCTACTTCTCGGTGGGAACATTATATTCGTCTATAACGTAATATAAACTAACCTAACACATCTAGCCTCTCGCTGGTAATGTTTTACAGAATCCCGTTCGTGACGTCCCGTACGTCTCGGTTGGGACGTTATATACGTCTACAGCGATATATATCCTAACGTAAGGCAGGCTAACATCTCGGATGTAGTGTTTTACATCATTCCTGGCGTATCGGCCCCTACGTCTCGGTGGGAACATTATATAGGTCTATAACGTAATATAACCTAACCTAACACATCTAGCCCCTCGCTGGTAATGTTTTACAGAATCCCGTTCGTGACGTCCCGTACATCTCGGTTGGAATATTATATACGTCTACTGCGATATATATCCTAACGTAAGGCAGGCTACCATGTCGGATGCAGTATTTTACAACATTCCTGGCATATCGGCCCCTACTTCTCGGTGGGAACATTATATACGCCTATAACGTATCACAATCTAATCTAACCCATCCAAGCCCTCGCTGGTAATGTTTTACAGAATCCCGTTCCTGTCGTCCCGTACGTCTCGGTTGGGACATTATAAACGTCTACAGCGATATATATCCTAACGTAAGGCAGGCTAACATCTCGGAAGCAGTATTTTACAACATTCCTGGCGTATCGGCCCCTACTTCTCGGTGGGAACATTATATTCGTCTATAACGTAATATAAACTAACCTAACACATCTAGCCCCTCGCTGGTAATGTTTTACAGAATCCCGTTCGTGACGTCCCGCACATCTCGGTTGGAATATTATATACGTCTATAGCGTTATATATCCTAACCTAAGGCAGGCTATCATCTCGGATGTAGTATTTTACAACATTCCTGTCGTATCGGCCCCTACTTCTTGGTGGGAACATTATATAGGTCTATAACGTAATATAACCTAACCTAACACATCTAGCCCCTCGCTGGCAATGATTTACAGAGTACCATTCGTGTCGTCCCGTACGTCTCGGTTGGGACATTATATACGTCTACAGCGTTATATATCCTAACCTAAGGCAGGCTATCATCTCGGATGCAGTATTTTACAACATTCCTGGCGTATCGGTCCCTACTTCTCGGTGGGAACATTATATTCGTCTATAACGTAATATAACCTAACCTAACACATCTAGCCCCTCGCTGGTAATGTTTTACAGAATCCCGTTCGTGACGTCCCGTACATCTCGGTTGGAATATTATATACGTCTATAGCGTTATATATCCTAACCTAAGGCAGGCTATCATCTCGGATGTAGTAGTTTACAACATTCCTGGCGTATCGGCCCGTACTTCTCGGTGGGAACATTATATAGGTCTATAACGTAATATAACCTAACCTATCACATCTAGCCCCTCGCTGGTAATGTTTTACAGAGTCCCGTTCGTTCCGTCCCGTACGTCTCGGTTGGGACATTATATACGTCTACAGCGTCATATATCCAAACCTAAGGCAGGCTATCATCTCGGATGCAGTATTTTACAACATTCCTGGCATATCGGCCCCTACTTCTCGGTGGGAACATTAAATACGTCTATAACGTATCGCAACCTAATCTAACCCATCCAGTCCCTCGCTGGTAATGTTTTACAGAATCCCGTTCCTGCCGTCCCGTACGTCTCGGTTGGGACATTATAAACGTCTACAGCGATACATATCCTAACGTAAGGCATGCTAACATCTCGGATGTAGTATATTACAACATTCCTGGCGTATCGGCCCCAACTTCTCAGTGGGAACATTATATTCGTCTATTACGTAATATATCCTAACCTCACACATCTAGGTCCTCGCTGGTAATGTTTTTCAGAATCCCGTTCGTGCCGTCCCGTACGTCTCGGTTGGGACGTTATATACGTCTACAGCGATATATATCCTAACGTAAGGCAGGCTAACATCTCGGATGTAGTGTTTTACAACATTCCTGTCGTATCGGCCCCTGCTTCTCGGTAGGAACATTATATTCGTCTATAACGTAATATAACCTAACCTAACACATCTAGCCCCTCGCTGGTAATGTTTTACAGAATCCCGTTCGTGACGTCCCGTAAGTCTAGGTTGGGACATTATATACGTCTATAGCGTTATATATCCTAACCTAAGGCAGGCTAATATCTCGGATGTAGTATTTTACAACATTCCTGGCGTATCGGCCCCTACTTCTCGGTGGGAACATTATATTCGTCTATAACGTAATATAACCTAACCTAACACATCTAGCCTCTCGCTGGTATTGTTTTACAGAATCCCGTTTGTGTCGTCCCGTACGTTTCTTTTGGGACATTATATACGTCTACAGCGCTATATATCCTAACCTAAGGCAGGCTATCATCTCGGATGCAGTATTTTACAACATTCCTGGCATATCGGCCCCTACTTCTCGGTGGGAACATTATATACGTCTATAACGTATCACAACCTAATCTAACCCAACCAGGCCCTCGCTGGTAATGTTTTACAGAATCCCGTTCTTGTCGTCCCGTACGTCTGGGTTGGGACATTATAAACGTCTACAGCGATATATATTCTAACGTAAGGCAGGCTAACATCTCGTATGTAGTATTTTACAACATTCCTGGCGTATCGGCCCCTACTTCTCGGTGGGAACATTATATACGTCTATAACGTATCACAACCTAATCTAACCCAACCAGGCCCTCGCTGGTAATGTTTTACAGAATCCCGTTCCTGTCGTCCCGTACGTCTCGGTTGGGACATTATAAACGTCTACAGCGATATATATCCTACCGTAAGGCAGGCTAACATCTCGGAAGCAGTATTTTACAACATTCCTGGCGTATCGGCCCCTACTTCTCGGTGGGAACATTATATTCGTCTATTACGTAATATAACCTAACCTATCACATCTAGCCCCTCGCTGGTAATGTTTTACAGAATCCCGTTCGTGACGTCCCGTACATCTCGGTTGGAATATTATATACGTCTATAGCGTTATATATCCTAACCTAAGGCAGGCTAATATCTCGGATGTAGTATTTTACAACATTCCTGGCGTATCGGCCCCTACTTCTCGGTGGGAACATTATATTCGTCTATAACGTAATATAACCTAACCTAACACATCTAGCCTCTCGCTGGTATTGTTTTACAGAATCCCGTTTGTGTCGTCCCGTACGTTTCTTTTGGGACATTATATACGTCTACAGCGCTATATATCCTAACCTAAGGCAGACTATCATCTCGGATGCAGTATTTTACAACATTCCTGGCATATCGGCCCCTACTTCTCGGTGGGAACATTATATACGTCTATAACGTATCACAACCTAATCTAACCCAACCAGGCCCTCGCTGGTAATGTTTTACAGAATCCCGTTCTTGTCGTCCCGTACGTCTGGGTTGGGACATTATAAACGTCTACAGCGATATATATTCTAACGTAAGGCAGGCTAACATCTCGTATGTAGTATTTTACAACATTCCTGGCGTATCGGCCCCTACTTCTCGGTGGGAACATTATATACGTCTATGACGTATCACAACCTAATCTAACCCAACCAGGCCCTCGCTGGTAATGTTTTACAGAATCCCGTCCTGTCGTCCCGTACGTCTCGGTTGGGACATTATAAACGTCTACAGCGATATATATCCTAACGTAAGGCAGGCTAACATCTCGTATGTAGTATTTTACAACATTCCTGGCGTATCGGCCCCTACTTCTCGGTGGGAACATTATATTCGTCTATTACGTAATATAACCTAACCTAACACATCTAGCCCCTCGCTGGTAATGTTTTACAGAATCCCGTTCGTGACGTCCCGTACATCTCGGTTGGAATATTATATACGTCTATAGCGTTGCATATCCTAACCTAAGGCATTCTATAATCTCGGATGTAGTGTTTTACATCATTCCTGGCGTATCGGCCCCTACGTCTCGGTGGGAACATTATATAGGTCTATAACGTAATATAACCTAACCTAACACATCTAGCCCCTCGCTGGTAATGTTTTACAGAATCCCGTTCGTGACGTCCCGTACATCTCGGTTGGAATATTATATACGTCTATAGCGTTACATATCCTAACCTAAGGCAGGCTATAATGTCGGATGTAGTAGTTTACAACATTCCTGGCGTATCGGCCCGTACTTCTCGGTGGGAACATTATATAGGTCTATAACGTAATATAACCTAACCTATCACATCTAGCCCCTCGCTGGTAATGTTTTACAGAGTCCCGTTCGTGTCGTCCCGTACGTCTCGGCTGGGACATTATATACGTCTACAGCGTTATATATCCTAACCTAAGGCAGGCTATCATCTCGGATGCAGTATTTTACAACATGCCTGGCGTATCGGCCCCTACTTCTCGGTGGGAACATTATATACGTCTATAACGTATCACAACCTAACCTAACCCATCTAGCCCCTCGCTGGTAATGTTTTACAGAATCCCGTTCGTGCCGTCCCGTACGTCTCGGTTGGGACATTATAAACGTCTACAGCGATATATATCCTAACGTAAGGCAGGCTAACATCTCGGAAGCAGTATTTTACAACATTCCTGGCGTATCGGCCCCTACTTCTCGGTGGGAACATTATATTCGTCTATAACGTAATATAAACTAACCTAACACATCTAGCCTCTCGCTGGTAATGTTTTACAGAATCCCGTTCGTGACGTCCCGTACGTCTCGGTTGGGACGTTATATACGTCTACAGCGATATATATCCTAACGTAAGGCAGGCTAACATCTCGGATGTAGTGTTTTACATCATTCCTGGCGTATCGGCCCCTACGTCTCGGTGGGAACATTATATAGGTCTATAACGTAATATAACCTAACCTAACACATCTAGCCCCTCGCTGGTAATGTTTTACAGAATCCCGTTCGTGACGTCCCGTACATCTCGGTTGGAATATTATATACGTCTACTGCGATATATATCCTAACGTAAGGCAGGCTACCATGTCGGATGCAGTATTTTACAACATTCCTGGCATATCGGCCCCTACTTCTCGGTGGGAACATTATATACGCCTATAACGTATCACAATCTAATCTAACCCATCCAAGCCCTCGCTGGTAATGTTTTACAGAATCCCGTTCCTGTCGTCCCGTACGTCTCGGTTGGGACATTATAAACGTCTACAGCGATATATATCCTAACGTAAGGCAGGCTAACATCTCGGAAGCAGTATTTTACAACATTCCTGGCGTATCGGCCCCTACTTCTCGGTGGGAACATTATATTCGTCTATAACGTAATATAAACTAACCTAACACATCTAGCCCCTCGCTGGTAATGTTTTACAGAATCCCGTTCGTGACGTCCCGCACATCTCGGTTGGAATATTATATACGTCTATAGCGTTATATATCCTAACCTAAGGCAGGCTATCATCTCGGATGTAGTATTTTACAACATTCCTGTCGTATCGGCCCCTACTTCTTGGTGGGAACATTATATAGGTCTATAACGTAATATAACCTAACCTAACACATCTAGCCCCTCGCTGGCAATGATTTACAGAGTACCATTCGTGTCGTCCCGTACGTCTCGGTTGGGACATTATATACGTCTACAGCGTTATATATCCTAACCTAAGGCAGGCTATCATCTCGGATGCAGTATTTTACAACATTCCTGGCGTATCGGTCCCTACTTCTCGGTGGGAACATTATATTCGTCTATAACGTAATATAACCTAACCTAACACATCTAGCCCCTCGCTGGTAATGTTTTACAGAATCCCGTTCGTGACGTCCCGTACATCTCGGTTGGAATATTATATACGTCTATAGCGTTATATATCCTAACCTAAGGCAGGCTATCATCTCGGATATAGTATTTTCCGCCATTCCTGGCGTATCGGCACCTACTTCTCGGTGGGAACATTATATACGTCTATAACGTAATATAACCTAACCTAACACATCTAGCCCCTCGCTGGCAATGTTTTACAGAGTACCGTTCGTGTCGTCCCGTACGTCTCGGTTGGGACATTATAAACGTCTACAGCGATATATATCCTAACCTAAGGCAGGCTATGATCTCGGATGCAGTATTTTACAACAATCCTGGCATATCGGCCTCTACTTCTCGGTGGGAACATTAAATACGTCTATAACGTATAACAACCTAATCTTACCCATCCAGGCCCTCGCTGGTAATGTTTTACAGAATCCCGTTCCTGCCGTCCCGTACGTCTCGGTTGGGACATTATAAACGTCTACAGCGATACATATCCTAACGTAAGGCATGCTAACATCTCGGATGTAGTATTTTACAACATTCCTGGCGTATCGGACCCAACTTCTCAGTGGGAACATTATATTCGTCTATTACGTAATATATCCTAACCTCACACATCTAGGTCCTCGCTGGTAATGTTTTTCAGAATCCCGTTCGTGCCGTCCCGTACGTCTCGGTTGGGACGTTATATACGTCTACAGCGATATATATCCTAACGTAAGGCAGGCTAACATCTCGGATGTAGTGTTTTACATCATTCCTGGCGTATCGGCCCCTACGTCTCGGTGGGAACATTATATAGGTCTATAACGTAATATAACCTAACCTAACACATCTAGCCCCTCGCTGGTAATGTTTTACAGAATCCCGTTCGTGACGTCCCGTACATCTCGGTTGGAATATTATATACGTCTATAGCGTTACATATCCTAACCTAAGGCAGGCTATAATCTCGGATGTAGTAGTTTACAACATTCCTGGCGTATCGGCCCGTACTTCTCGGTGGGAACATTATATAGGTCTATAACGTAATATAACCTAACCTATCACATCTAGCCCCTCGCTGGTAATGTTTTACAGAGTCCCGTTCGTGTCGTCCCGTACGTCTCGGCTGGGACATTATATACGTCTACAGCGTTATATATCCTAACCTAAGGCAGGCTATCATCTCGGATGCAGTATTTTACAACATGCCTGGCGTATCGGCCCCTACTTCTCGGTGGGAACATTATATACGTCTATAACGTATCACAACCTAACCTAACCCATCTAGCCCCTCGCTGGTAATGTTTTACAGAATCCCGTTCGTGCCGTCCCGTACGTCTCGGTTGGGACGTTATATACGTCTACTGCGATATATATCCTAACGTAAGGCAGGCTACCATGTCGGATGCAGTATTTTACAACATTCCTGGCATATCGGCTCCTACTTCTCGGTGGGAACATTATATACGCCTATAACGTATCACAATCTAATCTAACCCATCCAAGCCCTCGCTGGTAATGTTTTACAGAATCCCGTTCCTGTCGTCCCGTACGTCTCGGTTGGGACATTATAAACGTCTACAGCGATATATATCCTAACGTAAGGCAGGCTAACATCTCGGAAGCAGTATTTTACAACATTCCTGGCGTATCGGCCCCTACTTCTCGGTGGGAACATTATATTCGTCTATAACGTAATATAAACTAACCTAACACATCTAGCCCCTCGCTGGTAATGTTTTACAGAATCCCGTTCGTGACGTCCCGTACGTCTCGGTTGGGACGTTATATACGTCTACAGCGATATATATCCTAACGTACGGCAGGCTAACATCTCGGATGTAGTGTTTTACATCATTCCTGGCGTATCGGCCCCTACGTCTCGGTGGGAACATTATATAGGTCTATAACGTAATATAACCTAACCTAACACATCTAGCCCCTCGCTGGTAATGTTTTACAGAATCCCGTTCGTGACGTCCCGTACATCTCGGTTGGAATATTATATACGTCTATAACGTTACATATCCTAACCTAAGGCAGGCTATAATCTCGGATGTAGTAGTTTACAACATTCCTGGAGTATCGGCCCGTACTTCTCGGTGGGAACATTATATAGGTCTATAACGTAATATAACCTAACCTATCACATCTAGCCCCTCGCTGGTAATGTTTTACAGAGTCCCGTTCGTGTCGTCCCGTACGTCTCGGCTGGGACATTATATACGTCTACAGCGTTATATATCCTATCCTAAGGCAGGCTATCATCTCGGATGCAGTATTTTACAACATGCCTGGCGTATCGGCCCCTACTTCTCGGTGGGAACATTATATACGTCTATAACGTATCACAACCTAACCTAACCCATCTAGCCCCTCGCTGGTAATGTTTTACAGAATCCCGTTCGTGCCGTCCCGTACGTCTCGGTTGGGACGTTATATACGTCTACTGCGATATATATCCTAACGTAAGGCAGGCTACCATGTCGGATGCAGTATTTTACAACATTCCTGTCATATCGGCCCCTACTTCTCGGTGGGAACATTATATACGCCTATAACGTATCACAATCTAATCTAACCCATCCAAGCCCTCGCTGGTAATGTTATACAGAATCCCGTTCCTGTCGTCCCGTACGTCTCGGTTGGGACATTATAAACGTCTACAGCGATATATATCCTAACGTAAGGCAGGCTAACATCTCGGAAGCAGTATTTTACAACATTCCTGGCGTATCGGCCCCTACTTCTCGGTGGGAACATTATATTCGTCTATAACGTAATATAAACTAACCTAACACATCTAGCCCCTCGCTGGTAATGTTTTACAGAATCCCGTTCGTGACGTCCCGCACATCTCGGTTGGAATATTATATACGTCTATAGCGTTATATATCCTAACCTAAGGCAGGCTATCATCTCGGATGTAGTATTTTACAACATTCCTGGCGTATCGGCCCCTACTTCTTGGTGGGAACATTATATACGTCTATAACGTAATATAACCTAACCTAACACATCTAGCCCCTCGCTGGCAATGTTTTACAGAGTACCGTTCGTGTCGTCCCGTAAGTCTCGGTTGGGACATTATATACGTCTACAGCGTTATATATCCTAACCTAAGGCAGGCTATCATCTCGGATGCAGTATTTTACAACATGCCTGGCGTGTCGGCCCCTACTTCTCGGTGGGAACATTATATTCGTCTATAACGTAATATAACCTAACCTAACACATCTAGACCCTCGCTGGTAATGTTTTACAGAATCCCGTTCGTGTCGTCCCGTACATCTCGGTTGGAATATTATATACGTCTATAGCGTTATATATCCTAACCTAAGGCAGGCTATCATCTCGGATGTAGTATTTTACAACATCCTGGCGTATCGGCCCCTACTTCTTGGTGGGAACACTATATAGGTCTATAGCGTAATATAACTTAACCTAACACATCTAGCCCCTCGCTGGTAATGTTTTACAGAATCCCGTTTGTGTCGTCCCGTACGTTTCGGTTGGGACATTATATACGTCTACAGCGTTATATATCCTAACCTAAGGCAGGCTACCATCTCGGATGCAGTATTTTACAACATTCCTGGCGTATCGGCCCCTACTTCTCGGTGGGAACATTATATTCGTCTATAACGTAATATAAACTAACCTAACACATCTAGCCCCTCGCTGGTAATATTTTACAGAATCCCGTTCGTGACGTCCCGCACATCTCGGTTGGAATATTACATACGTCTATAGCGTTATATATCCTAACCTAAGGCAGGCTATCATCTCGGATACAGTATTTTCCGCCATTCCTGGCGTATCGGCACCTACTTCTCGGTGGGAACATTATATACGTCTATAACGTAATAGAACCTAACCTAACACATCTAGCCCCTCGCTGGCAATGTTTTACAGAGTACCGTTCGTGTCGTCCCGTACGTCTCGGTTGGGACATTATATACGTCTACAGCGTTATATATCCTAACCTAAGGCAGGCTATCATCTCGGATGCAGTATTTTACAGCATGCCTGGCGTATCGGCCCCTACTTCTCGGTGGGAACATTATATAGGTCTATAACGTATCACAACACAACCTAATCCATCTAGCCTCTCGCTGGTAATGTTTTACAGCGTCCCGTTCGTGTCGTCCCGTACGTCTCGGTTGGGACATTATATACGTCTAGAGCGTTATATATCCTAACCTAAGGCAGGCTATCATCTCGGATGTAGTATTTTACAACATTCCTGTCGTATCGGCCCCTACTTCTTGGTGGGAACATTATATAGGTCTATAACGTAATATAACCTAACCTAACACATCTAGCCCCTTGCTGGTAATGTTTTACAGAATCCCGTTCGTGACGTCCCGTACGTCTAGGTTGGGACATTATATACGTTTATAGCGTTATATATCCTAACCTAAGGCAGGCTAATATCTCGGATGTAGTATTTGCAACATTCCTGGCGTATCGGCACCTACTTCTCGGTGGGAACATTATATTCGTCTATAACGTAATATAACCTAACCTAACACATCTAGTCCCTCGCTGGTAATGTTTTACAGAATCCCGTTCGTGACGTCCCGTACGTCTCGGTTGGGACATTATATACGTCTACAGCGTTATATATCCTAACCTAAGGCAGGCTATAATCTCGGATACAGTATTTTCCGCCATTCCTGGCGTATCGGCACCTACATCTCGGTGGGAACATTATATACGTCTATAACGTAATATAACCTAACCTAACACATCTAGACCCTCGCTGGTAATGTTTTACAGAATCCCGTTCGTGACGTCCCGTACATCTCGGTTGGAATATTATATACGTCTATAGCGTTATATATCCTAACCTAAGGCAGGCTATAATCTCGGATGTAGTATTTTACAACATTCCTGGCTTATCGGCCCCTACTTCTCGGTGGGAACATTATATACGTCTATAACGTATCACATCCTAACCTACCCCATGTAGCCCATCGATGGTAATGTTTTACAGAATCCCGTTCGTGCCGTCCCGTGCGTCTCGGTTGGGACGTTATATACGTCTAAAGCGATATATATTCTAACGTAAGGCAGGCTAACATCTCGGATGTAGTGTTTTACAACATTCCTGGCGTATCGGCCCCTACTTCTCGGTGGGAACATTATATTCGTCTATAACGTAATATAACCTAACCTAACACATCTAGCCCCTCGCTGGTAATGTTTTACAGAATCCCGTTCGTGGCGTCCCGTACGTCTAGGTTGGGACATTATATACGTCTATAGCGTTATATATCCTAACATAAGGCAGGCTAATATCTCGGATGTAGTATTTTACAACATTCCTGGCGTATCGGCCCCTACTTCTCGGTGGGAACATTATATTCGTCTATAACGTAATATAACCTAACCTAACACATCTAGCCTCTCGCTGGTAATGTTTTACAGAATCCCGTTTGTGTCGTCCCGTACATTTCTTTTGGGACATTATATACGTCTACAGCGTTATATATCCTAACCTAAGGCAGGCTATCATCTCGGATGCAGTATTTTACAACATTCCTGGCATATCGGCCTCTACTTCTCGGTGGGAACATTATATACGTCTATAACGTATAACAACCTAATCTAACCCATCCAGGCCCTCGCTGGTAATGTTTTACAGAATCCCGTTCCTGCCGTCCCGTACGTCTCGGTTGGGACGTTATATACGTCTACTGCGATATATATCCTAACGTAAGGCAGGCTACCATGTCGGATGCAGTATTTTACAACATTCCTGGCATATCGGCTCCTACTTCTCGGTGGGAACATTATATACGCCTATAACGTATCACAATCTAATCTAACCCATCCAATCCCTCGCTGGTAATGTTTTACAGAATCCCGTTCCTGTCGTCCCGTACGTCTCGGTTGGGACATTATAAACGTCTACAGCGATATATATCCTAACGTAAGGCAGGCTAACATCTCGGAAGCAGTATTTTACAACATTCCTGGCGTATCGGCCCCTACTTCTCGGTGGGAACATTATATTCGTCTATAACGTAATATAAACTAACCTAACACATCTAGCCCCTCGCTGGTAATGTTTTACAGAATCCCGTTCGTGACGTCCCGTACGTCTCGGTTGGGACGTTATATACGTCTACAGCGATATATATCCTAACGTACGGCAGGCTAACATCTCGGATGTAGTGTTTTACATCATTCCTGTCGTATCGGCCCCTACGTCTCGGTGGGAACATTATATAGGTCTATAACGTAATATAACCTAACCTAACACATGTAGCCCCTCGCTGGTAATGTTTTACAGAATCCCGTTCGTGACGTCCCGTACATCTCGGTTGGAATATTATATACGTCTATAGCGTTACATATCCTAACCTAAGGCAGGCTATAATCTCGGATGTAGTAGTTTACAACATTCCTGGCGTATCGGCCCGTACTTCTCGGTGGGAACATTATATAGGTCTATAACGTAATATAACCTAACCTATCACATCTAGCCCCTCGCTGGTAATGTTTTACAGAATCCCGTTCGTGACGTCCCGTACATCTCGGTTGGAATATTATATACGTCTATAGCGTTATATATCCTAACCTAAGGCAGGCTATCATCTCGGATATAGTATTTTCCGCCATTCCTGGCGTATCGGCACCTACTTCTCGGTGGGAACATTATATACGTCTATAACGTAATATAACCTAACCTAACACATCTAGCCCCTCGCTGGCAATGTTTTACAGAGTACCGTTCGTGTCGTCCCGTACGTCTCGGTTGGGACATTATAAACGTCTACAGCGATATATATCCTAACCTAAGGCAGGCTATGATCTCGGATGCAGTATTTTACAACAATCCTGGCATATCGGCCTCTACTTCTCGGTGGGAACATTAAATACGTCTATAACGTATAACAACCTAATCTTACCCATCCAGGCCCTCGCTGGTAATGTTTTACAGAATCCCGTTCCTGCCGTCCCGTACGTCTCGGTTGGGACATTATAAACGTCTACAGCGATACATATCCTAACGTAAGGCATGCTAACATCTCGGATGTAGTATTTTACAACATTCCTGGCGTATCGGACCCAACTTCTCAGTGGGAACATTATATTCGTCTATTACGTAATATATCCTAACCTCACACATCTAGGTCCTCGCTGGTAATGTTTTTCAGAATCCCGTTCGTGCCGTCCCGTACGTCTCGGTTGGGACGTTATATACGTCTACAGCGATATATATCCTAACGTAAGGCAGGCTAACATCTCGGATGTAGTGTTTTACATCATTCCTGGCGTATCGGCCCCTACGTCTCGGTGGGAACATTATATAGGTCTATAACGTAATATAACCTAACCTAACACATCTAGCCCCTCGCTGGTAATGTTTTACAGAATCCCGTTCGTGACGTCCCGTACATCTCGGTTGGAATATTATATACGTCTATAGCGTTACATATCCTAACCTAAGGCAGGCTATAATCTCGGATGTAGTAGTTTACAACATTCCTGGCGTATCGGCCCGTACTTCTCGGTGGGAACATTATATAGGTCTATAACGTAATATAACCTAACCTATCACATCTAGCCCCTCGCTGGTAATGTTTTACAGAGTCCCGTTCGTGTCGTCCCGTACGTCTCGGCTGGGACATTATATACGTCTACAGCGTTATATATCCTAACCTAAGGCAGGCTATCATCTCGGATGCAGTATTTTACAACATGCCTGGCGTATCGGCCCCTACTTCTCGGTGGGAACATTATATACGTCTATAACGTATCACAACCTAACCTAACCCATCTAGCCCCTCGCTGGTAATGTTTTACAGAATCCCGTTCGTGCCGTCCCGTACGTCTCGGTTGGGACGTTATATACGTCTACTGCGATATATATCCTAACGTAAGGCAGGCTACCATGTCGGATGCAGTATTTTACAACATTCCTGGCATATCGGCTCCTACTTCTCGGTGGGAACATTATATACGCCTATAACGTATCACAATCTAATCTAACCCATCCAAGCCCTCGCTGGTAATGTTTTACAGAATCCCGTTCCTGTCGTCCCGTACGTCTCGGTTGGGACATTATAAACGTCTACAGCGATATATATCCTAACGTAAGGCAGGCTAACATCTCGGAAGCAGTATTTTACAACATTCCTGGCGTATCGGCCCCTACTTCTCGGTGGGAACATTATATTCGTCTATAACGTAATATAAACTAACCTAACACATCTAGCCCCTCGCTGGTAATGTTTTACAGAATCCCGTTCGTGACGTCCCGTACGTCTCGGTTGGGACGTTATATACGTCTACAGCGATATATATCCTAACGTACGGCAGGCTAACATCTCGGATGTAGTGTTTTACATCATTCCTGGCGTATCGGCCCCTACGTCTCGGTGGGAACATTATATAGGTCTATAACGTAATATAACCTAACCTAACACATCTAGCCCCTCGCTGGTAATGTTTTACAGAATCCCGTTCGTGACGTCCCGTACATCTCGGTTGGAATATTATATACGTCTATAACGTTACATATCCTAACCTAAGGCAGGCTATAATCTCGGATGTAGTAGTTTACAACATTCCTGGAGTATCGGCCCGTACTTCTCGGTGGGAACATTATATAGGTCTATAACGTAATATAACCTAACCTATCACATCTAGCCCCTCGCTGGTAATGTTTTACAGAGTCCCGTTCGTGTCGTCCCGTACGTCTCGGCTGGGACATTATATACGTCTACAGCGTTATATATCCTATCCTAAGGCAGGCTATCATCTCGGATGCAGTATTTTACAACATGCCTGGCGTATCGGCCCCTACTTCTCGGTGGGAACATTATATACGTCTATAACGTATCACAACCTAACCTAACCCATCTAGCCCCTCGCTGGTAATGTTTTACAGAATCCCGTTCGTGCCGTCCCGTACGTCTCGGTTGGGACGTTATATACGTCTACTGCGATATATATCCTAACGTAAGGCAGGCTACCATGTCGGATGCAGTATTTTACAACATTCCTGTCATATCGGCCCCTACTTCTCGGTGGGGACATTATATACGCCTATAACGTATCACAATCTAATCTAACCCATCCAAGCCCTCGCTGGTAATGTTATACAGAATCCCGTTCCTGTCGTCCCGTACGTCTCGGTTGGGACATTATAAACGTCTACAGCGATATATATCCTAACGTAAGGCAGGCTAACATCTCGGAAGCAGTATTTTACAACATTCCTGGCGTATCGGCCCCTACTTCTCGGTGGGAACATTATATTCGTCTATAACGTAATATAAACTAACCTAACACATCTAGCCCCTCGCTGGTAATGTTTTACAGAATCCCGTTCGTGACGTCCCGCACATCTCGGTTGGAATATTATATACGTCTATAGCGTTATATATCCTAACCTAAGGCAGGCTATCATCTCGGATGTAGTATTTTACAACATTCCTGGCGTATCGGCCCCTACTTCTTGGTGGGAACATTATATACGTCTATAACGTAATATAACCTAACCTAACACATCTAGCCCCTCGCTGGCAATGTTTTACAGAGTACCGTTCGTGTCGTCCCGTAAGTCTCGGTTGGGACATTATATACGTCTACAGCGTTATATATCCTAACCTAAGGCAGGCTATCATCTCGGATGCAGTATTTTACAACATGCCTGGCGTGTCGGCCCCTACTTCTCGGTGGGAACATTATATTCGTCTATAACGTAATATAACCTAACCTAACACATCTAGACCCTCGCTGGTAATGTTTTACAGAATCCCGTTCGTGTCGTCCCGTACATCTCGGTTGGAATATTATATACGTCTATAGCGTTATATATCCTAACCTAAGGCAGGCTATCATCTCGGATGTAGTATTTTACAACATCCTGGCGTATCGGCCCCTACTTCTCGGTGGGAACATTATATACGTCTATAACGTATCACAACCTAACCTAACCCATCTAGCCCCTCGCTGGTAATGTTTTACAGAATCCCGTTCGTGCCGTCCCGTACGTCTCGGTTGGGACGTTATATACGTCTACTGCGATATATATCCTAACGTAAGGCAGGCTACCATGTCGGATGCAGTATTTTACAACATTCCTGGCATATCGGCCCCTACTTCTCGGTGGGAACATTATATACGCCTATAACGTATCACAATCTAATCTAACCCATCCAAGCCCTCGCTGGTAATGTTTTACAGAATCCCGTTCCTGTCGTCCCGTACGTCTCGGTTGGGACATTATAAACGTCTACAGCGATATATATCCTAACGTAAGGCAGGCTAACATCTCGGAAGCAGTATTTTACAACATTCCTGGCGTATCGGCCCCTACTTCTCGGTGGGAACATTATATTCGTCTATAACGTAATATAAACTAACCTAACACATCTAGCCCCTCGCTGGTAATGTTTTACAGAATCCCGTTCGTGACGTCCCGCACATCTCGGTTGGAATATTATATACGTCTATAGCGTTATATATCCTAACCTAAGGCAGGCTATCATCTCGGATGTAGTATTTTACAACATTCCTGTCGTATTGGCCCCTACTTCTTGGTGGGAACATTATATAGGTCTATAACGTAATATAACCTAACCTAACACATCTAGCCCCTTGCTGGTAATGTTTTACAGAATCCCGTTCGTGACGTCCCGTACGTCTAGGTTGGGACATTATATACGTTTATAGCGTTATATATCCTAACCTAAGGCAGGCTAATATCTCGGATGTAGTATTTGCAACATTCCTGGCGTATCGGCACCTACTTCTCGGTGGGAACATTATATTCGTCTATAACGTAATATAACCTAACCTAACACATCTAGCCCCTCGCTGGTAATGTTTTACAGAATCCCGTTCGTGACGTCCCGTACATCTCGGTTGGAATATTACATACGTCTATAGCGTTATATATCCTAACCTAAGGCAGGCTATCATCTCGGATACAGTATTTTCCGCCATTCCTGGCGTATCGGCACCTACTTCTCGGTGGGAACATTATATACGTCTATAACGTAATATAACCTAACCTAACACATCTAGCCCCTCGCTGGCAATGTTTTACAGAGTACCGCTCGTGTCGTCCCGTACGTCTCGGTTGGGACATTATATACGTCTACAGCGTTATATATCCTAACCTAAGGCAGGCTATCATCTCGGATGCAGTATTTTACAACAAGCCTGTCGTATCGGCCCCTACTTCTCGGTGGGAACATTATATAGGTCTATAACGTATCACAACCCAACCTAATCCATCTAGCCTCTCGCTGGTAATGTTTTACAGAGTCCCGTTCGTGTCGTCCCGTACGTCTCGGTTGGGACATTATATACGTCTACAGCGTTATATATCCTAACCTAAGGCAGGCTATCATCTCGGATGCAGTATTTTACAACAAGCCTGTCGTATCGGCCCCTACTTCTCGGTGGGAACATTATATTCGTCTATAACGTAATATAACCTAACCTAACACATCTAGACCCTCGCTGGTAATGTTTTACAGAATCCCGTTCGTGTCGTCCCGTACATCTCGGTTGGAATATTATATACGTCTATAGCGTTATATATCCTAACCTAAGGCAGGCTATCATCTCGGATGTAGTATTTTACAACATCCTGGCGTATCGGCCCCTACTTCTCGGTGGGAACATTATATACGTCTATAACGTATCACAACCTAACCTAACCCATCTAGCCCCTCGCTGGTAATGTTTTACAGAATCCCGTTTGTGCCGTCCCGTACGTCTCGGTTGGGACGTTATAAACGTCTACAGCGATATATATCCTAACGTAAGGCAGGCTAACATCTCGGATGCAGTATTTTACAACATTCCTGGCGTATCGGCCCCTACTTCTCGGTGAGAACATTATATTCGTCTATAACGTAATATAAACTAACCTAACACATCTAGCCCCTCGCTGGTAATGTTTTACAGAATCCCGTTCGTGACGTCCCGCACATCTCGGTTGGAATATTATATACGTCTATAGCGTTATATATCCTAACCTAAGGCAGGCTATCATCTCGGATGTAGTATTTTACAACATCCTGGCGTATCGGCCCCTACTTCTTGGTGGGAACACTATATAGGTCTATAGCGTAATATAACTTAACCTAACACATCTAGCCCCTCGCTGGTAATGTTTTACAGAATCCCGTTTGTGTCGTCCCGTACGTTTCGGTTGGGACATTATATACGTCTACAGCGTTATATATCCTAACCTAAGGCAGGCTACCATCTCGGATGCAGTATTTTACAACATTCCTGGCGTATCGGCCCCTACTTCTCGGTGGGAACATTATATTCGTCTATAACGTAATATAAACTAACCTAACACATCTAGCCCCTCGCTGGTAATGTTTTACAGAATCCCGTTCGTGACGTCCCGCACATCTCGGTTGGAATATTATATACGTCTATAGCGTTATATATCCTAACCTAAGGCAGGCTATCATCTCGGATGTAGTATTTTACAACATCCTGGCGTATCGGCCCCTACTTCTTGGTGGGAACACTATATAGGTCTATAGCGTAATATAACTTAACCTAACACATCTAGCCCCTCGCTGGTAATGTTTTACAGAATCCCGTTTGTGTCGTCCCGTACGTTTCGGTTGGGACATTATATACGTCTACAGCGTTATATATCCTAACCTAAGGCAGGCTACCATCTCGGATGCAGTATTTTACAACATTCCTGGCGTATCGGCCCCTACTTCTCGGTGGGAACATTATATTCGTCTATAACGTAATATAAACTAACCTAACACATCTAGCCCCTCGCTGGTAATATTTTACAGAATCCCGTTCGTGACGTCCCGCACATCTCGGTTGGAATATTACATACGTCTATAGCGTTATATATCCTAACCTAAGGCAGGCTATCATCTCGGATACAGTATTTTCCGCCATTCCTGGCGTATCGGCACCTACTTCTCGGTGGGAACATTATATACGTCTATAACGTAATAGAACCTAACCTAACACATCTAGCCCCTCGCTGGCAATGTTTTACAGAGTACCGTTCGTGTCGTCCCGTACGTCTCGGTTGGGACATAATATACGTCTACAGCGTTATATATCCTAACCTAAGGCAGGCTATCATCTCGGATGCAGTATTTTACAGCATGCCTGGCGTATCGGCCCCTACTTCTCGGTGGGAACATTATATAGGTCTATAACGTATCACAACACAACCTAATCCATCTAGCCTCTCGCTGGTAATGTTTTACAGCGTCCCGTTCGTGTCGTCCCGTACGTCTCGGTTGGGACATTATATACGTCTAGAGCGTTATATATCCTAACCTAAGGCAGGCTATCATCTCGGATGTAGTATTTTACAACATTCCTGTCGTATCGGCCCCTACTTCTTGGTGGGAACATTATATAGGTCTATAACGTAATATAACCTAACCTAACACATCTAGCCCCTTGCTGGTAATGTTTTACAGAATCCCGTTCGTGACGTCCCGTACGTCTAGGTTGGGACATTATATACGTTTATAGCGTTATATATCCTAACCTAAGGCAGGCTAATATCTCGGATGTAGTATTTGCAACATTCCTGGCGTATCGGCACCTACTTCTCGGTGGGAACATTATATTCGTCTATAACGTAATATAACCTAACCTAACACATCTAGTCCCTCGCTGGTAATGTTTTACAGAATCCCGTTCGTGACGTCCCGTACGTCTCGGTTGGGACATTATATACGTCTACAGCGTTATATATCCTAACCTAAGGCAGGCTATAATCTCGGATACAGTATTTTCCGCCATTCCTGGCGTATCGGCACCTACATCTCGGTGGGAACATTATATACGTCTATAACGTAATATAACCTAACCTAACACATCTAGACCCTCGCTGGTAATGTTTTACAGAATCCCGTTCGTGACGTCCCGTACATCTCGGTTGGAATATTATATACGTCTATAGCGTTATATATCCTAACCTAAGGCAGGCTATAATCTCGGATGTAGTATTTTACAACATTCCTGGCTTATCGGCCCCTACTTCTCGGTGGGAACATTATATACGTCTATAACGTATCACATCCTAACCTACCCCATGTAGCCCATCGATGGTAATGTTTTACAGAATCCCGTTCGTGCCGTCCCGTGCGTCTCGGTTGGGACGTTATATACGTCTAAAGCGATATATATTCTAACGTAAGGCAGGCTAACATCTCGGATGTAGTGTTTTACAACATTCCTGGCGTATCGGCCCCTACTTCTCGGTGGGAACATTATATTCGTCTATAACGTAATATAACCTAACCTAACACATCTAGCCCCTCGCTGGTAATGTTTTACAGAATCCCGTTCGTGACGTCCCGTACGTCTAGGTTGGGACATTATATACGTCTATAGCGTTATATATCCTAACATAAGGCAGGCTAATATCTCGGATGTAGTATTTTACAACATTCCTGGCGTATCGGCCCCTACTTCTCGGTGGGAACATTATATTCGTCTATAACGTAATATAACCTAACCTAACACATCTAGCCTCTCGCTGGTAATGTTTTACAGAATCCCGTTTGTGTCGTCCCGTACGTCTCGGTTGGGACGTTATATACGTCTACTGCGATATATATCCTAACGTAAGGCAGGCTACCATGTCGGATGCAGTATTTTACAACATTCCTGGCATATCGGCTCCTACTTCTCGGTGGGAACATTATATACGCCTATAACGTATCACAATCTAATCTAACCCATCCAAGCCCTCGCTGGTAATGTTTTACAGAATCCCGTTCCTGTCGTCCCGTACGTCTCGGTTGGGACATTATAAACGTCTACAGCGATATATATCCTAACGTAAGGCAGGCTAACATTTCGGAAGCAGTATTTTACAACATTCCTGGCGTATCGGCCCCTACTTCTCGGTGGGAACATTATATTCGTCTATAACGTAATATAAACTAACCTAACACATCTAGCCCCTCGCTGGTAATGTTTTACAGAATCCCGTTCGTGACGTCCCGTACGTCTCGGTTGGGACGTTATATACGTCTACAGCGATATATATCCTAACGTACGGCAGGCTAACATCTCGGATGTAGTGTTTTACATCATTCCTGTCGTATCGGCCCCTACGTCTCGGTGGGAACATTATATAGGTCTATAACGTAATATAACCTAACCTAACACATCTAGCCCCTCGCTGGTAATGTTTTACAGAATCCCGTTCGTGACGTCCCGTACATCTCGGTTGGAATATTATATACGTCTATAGCGTTACATATCCTAACCTAAGGCAGGCTATAATCTCGGATGTAGTAGTTTACAACATTCCTGGCGTATCGGCCCGTACTTCTCGGTGGGAACATTATATAGGTCTATAACGTAATATAACCTAACCTATCACATCTAGCCCCTCGCTGGTAATGTTTTACAGAGTCCCGTTCGTGTCGTCCCGTACGTCTCGGCTGGGACATTATATACGTCTACAGCGTTATATATCCTAACCTAAGGCAGGCTATCATCTCGGATGCAGTATTTTACAACATGCCTGGCGTATCGGCCCCTACTTCTCGGTGGGAACATTATATACGTCTATAACGTATCACAACCTAACCTAACCCATCTAGCCCCTCGCTGGTAATGTTTTACAGAATCCCGTTCGTGCCGTCCCGTACGTCTCGGTTGGGACGTTATATACGTCTACTGCGATATATATCCTAACGTAAGGCAGGCCACCATGTCGGATGCAGTATTTTACAACATTCCTGGCATATCGGCCCCTACTACTCGGTGGGAACATTATATACGCCTATAACGTATCACAATCTAATCTAACCCATCCAAGCCCTCGCTGGTAATGTTATACAGAATCCCGTTCCTGTCGTCCCGTACGTCTCGGTTGGGACATTATAAACGTCTACAGCGATATATATCCTAACGTAAGGCAGGCTAACATCTCGGAAGCAGTATTTTACAACATTCCTGGCGTATCGGCCCCTACTTCTCGGTGGGAACATTATATTCGTCTATAACGTAATATAAACTAACCTAACACATCTAGCACCTCGCTGGTAATGTTTTACAGAATCCCGTTCGTGACGTCCCGCACATCTCGGTTGGAATATTATATACGTCTATAGCGTTATATATCCTAACCTAAGGCAGGCTATCATCTCGGATGTAGTATTTTACAACATTCCTGTCGTATCGGCCCCTACTTCTTGGTGGGAACATTATATAGGTCTATAACGTAATATAACCTAACCTAACACATCTAGCCCCTTGCTGGTAATGTTTTACAGAATCCCGTTCGTGACGTCCCGTACGTCTAGGTTGGGACATTATATACGTTTATAGCGTTATATATCCTAAGCTAAGGCAGGCTAATATCTCGGATCTAGTATTTTACAACATTCCTGGCGTATCGGCACCTACTTCTCGGTGGGAACATTATATTCGTCTATAACGTAATATAACCTAACCTAACACATCTAGCCCCTCGCTGGTAATGTTTTACAGAATCCCGTTCGTGACGTCCCGTACATCTCGGTTGGAATATTATATACGTCTATAGCGTTATATATCCTAACCTAAGGCAGGCTATCATCTCGGATACAGTATTTTCCGCCATTCCTGGCGTATCGGCACCTACTTCTCGGTGGGAACATTATATACGTCTATAACGTAATATAACCTAACCTAACACATCTAGCCCCTCGCTGGCAATGTTTTACAGAGTACCGTTCGTGTCGTCCCGTACGTCTCGGTTGGGACATTATATACGTCTACAGCGTTATATATCCTAACCTAAGGCAGGCTATCATCTCGGATGCAGTATTTTACAACATGCCTGGCGTGTCGGCCCCTACTTCTCGGTGGGAACATTATATAGGTCTATAACGTATCACAACCCAACCTAATCCATCTAGCCTCTCGCTGGTAATGTTTTACAGAGTCCCGTTCGTGTCGTCCCGTACGTCTCGGTTGGGACATTATATACGTCTACAGCGTTATATATCCTAACCTAAGGCAGGCTATCATCTCGGATGCAGTATTTTACAACAAGCCTGTCGTATCGGCCCCTACTTCTCGGTGGGAACATTATATTCGTCTATAACGTAATATAACCTAACCTAACACATCTAGACCCTCGCTGGTAATGTTTTACAGAATCCCGTTCGTGTCGTCCCGTACATCTCGGTTGGAATATTATATACGTCTATAGCGTTATATATCCTAACCTAAGGCAGGCTATCATCTCGGATGTAGTATTTTACAACATCCTGGCGTATCGGCCCCTACTTCTCGGTGGGAACATTATATACGTCTATAACGTATCACAACCTAACCTAACCCATCTAGCCCCTCGCTGGTAATGTTTTACAGAATCCCGTTCGTGCCGTCCCGTACGTCTCGGTTGGGACGTTATATACGTCTACTGCGATATATATCCTAACGTAAGGCAGGCTACCATGTCGGATGCAGTATTTTACAACATTCCTGGCATATCGGCCCCTACTTCTCGGTGGGAACATTATATACGCCTATAACGTATCACAATCTAATCTAACCCATCCAAGCCCTCGCTGGTAATGTTTTACAGAATCCCGTTCCTGTCGTCCCGTACGTCTCGGTTGGGACATTATAAACGTCTACAGCGATATATATCCTAACGTAAGGCAGGCTAACATCTCGGAAGCAGTATTTTACAACATTCCTGTCGTATTGGCCCCTACTTCTTGGTGGGAACATTATATAGGTCTATAACGTAATATAACCTAACCTAACACATCTAGCCCCTTGCTGGTAATGTTTTACAGAATCCCGTTCGTGACGTCCCGTACGTCTAGGTTGGGACATTATATACGTTTATAGCGTTATATATCCTAACCTAAGGCAGGCTAATATCTCGGATGTAGTATTTGCAACATTCCTGGCGTATCGGCACCTACTTCTCGGTGGGAACATTATATAGGTCTATAACGTATCACAACCCAACTTAATCCATCTAGCCTCTCGCTGGTAATGTTTTACAGAATCCCGTTCCTGTCGTCCCGTACGTCTCGGTTGGGACATTATAAACGTCTACTGCGATATATATCCTAACGTAAGGCAGGCTAACATCTCGGAAGCAGTATTTTACAACATTCCTGGCGTATCGGCCCCTACTTCTCGGTGGGAACATTATATTCGTCTATAACGTAATATAAACTAACCTAACACATCTAGCCCCTCGCTGGTAATGTTTTACAGAATCCCGTTCGTGACGTCCCGCACATCTCGGTTGGAATATTATATACGTCTATAGCGTTATATATCCTAACCTAAGGCAGGCTATCATCTCGGATGTAGTATTTTACAACATCCTGGCGTATCGGCCCCTACTTCTTGGTGGGAACACTATATAGGTCTATAGCGTAATATAACTCAACCTAACACATCTAGCCCCTCGCTGGTAATGTTTTACAGAATCCCGTTTGTGTCGTCCCGTACGTTTCGGTTGGGACATTATATACGTCTACAGCGTTATATATCCTAACCTAAGGCAGGCTACCATCTCGGATGCAGTATTTTACAACATTCCTGGCGTATCGGCCCCTACTTCTCGGTGGGAACATTATATTCGTCTATAACGTAATATAAACTAACCTAACACATCTAGCCCCTCGCTGGTAATATTTTACAGAATCCCGTTCGTGACGTCCCGCACATCTCGGTTGGAATATTACATACGTCTATAGCGTTATATATCCTAACCTAAGGCAGGCTATCATCTCGGATACAGTATTTTCCGCCATTCCTGGCGTATCGGCACCTACTTCTCGGTGGGAACATTATATACGTCTATAACGTAATATAACCTAACCTAACACATCTAGCCCCTCGCTGGCAATGTTTTACAGAGTACCGTTCGTGTCGTCCCGTACGTCTCGGTTGGGACATTATATACGTCTACAGCGTTATATATCCTAACCTAAGGCAGGCTATCATCTCGGATGCAGTATTTTACAGCATGCCTGGCGTATCGGCCCCTACTTCTCGGTGGGAACATTATATAGGTCTATAACGTATCACAACACAACCTAATCCATCTAGCCTCTCGCTGGTAATGTTTTACAGCGTCCCGTTCGTGTCGTCCCGTACGTCTCGGTTGGGACATTATATACGTCTACAGCGTTATATATCCTAACCTAAGGCAGGCTATCATCTCGGATGTAGTATTTTACAACATTCCTGTCGTATCGGCCCCTACTTCTTGGTGGGAACATTATATAGGTCTATAACGTAATATAACCTAACCTAACACATCTAGCCCCTTGCTGGTAATGTTTTACAGAATCCCGTTCGTGACGTCCCGTACGTCTAGGTTGGGACATTATATACGTTTATAGCGTTATATATCCTAACCTAAGGCAGGCTAATATCTCGGATGTAGTATTTGCAACATTCCTGGCGTATCGGCACCTACTTCTCGGTGGGAACATTATATTCGTCTATAACGTAATATAACCTAACCTAACACATCTAGTCCCTCGCTGGTAATGTTTTACAGAATCCCGTTCGTGACGTCCCGTACGTCTCGGTTGGGACATTATATACGTCTACAGCGTTATATATCCTAACCTAAGGCAGGCTATAATCTCGGATACAGTATTTTCCGCCATTCCTGGCGTATCGGCACCTACATCTCGGTGGGAACATTATATACGTCTATAACGTAATATAACCTAACCTAACACATCTAGCCCTTCGCTGGCAATGTTTTACAGAGTCCCGTTCGTGTCGTCCCGTACGTCTCGGTTGGGACATTATATACGTCTACAGTCTTATATATTCTAACCTAAGGCAGGCTATCATCTCGGATGCAGTATTTTACAACATGCCTGGCGTACCGGCCCCTACTTCTCGGTGGGAACATTATATAGGTCTATAACGTATCACAACCTAACCTAATCCATCTAGCCCCTCGCTGGTAATGTTTTACAGAGTCCCGTTCGTGTCGTCCCGTACGTCCCGGTTGGGACATTATATACGTCTACAGCGTTATATATCCTAACCTAAGGCAGGCTATCATCTCGGATGCAGTATTTTACAGCATGCCTGGCGTATCGGCCCCTACTTCTCGGTGGGAACATTATATAGGTCTATAACGTATCACAACACAACCTAATCCATCTAGCCTCTCGCTGGTAATGTTTCACAGAGTCCCGTTCGTGTCGTCCCGTACGTCTCGGTTGGGACATTATATACGTCTACAGCGTTATATATCCTAACCTAAGGCAGGCTATCATCTCGGATGCAGTATTTTACAACATGCCTGGCGTATCGGCCCCTACTTCTCGGTGGGAACATTATATAGGTCTATAACGTATCACAACCCAACCTAACACATCTAGCCCCTCGCTGGCAATGTTTTACAGAGTACCGTTCGTGTCGTCCCGTACGTCTCGGTTGGGACATTATATACGTCTACAGCGTTATATATCCTAACCTAAGGCAGGCTATCATCTCGGATGCAGTATTTTACAGCATGCCTGGCGTATCGGCCCCTACTTCTCGGTGGGAACATTATATAGGTCTATAACGTATCACAACACAACCTAATCCATCTAGCCTCTCGCTGGTAATGTTTTACAGCGTCCCGTTCGTGTCGTCCCGTACGTCTCGGTTGGGACATTATATACGTCTACAGCGTTATATATCCTAACCTAAGGCAGGCTATCATCTCGGATGTAGTATTTTACAACATTCCTGTCGTATCGGCCCCTACTTCTTGGTGGGAACATTATATAGGTCTATAACGTAATATAACCTAACCTAACACATCTAGCCCCTTGCTGGTAATGTTTTACAGAATCCCGTTCGTGACGTCCCGTACGTCTAGGTTGGGACATTATATACGTTTATAGCGTTATATATCCTAACCTAAGGCAGGCTAATATCTCGGATGTAGTATTTGCAACATTCCTGGCGTATCGGCACCTACTTCTCGGTGGGAACATTATATTCGTCTATAACGTAATATAACCTAACCTAACACATCTAGTCCCTCGCTGGTAATGTTTTACAGAATCCCGTTCGTGACGTCCCGTACGTCTCGGTTGGGACATTATATACGTCTACAGCGTTATATATCCTAACCTAAGGCAGGCTATAATCTCGGATACAGTATTTTCCGCCATTCCTGGCGTATCGGCACCTACTTCTCGGTGGGAACATTATATACGTCTATAACGTAATATAACCTAACCTAACACATCTAGCCCCTCGCTGGCAATGTTTTACAGAGTACCGTTCGTGTCGTCCCGTACGTCTCGGTTGGGACATTATATACGTCTACAGCGTTATATATCCTAACCTAAGGCAGGCTATCATCTCGGATGCAGTATTTTACAACAAGCCTGTCGTATCGGCCCCTACTTCTCGGTGGGAACATTATATTCGTCTATAACGTAATATAACCTAACCTAACACATCTAGCCCCTCGCTGGCAATGTTTTACAGAGTACCGTTCGTGTCGTCCCGTACGTCTCGGTTGGGACATTATATACGTCTACAGCGTTATATATCCTAACCTAAGGCAGGCTATCATCTCGGATGCAGTATTTTACAACATGCCTGGCGTATCGGCCCCTACTTCTCGGTGGGAACATTATATAGGTCTATAACGTATCACAACCCAACCTAATCCATCTAGCCTCTCGCTGGTAATGTTTTACAGAGTCCCGTTCGTGTCGTCCCGTACGTCTCGGTTGGGACATTATATACGTCTACAGCGTTATATATCCTAACCTAAGGCAGGCTATCATCTCGGATGCAGTATTTTACAACAAGCCTGTCGTATCGGCCCCTACTTCTCGGTGGGAACATTATATTCGTCTATAACGTAATATAACCTAACCTAACACATCTAGACCCTCGCTGGTAATGTTTTACAGAATCCCGTTCGTGTCGTCCCGTACATCTCGGTTGGAATATTATATACGTCTATAGCGTTATATATCCTAACCTAAGGCAGGCTATCATCTCGGATGTAGTATTTTACAACATCCTGGCGTATCGGCCCCTACTTCTCGGTGGGAACATTATATACGTCTATAACGTATCACAACCTAACCTAACCCATCTAGCCCCTCGCTGGTAATGTTTTACAGAATCCCGTTTGTGCCGTCCCGTACGTCTCGGTTGGGACGTTATATACGTCTACTGCGATATATATCCTAACGTAAGGCAGGCTACCATGTCGGATGCAGTATTTTACAACATTCCTGGCGTATCGGCCCCTACTTCTCGGTGGGAACATTATATTCGTCTATAACGTAATATAAACTAACCTAACACATCTAGCCCCTCGCTGGTAATGTTTTACAGAATCCCGTTCGTGACGTCCCGCACATCTCGGTTGGAATATTATATACGTCTATAGCGTTATATATCCTAACCTAAGGCAGGCTATCATCTCGGATGTAGTATTTTACAACATCCTGGCGTATCGGCCCCTACTTCTTGGTGGGAACACTATATAGGTCTATAGCGTAATATAACTTAACCTAACACATCTAGCCCCTCGCTGGTAATATTTTACAGAATCCCGTTCGTGACGTCCCGCACATCTCGGTTGGAATATTACATACGTCTATAGCGTTATATATCCTAACCTAAGGCAGGCTATCATCTCGGATACAGTATTTTCCGCCATTCCTGGCGTATCGGCACCTACTTCTCGGTGGGAACATTATATACGTCTATAACGTAATATAACCTAACCTAACACATCTAGCCCCTCGCTGGCAATGTTTTACAGAGTACCGTTCGTGTCGTCCCGTACGTCTCGGTTGGGACATTATATACGTCTACAGCGTTATATATCCTAACCTAAGGCAGGCTATCATCTCGGATGCAGTATTTTACAGCATGCCTGGCGTATCGGCCCCTACTTCTCGGTGGGAACATTATATAGGTCTATAACGTATCACAACACAACCTAATCCATCTAGCCTCTCGCTGGTAATGTTTTACAGCGTCCCGTTCGTGTCGTCCCGTACGTCTCGGTTGGGACATTATATACGTCTACAGCGTTATATATCCTAACCTAAGGCAGGCTATCATCTCGGATGTAGTATTTTACAACATTCCTGTCGTATCGGCCCCTACTTCTTGGTGGGAACATTATATAGGTCTATAACGTAATATAACCTAACCTAACACATCTAGCCCCTTGCTGGTAATGTTTTACAGAATCCCGTTCGTGACGTCCCGTACGTCTAGGTTGGGACATTATATACGTTTATAGCGTTATATATCCTAACCTAAGGCAGGCTAATATCTCGGATGTAGTATTTGCAACATTCCTGGCGTATCGGCACCTACTTCTCGGTGGGAACATTATATTCGTCTATAACGTAATATAACCTAACCTAACACATCTAGTCCCTCGCTGGTAATGTTTTACAGAATCCCGTTCGTGACGTCCCGTACGTCTCGGTTGGGACATTATATACGTCTACAGCGTTATATATCCTAACCTAAGGCAGGCTATAATCTCGGATACAGTATTTTCCGCCATTCCTGGCGTATCGGCACCTACATCTCGGTGGGAACATTATATACGTCTATAACGTAATATAACCTAACCTAACACATCTAGCCCTTCGCTGGCAATGTTTTACAGAGTCCCGTTCGTGTCGTCCCGTACGTCTCGGTTGGGACATTATATACGTCTACAGTCTTATATATTCTAACCTAAGGCAGGCTATCATCTCGGATGCAGTATTTTACAACATGCCTGGCGTACCGGCCCCTACTTCTCGGTGGGAACATTATATAGGTCTATAACGTATCACAACCTAACCTAATCCATCTAGCCCCTCGCTGGTAATGTTTTACAGAGTCCCGTTCGTGTCGTCCCGTACGTCCCGGTTGGGACATTATATACGTCTACAGCGTTATATATCCTAACCTAAGGCAGGCTATCATCTCGGATGCAGTATTTTACAACAAGCCTGTCGTATCGGTCCCTACTTCTCGGTGGGAACATTATATTCGTCTATAACGTAATATAACCTAACCTAACACATCTAGACCCTCGCTGGTAATGTTTTACAGAATCCCGTTCGTGACGTCCCGTACATCTCGGTTGGAATATTATATACGTCTATAGCGTTATATATCCTAACCTAAGGCAGGCTATAATCTCGGATGTAGTATTTTACAACATTCCTGGCTTATCGGCCCCTACTTCTCGGTGGGAACATTATATACGTCTATAACGTATCACATCCTAACCTACCCCATGTAGCCCATCGATGGTAATGTTTTACAGAATCCCGTTCGTGCCGTCCCGTGCGTCTCGGTTGGGACGTTATATACGTCTAAAGCGATATATATTCTAACGTAAGGCAGGCTAACATCTCGGATGTAGTGTTTTACAACATTCCTGGCGTATCGGCCCCTACTTCTCGGTGGGAACATTATATTCGTCTATAACGTAATATAACCTAACCTAACACATCTAGCCCCTCGCTGGTAATGTTTTACAGAATCCCGTTCGTGACGTCCCGTACGTCTAGGTTGGGACATTATATACGTCTATAGCGTTATATATCCTAACATAAGGCAGGCTAATATCTCGGATGTAGTATTTTACAACATTCCTGGCGTATCGGCCCCTACTTCTCGGTGGGAACATTATATTCGTCTATAACGTAATATAACCTAACCTAACACATCTAGCCTCTCGCTGGTAATGTTTTACAGAATCCCGTTTGTGTCGTCCCGTACGTTTCTTTTGGGACATTATATACGTCTACAGCGTTATATATCCTAACCTAAGGCAGGCTATCATCTCGGATGCAGTATTTTACAACATTCCTGGCATATCGGCCTCTACTTCTCGGTGGGAACATTATATACGTCTATAACGTATAACAACCTAATCTAACCCATCCAGGCCCTCGCTGGTAATGTTTTACAGAATCCCGTTCCTGCCGTCCCGTACGTCTCGGTTGGGACATTATAAACGTCTACATCGATATATATCCTAACGTAAGGCATGCTAACATCTCGGATGTAGTATTTTACAACATTCCTGGCGTATCGGCCCCTACTTCTCAGTGGGAACATTATATTCGTCTATTACGTAATATATCCTAACCTCACACATCTAGGCCCTCGCTGGTAATGTTTTTCAGAATCCCGTTCGTGCCGACCCGTACGTCTCGGCTGGGACGTTATATACTTCTACAGCTATATATATCCTAACGTAAGGCAGGCTAACATCTCGGATGTAGTGTTTTACAACATTTCTGGCGTATCGGCCCCTACGTCTCGGTGGGAACATTATATAGGTCTATAACGTAATATAACCTAACCTAAGACATCTAGCCCCTCGCTGGAAATGTTTTACAGAATCCCGTTTGTGTCGTCCCGTACGTCTCGGTTGGGACGTTATATACGTCTACAGCGATATATATCCTAACGTAAGGCAGGCTAACATCTCGGATGTAGTGTTTTACATCGTTCCTGGCGTATCGGCCCCTACTTCTCGGTGGGAACATTATATAGGTCTATAACGTAATATGACCTAACCTATCACATCTAGCCCCTCGCTGGCAATGTTTTACAGAGTCCCGTTCGTGTCGTCCCGTACGTCTCGGTTGGGACATTATATACGTCTACAGCGTTATATATCCTAACCTAAGGCAGGCTATCATCTCGGATGCAGTATTTTACAACATGCCTGGCGTATCGGCCCCTACTTCTCGGTGGGAACATTATATAGGTCGATAACGTATCACAACCTAACCGAATCCATCTAGCCCCTCGCTGGTAATGTTTTACAGAGTCCCGTTCGTGTCGTCCCGTACGTCTCGGTTGGGACATTATATACGTCTACAGCGTTATATATCCTAACCTAAGGCAGGTTATCATCTCGGATGCAGTATTTTAAAACAAGCCTGTCGTATCGGCCCCTACTTCTCGGTGGGAACATTATATTCGTCTATAACGTAATATAACCTAACCTAACACATCTAGACCCTCGCTGGTAATGTTTTACAGAATCCCGTTCGTGACGTCCCGTACATCTCGGTTGGAATATTATATACGTCTATAGCGTTATATATCCTAACCTAAGGCAGGCTATCATCTCGGATGTAGTATTTTACAACATCCTGGCGTATCGGCCCCTACTTCTTGGTGGGAACATTATATAGGTCTATAGCGTAATATAACTTAACCTAACACATCTAGCTCCTCGCTGGTAATGTTTTACAGAATCCCGTTTGTGTCGTACCGTGCGTTTCGGTTGGGACATTATATACGTCTACAGCGTTATATATCCTAACCTGAGGCAGGCTATCATCTCGGATGCAGTATTTTACAACATTCCTGGCATATCGGCCCCTACTTCTCGGTGGGAACATTATATACGTCTATAACGTATCACAACCTAATCTAACCCAACCAGGCCCTCGCTGGTAATGTTTTACAGAATACCGTTCCTGTCCTCCCGTACGTCTCGGTTGGGACATTATAAACGTCTACAGCGATATATATTCTAACGTAAGGCAGGCTATCATCTCGGATGCAGTATTTTACAACAAGCCTGTCGTATCGGCCCCTACTTCTCGGTGGGAACATTATATTCGTCTATTACGTAATATAACCTAACCTAACCCATTTAGTCCCTCGCTGGTAATGTTTTACAGAATCCCGTTCGTGTCGTCCCGTACGTCTCGGTTGGGACATTATATACGTCTACAGCGTTATATATCCTAACCTAAGGCAGGCTATCATCTCGGATGCAGTATTTTACAACAAGCCTGTCGTATCGGCCCCTACTTCTCGGTGGGAACATTATATTCGTCTATAACGTAATATAACCTAACCTAACACATCTAGCCCCTCGCTGGCAATGTTTTACAGAGTACCGTTCGTGTCGTCCCGTACGTCTCGGTTGGGACATTATATACGTCTACAGCGTTATATATCCTAACCTAAGGCAGGCTATCATCTCGGATGCAGTATTTTACAGCATGCCTGGCGTATCGGCCCCTACTTCTCGGTGGGAACATTATATAGGTCTATAACGTATCGCAACCCAACCTAATCCATCTAGCCTCTCGCTGGTAATGTTTTACAGAGTCCCGTTCGTGTCGTCCCGTACGTCTCGGTTGGGACATTATAAACGTCTACAGCGATATATATCCTAACGTAAGGCAGGCTAACATCTCGGAAGCAGTATTTTACAACATTCCTGGCGTATCGGCCCCTACTTCTCGGTGGGAACATTATATTCGTCTATAACGTAATATAAACTAACCTAACACATCTAGCCCCTCGCTGGTAATGTTTTACAGAATCCCGTTCGTGACGTCCCGCACATCTCGGTTGGAATATTATATACGTCTATAGCGTTATATATCCTAACCTAAGGCAGGCTATCATCTCGGATGTAGTATTTTACAACATCCTGGCGTATCGGCCCCTACTTCTTGGTGGGAACACTATATAGGTCTATAGCGTAATATAACTTAACCTAACACATCTAGCCCCTCGCTGGTAATGTTTTACAGAATCCCGTTTGTGTCGTCCCGTACGTTTCGGTTGGGACATTATATACGTCTACAGCGTTATATATCCTAACCTAAGGCAGGCTACCATCTCGGATGCAGTATTTTACAACATTCCTGGCGTATCGGCCCCTACTTCTCGGTGGGAACATTATATTCGTCTATAACGTAATATAAACTAACCTAACACATCTAGCCCCTCGCTGGTAATATTTTACAGAATCCCGTTCGTGACGTCCCGCACATCTCGGTTGGAATATTACATACGTCTATAGCGTTATATATCCTAACCTAAGGCAGGCTATCATCTCGGATACAGTATTTTCCGCCATTCCTGGCGTATCGGCACCTACTTCTCGGTGGGAACATTATATACGTCTATAACGTAATATAACCTAACCTAACACATCTAGCCCCTCGCTGGCAATGTTTTACAGAGTACCGTTCGTGTCGTCCCGTACGTCTCGGTTGGGACATTATATACGTCTACAGCGTTATATATCCTAACCTAAGGCAGGCTATCATCTCGGATGCAGTATTTTACAGCATGCCTGGCGTATCGGCCCCTACTTCTCGGTGGGAACATTATATAGGTCTATAACGTATCACAACACAACCTAATCCATCTAGCCTCTCGCTGGTAATGTTTTACAGCGTCCCGTTCGTGTCGTCCCGTACGTCTCGGTTGGGACATTATATACGTCTACAGCGTTATATATCCTAACCTAAGGCAGGCTATCATCTCGGATGTAGTATTTTACAACATTCCTGTCGTATCGGCCCCTACTTCTTGGTGGGAACATTATATAGGTCTATAACGTAATATAACCTAACCTAACACATCTAGCCCCTTGCTGGTAATGTTTTACAGAATCCCGTTCGTGACGTCCCGTACGTCTAGGTTGGGACATTATATACGTTTATAGCGTTATATATCCTAACCTAAGGCAGGCTAATATCTCGGATGTAGTATTTGCAACATTCCTGGCGTATCGGCACCTACTTCTCGGTGGGAACATTATATTCGTCTATAACGTAATATAACCTAACCTAACACATCTAGTCCCTCGCTGGTAATGTTTTACAGAATCCCGTTCGTGACGTCCCGTACGTCTCGGTTGGGACATTATATACGTCTACAGCGTTATATATCCTAACCTAAGGCAGGCTATAATCTCGGATACAGTATTTTCCGCCATTCCTGGCGTATCGGCACCTACATCTCGGTGGGAACATTATATACGTCTATAACGTAATATAACCTAACCTAACACATCTAGCCCTTCGCTGGCAATGTTTTACAGAGTCCCGTTCGTGTCGTCCCGTACGTCTCGGTTGGGACATTATATACGTCTACAGTCTTATATATTCTAACCTAAGGCAGGCTATCATCTCGGATGCAGTATTTTACAACATGCCTGGCGTACCGGCCCCTACTTCTCGGTGGGAACATTATATAGGTCTATAACGTATCACAACCTAACCTAATCCATCTAGCCCCTCGCTGGTAATGTTTTACAGAGTCCCGTTCGTGTCGTCCCGTACGTCCCGGTTGGGACATTATATACGTCTACAGCGTTATATATCCTAACCTAAGGCAGGCTATCATCTCGGATGCAGTATTTTACAACAAGCCTGTCGTATCGGTCCCTACTTCTCGGTGGGAACATTATATTCGTCTATAACGTAATATAACCTAACCTAACACATCTAGACCCTCGCTGGTAATGTTTTACAGAATCCCGTTCGTGACGTCCCGTACATCTCGGTTGGAATATTATATACGTCTATAGCGTTATATATCCTAACCTAAGGCAGGCTATAATCTCGGATGTAGTATTTTACAACATTCCTGGCTTATCGGCCCCTACTTCTCGGTGGGAACATTATATACGTCTATAACGTATCACATCCTAACCTACCCCATGTAGCCCATCGATGGTAATGTTTTACAGAATCCCGTTCGTGCCGTCCCGTGCGTCTCGGTTGGGACGTTATATACGTCTAAAGCGATATATATTCTAACGTAAGGCAGGCTAACATCTCGGATGTAGTGTTTTACAACATTCCTGGCGTATCGGCCCCTACTTCTCGGTGGGAACATTATATTCGTCTATAACGTAATATAACCTAACCTAACACATCTAGCCCCTCGCTGGTAATGTTTTACAGAATCCCGTTCGTGACGTCCCGTACGTCTAGGTTGGGACATTATATACGTCTATAGCGTTATATATCCTAACATAAGGCAGGCTAATATCTCGGATGTAGTATTTTACAACATTCCTGGCGTATCGGCCCCTACTTCTCGGTGGGAACATTATATTCGTCTATAACGTAATATAACCTAACCTAACACATCTAGCCTCTCGCTGGTAATGTTTTACAGAATCCCGTTCGTGCCGACCCGTACGTCTCGGTTGGGACGTTATATACTTCTACAGCTATATATATCCTAACGTAAGGCAGGCTAACATCTCGGATGTAGTGTTTTACAACATTTCTGGCGTATCGGCCCCTACGTCTCGGTGGGAACATTATATAGGTCTATAACGTAATATAACCTAACCTAAGACATCTAGCCCCTCGCTGGAAATGTTTTACAGAATCCCGTTTGTGTCGTCCCGTACGTCTCGGTTGGGACGTTATATACGTCTACAGCGATATATATCCTAACGTAAGGCAGGCTAACATCTCGGATGTAGTGTTTTACATCGTTCCTGGCGTATCGGCCCCTACTTCTCGGTGGGAACATTATATAGGTCTATAACGTAATATGACCTAACCTATCACATCTAGCCCCTCGCTGGCAATGTTTTACAGAGTCCCGTTCGTGTCGTCCCGTACGTCTCGGTTGGGACATTATATACGTCTACAGCGTTATATATCCTAACCTAAGGCAGGCTATCATCTCGGATGCAGTATTTTACAACATGCCTGGCGTATCGGCCCCTACTTCTCGGTGGGAACATTATATAGGTCGATAACGTATCACAACCTAACCGAATCCATCTAGCCCCTCGCTGGTAATGTTTTACAGAGTCCCGTTCGTGTCGTCCCGTACGTCTCGGTTGGGACATTATATACGTCTACAGCGTTATATATCCTAACCTAAGGCAGGTTATCATCTCGGATGCAGTATTTTAAAACAAGCCTGTCGTATCGGCCCCTACTTCTCGGTGGGAACATTATATTCGTCTATAACGTAATATAACCTAACCTAACACATCTAGACCCTCGCTGGTAATGTTTTACAGAATCCCGTTCGTGACGTCCCGTACATCTCGGTTGGAATATTATATACGTCTATAGCGTTATATATCCTAACCTAAGGCAGGCTATCATCTCGGATGTAGTATTTTACAACATCCTGGCGTATCGGCCCCTACTTCTTGGTGGGAACATTATATAGGTCTATAGCGTAATATAACTTAACCTAACACATCTAGCTCCTCGCTGGTAATGTTTTACAGAATCCCGTTTGTGTCGTACCGTGCGTTTCGGTTGGGACATTATATACGTCTACAGCGTTATATATCCTAACCTGAGGCAGGCTATCATCTCGGATGCAGTATTTTACAACATTCCTGGCATATCGGCCCCTACTTCTCGGTGGGAACATTATATACGTCTATAACGTATCACAACCTAATCTAACCCAACCAGGCCCTCGCTGGTAATGTTTTACAGAATACCGTTCCTGTCCTCCCGTACGTCTCGGTTGGGACATTATAAACGTCTACAGCGATATATATTCTAACGTAAGGCAGGCTATCATCTCGGATGCAGTATTTTACAACAAGCCTGTCGTATCGGCCCCTACTTCTCGGTGGGAACATTATATTCGTCTATTACGTAATATAACCTAACCTATCACATCTAGCCCCTCGCTGGTAATGTTTTACAGAGTCCCGTTCGTGTCGTCCCGTACGTCTCGGTTGGGACATTATATACGTCTATAGCGTTATATATCCTAACCTAAGGCAGGCTAACATCTCGGATGTAATATTTTACAACATTCCTCGCGTATCGGCCCCTACTTCTCGGTGGGAACATTATATTGGTCTATTACGTAATATAACCTAACCTAACACATCTAGGCCCTCGCTGGTAGTGCTTTACAGAATATCGTTCGTGACGTCCCGTACATCTCGGTAGGAATATTATATACGTCTATTGCGTTATATATCCTAACCTAAGGCAGGCTACCATCTCGGATGTAGTGTTTTACAACTTTCCCTGCGTATTGGCCCCTACTTCTCCGTGGGAACATTATATACGTCTATAACGTATCACATCCTAACCTAACCCATTTAGTCCCTCGCTGGTAATGTTTTACAGAATCCCGTTCGTGTCGTCCCGTACGTCTCGGTTGGGACATTATATACGTCTACAGCGTTATATATCCTAACCTAAGGCAGGCTATCATCTCGGATGCAGTATTTTACAACAAGCCTGTCGTATCGGCCCCTACTTCTCGGTGGGAACATTATATTCGTCTATAACGTAATATAACCTAACCTAACACATCTAGACCCTCGCTGGTAATGTTTTACAGAATCCCGTTCGTGTCGTCCCGTACATCTCGGTTGGAATATTATATACGTCTATAGCGTTATATATCCTAACCTAAGGCAGGCTATCATCTCGGATGTAGTATTTTACAACATCCTGGCGTATCGGCCCCTACTTCTTGGTGGGAACACTATATAGGTCTATAGCGTAATATAACTTAACCTAACACATCTAGCCCCTCGCTGGTAATGTCTTACAGAATCCCGTTTGTGTCGTCCCGTACGTTTCGGTTGGGACATTATATACGTCTACAGCGTTATATATCCTAACCTAAGGCAGGCTATCATCTCGGATGCAGTATTTTCCAACATTCCTGGCGTATCGGCCCCTACTTCTCGGTGGGAACATTATATTCGTCTATAACGTAATATAACCTAACCTAACACATCTAGCCCCTCGCTGGTAATGTTTTACAGAATCCCGTTCGTGACGTCCCGTACATCTCGGTTGGAATATTATATACGTCTATAGCGTTATATATCCTAACCTAACTCAGGCTATCATCTCGGATACAGTATTTTCCGCCATTCCTGGCGTATCGGCACCTACTTCTCGGTGGGAACATTATATACGTCTATAACGTAATATAACCTAACCTAACACATCTAGCCCCTCGCTGGCAATGTTTTACAGAGTACCGTTCGTGTCGTCCCGTACGTCTCGGTTGGGACATTATATACGTCTACAGCGTTATATATCCTAACCTAAGGCAGGCTATCATCTCGGATGCAGTATTTTACAGCATGCCTGGCGTATCGGCCCCTACTTCTCGGTGGGAACATTATATAGGTCTATAACGTATCGCAACCCAACCTAATCCATCTAGCCTCTCGCTGGTAATGTTTTACAGAGTCCCGTTCGTGTCGTCCCGTACGTCTCGGTTGGGACATTATATACGTCTACAGCGTTATATATCCTAACCTAAGGCAGGCTATCATCTCGGATGCAGTATTTTACAACAAGCCTGTCGTATCGGCCCCTACTTCTCGGTGGGAACATTATATTCGTCTATAACGTAATATAACCTAACCTAACACATCTAGACCCTCGCTGGTAATGTTTTACAGAATCCCGTTCGTGTCGTCCCGTACATCTCGGTTGGAATATTATATACGTCTATAGCGTTATATATCCTAACCTAAGGCAGGCTATCATCTCGGATGTAGTATTTTACAACATCCTGGCGTATCGGCCCCTACTTCTTGGTGGGAACACTATATAGGTCTATAGCGTAATATAACTTAACCTAACACATCTAGCCCCTCGCTGGCAATGTTTTACAGAGTACCGTTCGTGTCGTCCCGTACGTCTCGGTTGGGACATTATATACGTCTACAGCGTTATATATCCTAACCTAAGGCAGGCTATCATCTCGGATGCAGTAATTTACAACAAGCCTGTCGTATCGGCCCCTACTTCTCGGTGGGAACATTATATTCGTCTATAACGTAATATAACCTAACCTAACACATCTAGACCCTCGCTGGTAATGTTTTACATAATCCCGTTCGTGTCGTCCCGTACATCTCGGTTGGAATATTATATACGTCTATAGCGTTATATATCCTAACCTAAGGCAGGCTATCATCTCGGATGTAGTATTTTACAACATCCTTGCGTATCGGCCCCTACTTCTTGGTGGGAACACTATATAGGTCTATAGCGTAATATAACTTAAGCTAACACATCTAGCCCCTCGCTGGTAATGTTTTACAGAATCCCGTTTGTGTCGTCCCGTACGTTTCGGTTGGGACATTATATACGTCTACAGCGTTATATATCCTAACCTAAGGCAGGCTATCATCTCGGATGCAGTATTTTACAACATTCCTGGCATATCGGCCCCTACTTCTCGGTGGGAACATTATATTCGTCTATTACGTAATATAATCTAACCTATCACATCTAGCCCCTCGCCGGTAATGTTTTACAGAATCCCGTTCGTGACGTCCCGCACATCTCGGTTGGAATATTATATACGTCTATAGCGTTATATATCCCAACCTAAGGCAGGCTATAATCTCGGATACAGTATTTTCCGCCATTCCTGGCGTATCGGCACCTACTTCTCGGTGGGAACATTATATACGTCTATAACGTAATATAACCTAACCTAACACATCTAGCCCTTCGCTGGCAATGTTTTACAGAGTCCCGTTCGTGTCGTCCCGTACATCTCGGTTGGGACATTATATACGTCTACAGTCTTATATATTCTAACCTAAGGCAGGCTATCATCTCGGATGCAGTATTTTACAACATGCCTGGCGTACCGGCCCCTACTTCTCGGTGGGAACATTATATAGGTCTATAACGTATCGCAACCTAACCTAATCCATCTAGCCCCTCGCTGGTAATGTTTTACAGAGTCCCGTTCGTGTCGTACCGTACGTCCCGGTTGGGACATTATATACGTCTACAGCGTTATATATCCTAACCTAAGGCAGGCTATCATCTCGGATGCAGTATTTTACAACAAGCCTGTCGTATCGGTCCCTACTTCTCGGTGGGAACATTATATTCGTCTATAACGTAATATAACCTAACCTAACACATCTAGACCCTCGCTGGTAATGTTTTACAGAATCCCGTTCGTGACGTCCCGTACATCTCGGTTGGAATATTATATACGTCTATAGCGTTATATATCCTAACCTAAGGCAGGCTATAATCTCGGATGTAGTATTTTACAACATTCCTGGCTTATCGGCCCCTACTTCTCGGTGGGAACATTATATACGTCTATAACGTATCACATCCTAACCTACCCCATGTAGCCCATCGATGGTAATGTTTTACAGAATCCCGTTCGTGTCGTCCCGTACGTTTCGGTTGGGACATTATATACGTCTAAAGCGATATATATTCTAACGTAAGGCAGGCTAACATCTCGGATGTAGTGTTTTACAACATTCCTGGCGTATCGGCCCCTACTTCTCGGTGGGAACATTATATTCGTCTATAACGTAATATAACCTAACCTAACACATCTAGCCCCTCGCTGGTAATGTTTTACAGAATCCCGTTCGTGACGTCCCGTACGTCTAGGTTGGGACATTATATACGTCTATAGCGTTATATATCCTAACATAAGGCAGGCTAATATCTCGGATGTAGTATTTTACAACATTCCTGGCGTATCGGCCCCTACTTCTCGGTGGGAACATTATATTCGTCTATAACGTAATATAACCTAACCTAACACATCTAGCCTCTCGCTGGTAATGTTTTACAGAATCCCGTTTGTGTCGTCCCGTACGTTTCTTTTGGGACATTATATACGTCTACAGCGTTATATATCCTAACCTAAGGCAGGCTATCATCTCGGATGCAGTATTTTACAACATTCCTGGCATATCGGCCTCTACTTCTCGGTGGGAACATTATATACGTCTATAACGTATAACAACCTAATCTAACCCATCCAGGCCCTCGCTGGTAATGTTTTACAGAATCCCGTTCCTGCCGTCCCGTACGTCTCGGTTGGGACATTATAAACGTCTACATCGATATATATCCTAACGTAAGGCATGCTAACATCTCGGATGTAGTATTTTACAACATTCCTGGCGTATCGGCCCCTACTTCTCAGTGGGAACATTATATTCGTCTATTACGTAATATATCCTAACCTCACACATCTAGGCCCTCGCTGGTAATGTTTTTCAGAATCCCGTTCGTGCCGACCCGTACGTCTCGGTTGGGACGTTATATACGTCTACAGCGTTATATATCCTAACCTAAGACAGGCTATGATCTCGGATGCAGTATTTTACAACATTCCTGGCATACCGGCCTCTACTTCTCGGTGGGAACATTATATACGTCTATAACGTATAACAACCTAATCTAACCCATCCAGGCCCTCGCTGGTAATGTTTTACAGAATCCCGTTCGTGACGTCCCGTACATCTCGGTTGGAATATTATATACGTCTATAGCGTTATATATCCTAACCTAAGGCAGGCTATCATCTCGGATACAGTATTTTCCGCCATTCCTCGCGTATCGGCCCCTACTTCTCGGTGGGAACATTATATTCGTCTATTACGTAATATAACCTAACCTAACACATCTAGGCCCTCGCTGGTAGTGCTTTACAGAATATCGTTCGTGACGTCCCGTACATCTCGGTAGGAATATTATATACGTCTATTGCGTTATATATCCTAACCTAAGGCAGGCTACCATCTCGGATGTAGTGTTTTACAACATTCCCTGCGTATCGGCCCCTACTTCTCCGTGGGAACATTATATACGTCTATAACGTATCACATCCTAACCTAACCCATTTAGTCCCTCGCTGGTAATGTTTTACAGAATCCCGTTCGTGTCGTCCCGTACGTCTCGGTTGGGACATTATATACGTCTACAGCGTTATATATACTAACCTAAGGCAGGCTATCATCTCGGATGCAGTATTTTACAACATGCCTGGCGTATCGGCCCCTACTTCTCGGTGGGAACATTATATAGGTCTACAACGTATCACAACCTAACCGAATCCATCAAGCCCCTCGCTGGTAATGTTTTACAGAGTCCCGTTCGTGTCGTCCCGTACGTCTCGGTTGGGACATTATATACGTCTACAGCGTTATATATCCTAACCTAAGGCAGGTTATCATCTCGGATGCAGTATTTTAAAACAAGCCTGTCGTATCGGCCCCTACTTCTCGGTGGGAACATTATATTCGTCTATAACGTAATATAACCTAACCTAACACATCTAGACCCTCGCTGGTAATGTTTTACAGAATCCCGTTCGTGACGTCCCGTACATCTCGGTTGGAATATTATATACGTCTATAGCGTTATATATCCTAACCTAAGGCAGGCTATCATCTCGGATACAGTATTTTCCGCCATTCCTGGCGTATCGGCACCTACTTCTCGGTGGGAACATTATATACGTCTATAACGTAATATAACCTAACCTAACACATCTAGCCCCTCGCTGGCAATGTTTTACAGAGTACCGTTCGTGTCGTCCCGTACGTCGCGGTTGGGACATTATATACGTCTACAGCGTTATATATCCTAACCTAAGGCAGGCTATCATCTCGGATGCAGTATTTTACAGCATGCCTGGCGTATCGGCCCCTACTTCTCGGTGGGAACATTATATAGGTCTATAACGTATCGCAACCCAACCTAATCCATCTAGCATCTCGCTGGTAATGTTTTACAGAGTCCCGTTCGTGTCGTCCCGTACGTCTCGGTTGGGACATTATATACGTCTACAGCGTTATATATCCTAACCTAAGGCAGGCTATCATCTCGGATGCAGTATTTTACAACAAGCCTGTCGTATCGGCCCCTACTTCTCGGTGGGAACATTATATTCGTCTATAACGTAATATAACCTAACCTAACACATCTAGACCCTCGCTGGTAATGTTTTACAGAATCCCGTTCGTGACGTCCCGCACATCTCGGTTGGAATATTATATACGTCTATAGCGTTATATATCCTAACCTAAGGCAGGCTATCATCTCGGATGTAGTATTTTACAACATCCTGGCGTATCGGCCCCTACTTCTTGGTGGGAACACTATATAGGTCTATAGCGTAATATAACTTAACCTAACACATCTAGCCCCTCGCTGGTAATGTTTTACAGAATCCCGTTTGTGTCGTCCCGTACGTTTCGGTTGGGACATTATATACGTCTACAGCGTTATATATCCTAACCTAAGGCAGGCTATCATCTCGGATGCAGTATTTTACAACATTCCTGGCGTATCGGCCCCTACTTCTCGGTGGGAACATTATATTCGTCTATAACGTAATATAACCTAACCTAACACATCTAGCCCCTCGCTGGTAATGTTTTACAGAATCCCGTTCGTGACGTCCCGTACATCTCGGTTGGAATATTATATACGTCTATAGCGTTATATATCCTAACCTAAGGCAGGCTATCATCTCGGATACAGTATTTTCCGCCATTCCTGGCGTATCGGCCCCTACTTCTCGGTGGGAACATTATATTCGTCTATAACGTAATATAACCTAACCTAACACATCTAGCCTCTCGCTGGCAATGTTTTACAGAGTACCGTTCATGTCGTCCCGTACGTCTCGGTTGGGACATTATATACGTCTACAGCGTTATATATCCTAACCTAAGGCAGGCTATCATCTCGGATGCAGTATTTTACAGCATGCCTGGCGTATCGGCCCCTACTTCTCGGTGGGAACATTATATAGGTCTATAACGTATCGCAACCCAACCTAATCCATCTAGCCTCTCGCTGGTAATGTTTTACAGAGTCCCGTTCGTGTCGTCCCGTACGTCTCGGTTGGGACATTATATACGTCTACAGCGTTATATATCCTAACCTAAGGCAGGCTATCATCTCGGATGCAGTATTTTACAACAAGCCTGTCGTATCGGCCCCTACTTCTCGGTGGGAACATTATATTCGTCTATAACGTAATATAACCTAACCTAACACATCTAGACCCTCGCTGGTAATGTTTTACAGAATCCCGTTCGTGACGTCCCGCACATCTCGGTTGGAATATTATATACGTCTATAGCGTTATATATCCTAACCTAAGGCAGGCTATCATCTCGGATGTAGTATTTTACAACATCCTGGCGTATCGGCCCCTACTTCTTGGTGGGAACACTATATAGGTCTATAGCGTAATATAACTTAACCTAACACATCTAGCCCCTCGCTGGTAATGTTTTACAGAATCCCGTTTGTGTCGTCCCGTACGTTTCGGTTGGGACATTATATACGTCTACAGCGTTATATATCCTAACCTAAGGCAGGCTATCATCTCGGATGCAGTATTTTACAACATTCCTGGCGTATCGGCCCCTACTTCTCGGTGGGAACATTATATTCGTCTATAACGTAATATAACCTAACCTAACACATCTAGCCCCTCGCTGGTAATGTTTTACAGAATCCCGTTCGTGACGTCCCGTACATCTCGGTTGGAATATTATATACGTCTATAGCGTTATATATCCTAACCTAAGGCAGGCTATCATCTCGGATACAGTATTTTCCGCCATTCCTGGCGTATCGGCCCCTACTTCTCGGTGGGAACATTATATTCGTCTATAACGTAATATAACCTAACCTAACACATCTAGCCTCTCGCTGGCAATGTTTTACAGAGTACCGTTCATGTCGTCCCGTACGTCTCGGTTGGGACATTATATACGTCTACAGCGTTATATATCCTAACCTAAGGCAGGCTATCATCTCGGATGCAGTATTTTACAGCATGCCTGGCGTATCGGCCCCTACTTCTCGGTGGGAACATTATATAGGTCTATAACGTATCGCAACCCAACCTAATCCATCTAGCCTCTCGCTGGTAATGTTTTACAGAGTCCCGTTCGTGTCGTCCCGTACGTCTCGGTTGGGACATTATATACGTCTACAGCGTTATATATCCTAACCTAAGGCAGGCTATCATCTCGGATGCAGTATTTTACAACAAGCCTGTCGTATCGGCCCCTACTTCTCGGTGGGAACATTATATTCGTCTATAACGTAATATAACCTAACCTAACACATCTAGACCCTCGCTGGTAATGTTTTACAGAATCCCGTTCGTGTCGTCCCGTACATCTCGGTTGGAATATTATATACGTCTATAGCGTTATATATCCTAACCTAAGGCAGGCTATCATCTCGGATGTAGTATTTTACAACATCCTTGCGTATCGGCCCCTACTTCTTGGTGGGAACACTATATAGGTCTATAGCGTAATATAACTTAACCTAACACATCTAGCCCCTCGCTGGTAATGTTTTACAGAATCCCGTTTGTGTCGTCCCGTACGTTTCGGTTGGGACATTATATACGTCTACAGCGTTATATATCCTAACCTAAGGCAGGCTATCATCTCGGATGCAGTATTTTACAACATTCCTGGCATATCGGCCCCTACTTCTCGGTGGGAACATTATATACGTCTATAACGTAATATAACCTAACCTAACACATCTAGCCCTTCGCTGGCAATGTTTTACAGAGTCCCGTTCGTGTCGTCCCGTACGTCTCGGTTGGGACATTATATACGTCTACAGTCTTATATATTCTAACCTAAGGCAGGCTATCATCTCGGATGCAGTATTTTACAACATGCCTGGCGTACCGGCCCCTACTTCTCGGTGGGAACATTATATAGGTCTATAACGTATCACAACCTAACCTAATCCATCTAGCCCCTCGCTGGTAATGTTTTACAGAGTCCCGTTCGTGTCGTCCCGTACGTCCCGGTTGGGACATTATATACGTCTACAGCGTTATATATCCTAACCTAAGGCAGGCTATCATCTCGGATGCAGTATTTTACAACAAGCCTGTCGTATCGGTCCCTACTTCTCGGTGGGAACATTATATTCGTCTATAACGTAATATAACCTAACCTAACACATCTAGCCTCTCGCTGGTAATGTTTTACAGAATCCCGTTTGTGTCGTCCCGTACGTTTCTTTTGGGACATTATATACGTCTACAGCGTTATATATCCTAACCTAAGGCAGGCTATCATCTCGGATGCAGTATTTTACAACATTCCTGGCATATCGGCCTCTACTTCTCGGTGGGAACATTATATACGTCTATAACGTATAACAACCTAATCTAACCCATCCAGGCCCTCGCTGGTAATGTTTTACAGAATCCCGTTCCTGCCGTCCCGTACGTCTCGGTTGGGACATTATAAACGTCTACATCGATATATATCCTAACGTAAGGCATGCTAACATCTCGGATGTAGTATTTTACAACATTCCTGGCGTATCGGCCCCTACTTCTCAGTGGGAACATTATATTCGTCTATTACGTAATATATCCTAACCTCACACATCTAGGCCCTCGCTGGTAATGTTTTTCAGAATCCCGTTCGTGCCGACCCGTACGTCTCGGTTGGGACGTTATATACTTCTACAGCTATATATATCCTAACGTAAGGCAGGCTAACATCTCGGATGTAGTGTTTTACAACATTTCTGGCGTATCGGCCCCTACGTCTCGGTGGGAACATTATATAGGTCTATAACGTAATATAACCTAACCTAAGACATCTAGCCCCTCGCTGGTAATGTTTTACAGAATCCCGTTTGTGTCGTCCCGTACGTTTCTTTTGGGACATTATATACGTCTACAGCGTTATATATCCTAACCTAAGGCAGGCTATGATCTCGGATGCAGTATTTTACAACATTCCTGGCATACCGGCCTCTACTTCTCGGTGGGAACATTATATACGTCTATAACGTATAACAACCTAATCTAACCCATCCAGGCCCTCGCTGGTAATGTTTTACAGAATCCCGTTCGTGACGTCCCGTACATCTCGGTTGGAATATTATATACGTCTATAGCGTTATATATCCTAACCTAAGGCAGGCTATCATCTCGGATACAGTATTTTCCGCCATTCCTGGCGTATCGGCACCTACTTCTCAGTGGGAACATTATATTCGTCTATTACGTAATATATCCTAACCTCACACATCTAGGCCCTCGCTGGTAATGTTTTTCAGAATCCCGTTCGTGCCGACCCGTACGTCTCGGTTGGGACGTTATATACTTCTACAGCTATATATATCCTAACGTAAGGCAGGCTAACATCTCGGATGTAGTGTTTTACAACATTTCTGGCGTATCGGCCCCTATGTCTCGGTGGGAACATTATATAGGTCTATAACGTAATATAACCTAACCTAAGACATCTAGCCCCTCGCTGGTAATGTTTTACAGAATCCCGTTTGTGTCGTACCGTACGTTTCGGTTGGGACATTATATACGTCTACAGCGTTATATATCCTAACCTGAGGCAGGCTATCATCTCGGATGCAGTATTTTACAACATTCCTGGCATATCGGCCCCTACTTCTCGGTGGGAACATTATATACGTCTATAACGTATCACAACCTAATCTAACCCAACCAGGCCCTCGCTGGTAATGTTTTACAGAATACCGTTCCTGTCCTCCCGTACGTCTCAGTTGGGACATTATAAACGTCTACAGCGATATATATTCTAACGTAAGGCAGGCTAACATCTCGTATGTAGTATTTTACAACATTCCTGGCGTATCGGCCCCTACTTCTCGGTGGGAACATTATATTCGTCTATTACCTAATATAACCTAACCTATCACATCTAGCCCCTCGCTGGTAATGTTTTACAGAGTCCCGTTCGTGTCGTCCCGTACGTCTCGGTTGGGACATTATATACGTCTATAGCGTTATATATCCTAACCTAAGGCAGGCTAACATCTCGGATGTAATATTTTACAACATTCCTCGCGTATCGGCCCCTACTTCTCGGTGGGAACATTATATTCGTCTATTACGTAATATAACCTAACCTAACACATCTAGGCCCTCGCTGGTAGTGCTTTACAGAATATCGTTCGTGACGTCCCGTACATCTCGGTAGGAATATTATATACGTCTATTGCGTTATATATCCTAACCTAAGGCAGGCTACCATCTCGGATGTAGTGTTTTACAACATTCCCTGCGTATCGGCCCCTACTTCTCCGTGGGAACATTATATACGTCTATAACGTATCACATCCTAACCTAACCCATTTAGTCCCTCGCTGGTAATGTTTTACAGAATCCCGTTCGTGTCGTCCCGTACGTCTCGGTTGGGACATTATATACGTCTACAGCGTTATATATCCTAACCTAAGGCAGGCTATCATCTCGGATGCAGTATTTTACAACATGCCTGGCGTATCGGCCCCTACTTCTCGGTGGGAACATTATATAGGTCTACAACGTATCACAACCTAACCGAATCCATCTAGCCCCTCGCTGGTAATGTTTTACAGAGTCCCGTTCGTGTCGTCCCGTACGTCTCGGTTGGGACATTATATACGTCTACAGCGTTATATATCCTAACCTAAGGCAGGTTATCATCTCGGATGCAGTATTTTAAAACAAGCCTGTCCTATCGGCCCCTACTTCTCGGTGGGAACATTATATTCGTCTATAACGTAATATAACCTAACCTAACACATCTAGACCCTCGCTGGTAATGTTTTACAGAATCCCGTTCGTGACGTCCCGTACATCTCGGTTGGAATATTATATACGTCTATAGCGTTATATATCCTAACCTAAGGCAGGCTATCATCTCGGATACAGTATTTTCCGCCATTCCTGGCGTATCGGCACCTACTTCTCGGTGGGAACATTATATACGTCTATAACGTAATATAACCTAACCTAACACATCTAGCCCCTCGCTGGCAATGTTTTACAGAGTACCGTTCGTGTCGTCCCGTACGTCGCGGTTGGGACATTATATACGTCTACAGCGTTATATATCCTAACCTAAGGCAGGCTATCATCTCGGATGCAGTATTTTACAGCATGCCTGGCGTATCGGCCCCTACTTCTCGGTGGGAACATTATATAGGTCTATAACGTATCGCAACCCAACCTAATCCATCTAGCCTCTCGCTGGTAATGTTTTACAGAGTCCCGTTCGTGTCGTCCCGTACGTCCCGGTTGGGACATTATATACGTCTACAGCGTTATATATCCTAACCTAAGGCAGGCTATCATCTCGGATGCAGTATTTTACAACAAGCCTGTCGTATCGGTCCCTACTTCTCGGTGGGAACATTATATTCGTCTATAACGTAATATAACCTAACCTAACACATCTAGACCCTCGCTGGTAATGTTTTACAGAATCCCGTTCGTGACGTCCCGTACATCTCGGTTGGAATATTATATACGTCTATAGCGTTATATATCCTAACCTAAGGCAGGCTACAATCTCGGATGTAGTATTTTACAACATTCCTGGCTTATCGGCCCCTACTTCTCGGTGGGAACATTATATACGTCTATAACGTATCACATCCTAACCTACCCCATGTAGCCCATCGATGGTAATGTTTTACAGAATCCCGTTCGTGCCGTCCCGTGCGTCTCGGTTGGGACGTTATATACGTCTAAAGCGATATATATTCTAACGTAAGGCAGGCTAACATCTCGGATGTAGTGTTTTACAACATTCCTGGCGTATCGGCCCCTACTTCTCGGTGGGAACATTATATTCGTCTATAACGTAATATAACCTAACCTAACACATCTAGCCCCTCGCTGGTAATGTTTTACAGAATCCCGTTCGTGACGTCCCGTACGTCTAGGTTGGGACATTATATACGTCTATAGCGTTATATATCCTAACATAAGGCAGGCTAATATCTCGGATGTAGTATTTTACAACATTCCTGGCGTATCGGCCCCTACTTCTCGGTGGGAACATTATATTCGTCTATAACGTAATATAACCTAACCTAACACATCTAGCCTCTCGCTGGTAATGTTTTACAGAATCCCGTTTGTGTCGTCCCGTACGTTTCTTTTGGGACATTATATACGTCTACAGCGTTATATATCCTAACCTAAGGCAGGCTATCATCTCGGATGCAGTATTTTACAACATTCCTGGCATATCGGCCTCTACTTCTCGGTGGGAACATTATATACGTCTATAACGTATAACAACCTAATCTAACCCATCCAGGCCCTCGCTGGTAATGTTTTACAGAATCCCGTTCCTGCCGTCCCGTACGTCTCGGTTGGGACATTATAAACGTCTACATCGATATATATCCTAACGTAAGGCATGCTAACATCTCGGATGTAGTATTTTACAACATTCCTGGCGTATCGGCCCCTACTTCTCAGTGGGAACATTATATTCGTCTATTACGTAATATATCCTAACCTCACACATCTAGGCCCTCGCTGGTAATGTTTTTCAGAATCCCGTTCGTGCCGACCCGTACGTCTCGGTTGGGACGTTATATACTTCTACAGCTATATATATCCTAACGTAAGGCAGGCTAACATCTCGGATGTAGTGTTTTACAACATTTCTGGCGTATCGGCCCCTACGTCTCGGTGGGAACATTATATAGGTCTATAACGTAATATAACCTAACCTAAGACATCTAGCCCCTCGCTGGTAATGTTTTACAGAATCCCGTTTGTGTCGTCCCGTACGTTTCTTTTGGGACATTATATACGTCTACAGCGTTATATATCCTAACCTAAGGCAGGCTATGATCTCGGATGTAGTATTTTACAACATTCCTGGCATACCGGCCTCTACTTCTCGGTGGGAACATTATATACGTCTATAACGTATAACAACCTAATCTAACCCATCCAGGCCCTCGCTGGTAATGTTTTACAGAATCCCGTTCGTGACGTCCCGTACATCTCGGTTGGAATATTATATACGTCTATAGCGTTATATATCCTAACCTAAGGCAGGCTATCATCTCGGATACAGTATTTTCCGCCATTCCTGGCGTATCGGCACCTACTTCTCAGTGGGAACATTATATTCGTCTATTACGTAATATATCCTAACCTCACACATCTAGGCCCTCGCTGGTAATGTTTTTCAGAATCCCGTTCGTGCCGACCCGTACGTCTCGGTTGGGACGTTATATACTTCTACAGCTATATATATCCTAACGTAAGGCAGGCTAACATCTCGGATGTAGTGTTTTACAACATTTCTGGCGTATCGGCCCCTATGTCTCGGTGGGAACATTATATAGGTCTATAACGTAATATAACCTAACCTAAGACATCTAGCCCCTCGCTGGTAATGTTTTACAGAATCCCGTTTGTGTCGTACCGTACGTTTCGGTTGGGACATTATATACGTCTACAGCGTTATATATCCTAACCTGAGGCAGGCTATCATCTCGGATGCAGTATTTTACAACATTCCTGGCATATCGGCCCCTACTTCTCGGTGGGAACATTATATACGTCTATAACGTATCACAACCTAATCTAACCCAACCAGGCCCTCGCTGGTAATGTTTTACAGAATACCGTTCCTGTCCTCCCGTACGTCTCAGTTGGGACATTATAAACGTCTACAGCGATATATATTCTAACGTAAGGCAGGCTAACATCTCGTATGTAGTATTTTACAACATTCCTGGCGTATCGGCCCCTACTTCTCGGTGGGAACATTATATTCGTCTATTACCTAATATAACCTAACCTATCACATCTAGCCCCTCGCTGGTAATGTTTTACAGAGTCCCGTTCGTGTCGTCCCGTACGTCTCGGTTGGGACATTATATACGTCTATAGCGTTATATATCCTAACCTAAGGCAGGCTAACATCTCGGATGTAATATTTTACAACATTCCTCGCGTATCGGCCCCTACTTCTCGGTGGGAACATTATATTCGTCTATTACGTAATATAACCTAACCTAACACATCTAGGCCCTCGCTGGTAGTGCTTTACAGAATATCGTTCGTGACGTCCCGTACATCTCGGTAGGAATATTATATACGTCTATTGCGTTATATATCCTAACCTAAGGCAGGCTACCATCTCGGATGTAGTGTTTTACAACATTCCCTGCGTATCGGCCCCTACTTCTCCGTGGGAACATTATATACGTCTATAACGTATCACATCCTAACCTAACCCATTTAGTCCCTCGCTGGTAATGTTTTACAGAATCCCGTTCGTGTCGTCCCGTACGTCTCGGTTGGGACATTATATACGTCTACAGCGTTATATATCCTAACCTAAGGCAGGCTATCATCTCGGATGCAGTATTTTACAACATGCCTGGCGTATCGGCCCCTACTTCTCGGTGGGAACATTATATAGGTCTACAACGTATCACAACCTAACCGAATCCATCTAGCCCCTCGCTGGTAATGTTTTACAGAGTCCCGTTCGTGTCGTCCCGTACGTCTCGGTTGGGACATTATATACGTCTACAGCGTTATATATCCTAACCTAAGGCAGGTTATCATCTCGGATGCAGTATTTTAAAACAAGCCTGTCCTATCGGCCCCTACTTCTCGGTGGGAACATTATATTCGTCTATAACGTAATATAACCTAACCTAACACATCTAGACCCTCGCTGGTAATGTTTTACAGAATCCCGTTCGTGACGTCCCGTACATCTCGGTTGGAATATTATATACGTCTATAGCGTTATATATCCTAACCTAAGGCAGGCTATCATCTCGGATACAGTATTTTCCGCCATTCCTGGCGTATCGGCACCTACTTCTCGGTGGGAACATTATATACGTCTATAACGTAATATAACCTAACCTAACACATCTAGCCCCTCGCTGGCAATGTTTTACAGAGTACCGTTCGTGTCGTCCCGTACGTCGCGGTTGGGACATTATATACGTCTACAGCGTTATATATCCTAACCTAAGGCAGGCTATCATCTCGGATGCAGTATTTTACAGCATGCCTGGCGTATCGGCCCCTACTTCTCGGTGGGAACATTATATAGGTCTATAACGTATCGCAACCCAACCTAATCCATCTAGCCTCTCGCTGGTAATGTTTTACATAGTCCCGTTCGTGTCGTCCCGTACGTCTCGGTTGGGACATTATATACGTCTACAGCGTTATATATCCTAACCTAAGGCAGGCTATCATCTCGGATGCAGTATTTTACAACAAGCCTGTCGTATCGGCCCCTACTTCTCGGTGGGAACATTATATTCGTCTATAACGTAATATAACCTAACCTAACACATCTAGACCCTCGCTGGTAATGTTTTACAGAATCCCGTTCGTGACGTCCCGCACATCTCGGTTGGAATATTATATACGTCTATAGCGTTATATATCCTAACCTAAGGCAGGCTATCATCTCGGATGTAGTATTTTACAACATCCTGGCGTATCGGCCCCTACTTCTTGGTGGGAACACTATATAGGTCTATAGCGTAATATAACTTAACCTAACACATCTAGCCCCTCGCTGGTAATGTTTTACAGAATCCCGTTTGTGTCGTCCCGTACGTTTCGGTTGGGACATTATATACGTCTACAGCGTTATATATCCTAACCTAAGGCAGGCTATCATCTCGGATGCAGTATTTTACAGCATGCCTGGCGTATCGGCCCCTACTTCTCGGTGGGAACATTATATAGGTCTATAACGTATCGCAACCGAACCTAATCCATCTAGCCTCTCGCTGGTAATGTTTTACAGAGTCCCGTTCGTGTCGTCCCGTACGTCTCGGTTGGGACATTATATACGTCTACAGCGTTATATATCCTAACCTAAGGCAGGCTATCATCTCGGATGCAGTATTTTACAACAAGCCTGTCGTATCGGCCCCTACTTCTCGGTGGGAACATTATATTCGTCTATAACGTAATATAACCTAACCTAACACATCTAGCCCCTCGCTGGTAATGTTTTACAGAATCCCGTTCGTGACGTCCCGTACGTCTAGGTTGGGACATTATATACGTCTATAGCGTTATATATCCTAACATAAGGCAGGCTAATATCTCGGATGCAGTATTTTACAACATTCCTGGCGTATCGGCCCCTACTTCTCGGTGGGAACATTATATTCGTCTATAACGTAATATAACCTAACCTAACACATCTAGCCTCTCGCTGGTAATGTTTTACAGAATCCCGTTTGTGTCGTCCCGTACGTTTCTTTTGGGACATTATATACGTCTACAGCGTTATATATCCTAACCTAAGGCAGGCTATCATCTCGGATGCAGTATTTTACAACATTCCTGGCATATCGGCCTCTACTTCTCGGTGGGAACATTATATACGTCTATAACGTATAACAACCTAATCTAACCCATCCAGGCCCTCGCTGGTAATGTTTTACAGAATCCCGTTCCTGCCGTCCCGTACGTCTCGGTTGGGACATTATAAACGTCTACATCGATATATATCCTAACGTAAGGCATGCTAACATCTCGGATGTAGTATTTTACAACATTCCTGGCGTATCGGCCCCTACTTCTCAGTGGGAACATTATATTCGTCTATTACGTAATATATCCTAACCTCACACATCTAGGCCCTCGCTGGTAATGTTTTTCAGAATCCCGTTCGTGCCGACCCGTACGTCTCGGTTGGGACGTTATATACTTCTACAGCTATATATATCCTAACGTAAGGCAGGCTAACATCTCGGATGTAGTGTTTTACAACATTTCTGGCGTATCGGCCCCTACGTCTCGGTGGGAACATTATATAGGTCTATAACGTAATATAACCTAACCTAAGACATCTAGCCCCTCGCTGGTAATGTTTTACAGAATCCCGTTTGTGTCGTCCCGTACGTTTCTTTTGGGACATTATATACGTCTACAGCGTTATATATCCTAACCTAAGGCAGGCTATGATCTCGGATGCAGTATTTTACAACATTCCTGGCATACCGGCCTCTACTTCTCGGTGGGAACATTATATACGTCTATAACGTATAACAACCTAATCTAACCCATCCAGGCCCTCGCTGGTAATGTTTTACAGAATCCCGTTCCTGCCGTCCCGTACGTCTCGGTTGGCACATTATAAACGTCTACAGCGATACATATCCTAACGTAAGGCATGCTAACATCTCGGATGTAGTATTTTACAACATTCCTGGCGTATCGGCCCCTACTTCTCAGTGGGAACATTATATTCGTCTATTACGTAATATATCCTAACCTCACACATCTAGGCCCTCGCTGGTAATGTTTTTCAGAATCCCGTTCGTGCCGTCCCGTACGTCTCGGTTGGGACGTTATATACGTCTACAGCGATATATATCCTAACGTAAGGCAGGCTAACATCTCGGATGTAGTGTTTTACATCGTTCCTGGCGTATCGGCCCCTACTTCTCGGTGGGAACATTATATAGGTCTATAACGTAATATGACCTAACCTATCACATCTAGCCCCTCGCTGGCAATGTTTTACAGAGTCCCGTTCGTGTCGTCCCGTACGTCTCGGTTGGGACATTATATACGTCTACAGCGTTATATATCCTAACCTAAGGCAGGCTATCATCTCGGATGCAGTATTTTACAACATGCCTGGCGTATCGGCCCCTACTTCTCGGTGGGAACATTATATAGGTCTATAACGTATCACAACCTAACCGAATCCATCTAGCCCCTCGCTGGTAATGTTTTACAGAGTCCCGTTCGTGTCGTCCCGTACGTCTCGGTTGGGACATTATATACGTCTACAGCGTTATATATCCTAACCTAAGGCAGGTTATCATCTCGGATGCAGTATTTTAAAACAAGCCTGTCGTATCGGCCCCTACTTCTCGGTGGGAACATTATATTCGTCTATAACGTAATATAACCTAACCTAACACATCTAGACCCTCGCTGGCAATGTTTTACAGAGTACCGTTCGTGTCGTCCCGTACGTCTCGGTTGGGACATTATATACGTCTACAGCGTTATATATCCTAACCTAAGGCAGGCTATCATCTCGGATGCAGTAATTTACAACAAGCCTGTCGTATCGGCCCCTACTTCTCGGTGGGAACATTATATTCGTCTATAACGTAATATAACCTAACCTAACACATCTAGACCCTCGCTGGTAATGTTTTACAGAATCCCGTTCGTGTCGTCCCGTACATCTCGGTTGGAATATTATATACGTCTATAGCGTTATATATCCTAACCTAAGGCAGGCTATCATCTCGGATGTAGTATTTTACAACATCCTTGCGTATCGGCCCCTACTTCTTGGTGGGAACACTATATAGGTCTATAGCGTAATATAACTTAACCTAACACATCTAGCCCCTCGCTGGTAATGTTTTACAGAATCCCGTTTGTGTCGTCCCGTACGTTTCGGTTGGGACATTATATACGTCTACAGCGTTATATATCCTAACCTAAGGCAGGCTATCATCTCGGATGCAGTATTTTACAACATTCCTGGCATATCGGCCCCTACTTCTCGGTGGGAACATTATATTCGTCTATTACGTAATATAATCTAACCTATCACATCTAGCCCCTCGCCGGTAATGTTTTACAGAATCCCGTTCGTGACGTCCCGCACATCTCGGTTGGGACATTATATACGTCTACAGCGTTATATATCCTAACCTAAGGCAGGTTATCATCTCGGATGCAGTATTTTAAAACAAGCCTGTCGTATCGGCCCCTACTTCTCGGTGGGAACATTATATTCGTCTATAACGTAATATAACCTAACCTAACACATCTAGACCCTCGCTGGTAATGTTTTACAGAATCCCGTTCGTGACGTCCCGTACATCTCGGTTGGAATATTATATACGTCTATAGCGTTATATATCCTAACCTAAGGCAGGCTATCATCTCGGATGCAGTATTTTACAACATTCCTGGCATATCGGCCCCTACTTCTCGGTGGGAACATTATATACGTCTATAACGTATCACAACCTAATCTAACCCAACCAGGCCCTCGCTGGTAATGTTTTACAGAATACCGTTCCTGTCCTCCCGTACGTCTCGGTTGGGACATTATAAACGTCTATAGCGTTATATATCCTAACCTAAGGCAGGCTAACATCTCGGATGTAATATTTTACAACATTCCTCGCGTATCGGCCCCTACTTCTCGGTGGGAACATTATATTCGTCTATTACGTAATATAACCTAACCTAACACATCTGGGCCCTCGCTGGTAGTGTTTTACAGAATATCGTTCGTGACGTCCCGTACATCTAGGTAGGAATATTATATACGTCTATTGCGTTATATATCCTAACCTAAGGCAGGCTACCATCTCGGATGTAGTGTTTTACAACATTCCCTGCGTATCGGCCCCTACTTCTCCGTGGGAACATTATATACGTCTATAACGTATCACATCCTAACCTAACCCATTTAGTCCCTCGCTGGTAATGTTTTACAGAATCCCGTTCGTTTCGTCCCGTACATCTCGGTTTGGATATTATTTACGTCTACAGCGTTATATATCCTAACCTAAGGCAGGCTAACATCTGGGATGCAGTATTTTACGCCATTCCTGGCGTACCGGCACCTACTTCTCGGTGGGACCATTATACACGTCTACAACGTAACATAACCTAACCTAACCCATCTAGCCCCTCGCTGGTAATATTTTACAGAATCGCGTTCGTGTCGTCCCGTACGTCTCGATTGGGATATTATATACGTCTATAGCGTTATATATCCTAACCTAAGGCAGGCTATCATCTCGGATGCAGTATTTTAAAACATTCCTGGCATATCGGCCCCTACTTCTCGGTGGGAACATTATATACGTCTATAACGTATAACAACCTAACCTAACCCATCTAGCCCCTCTCTGGTAATGTTTTACAGAATCCCGTTCCTGTCGTCCCGTACATCTCGGTTGGGACATTATAAACGTCTACAGCGATATATATCCTAACGTAAGGCAGGCTAACATCTCGGATGTAGTGTTTTACAACATTCCTGGCGTATCGTCCCCTACTTCTCGGTGGGAACATTATACACGTCTACAACGTAACATAACCTAACCTAAACCATCTAGCCCCTCGCTGGTAATATTTTACAGAATCGCGTTCGTGTCGTCCCGTACGTCTCGATTGGGATATTATATACGTCTATAGCGTTATATATCCTAACCTAAGGCAGGCTATCACGTCGGATGCAGTATTTTAAAACATTCCTGGCATATCGGCCCCTACTTCTCGGTGGGAACATTATATACGTCTATAACGTATAACAACCTAACCTAACCCATCTAGCCCCTCTCTGGTAATGTTTTACAGAATCCCGTTCCTGTCGTCCCGTACATCTCGGTTGGGACATTATAAACGTCTACAGCGATATATATCCTAACGTAAGGCAGGCTAACATCTCGGAGGTAGTATTTTACAACATTCCTGGCGTATCGGCCTCTACTTCTCGCTGGGAACATTATATAGGTCTATAACGTAATATAACCTAACCTATCACATCTAGCCCCTCGCTGGTAATGTTTTACAGAGTCCCGTTCGTGTCGTCCCGTACGTCTCGGTTGGGACATTATATACGTCTACAGCGTTATATATCCTAACCTAAGGCAGGCTATCATCTCGGATGCAGTATTTTACAACATGTCTGGCGTATCGGCCCCTACTTCTCGGTGGGAACATTATATACGTCTATGACGTATCACAACCTAACCTAACCCATCTAGCCCCTCTCTGGTAATGTTTTACAGAATCCCGTTCGTGCCGTCCCGTACGTCTCCGTTGGGACATTATATACGTCTACAGCGTCATATATCCAAACCTAAGGCAGGCTATCATCTCGGATGCAGTATTTTACAACATTCCTGGCATATCGGCCCCTACTTCTCGGTGGGAACATTAAATACGTCTATAACGTATCGCAACCTAATCTAACCCATCCAGGCCCTCGCTGGTAATGTTTTACAGAATCCCGTTCCTGTCGTCCCGTACGTCTCGGTTGGGACATTATAAACGTCTACAGCGATATATATCCTAACGTAAGGCAGGCTAACATCTCGGATGTAGTATTTTACAACATTCCTGGCGTATCGGCCCCTACTTCTCGGTGGGAACATTATATTCGTCTATTACGTAATATAGACTAACCTAACACATCTAGCCCCTCGCTGGTAATGTTTTACAGAATCCCGTTCGTGACGTCCCGTACATCTCGGTTGGAATATTATATACGTCTACAGCGTTATATATCCTAACCTAAGGCAGGCTATCATCTCGGATGCAGTATTTTACAACATGCCTGGCGTATCGGCCCCTACTTCTCGGTGGGATCATTATATACGTCTATAACGTATCACAACCTAACCTAACCCATCTAGCCCCTCGCCAGTAATGTTTTACAGAATCCCGTTCGTGCCGTCCCGTACGTCTCGGTTGGGACATTATAAACGTCTACAGCGATATATATCCTAACGTAAGGCAGGCTAACATCTCGGATGTAGTATTTTACAACATTCCTGGCGTATCGGCCCCTACTTCTCCGTGGGAACATTATATTCGTCTATTACGTAATATAACCTAACCTAACCCATCTAGCCCTTCGCTGGTAATGTTTTACAGAATCCCGTTCGTGCCGTCCCGTACATCTCGGTTGGGACGTTATATACGTCTACAGCGATATATATCCTAACGTAAGGCAGGCTAACATCTCGGATGTAGTGTTTTACAACATTCCTGATGTATCGGCCCCTACTTCTCGGTGGGAACATTATATTCGTCTATAACGTAATATAAATTAACCTAACACATCTAGCCCCTCGCTGGTAATGTTTTACAGAATCCCGTTCGTGACGTCCCGTACATCCCGGTTGGAATATTATATACGTCTATAGCGTTATATATCCTAACCTAAGGCAGGCTATCATCTCGGATGCAGTATTTTACAACATGCCTGGCGTATCGGCCCCTACTTCTCGGTGGGATCATTATATACGTCTATAACGTATCACAACCTAACCTAACCCATCTAGCCCCTCGCTGGTAATGTTTTACAGAATCCCGTTAGTGCCGTCCCGTACGTCTCGGTTGGGACATTATAAACGTCTACAGCGATATATATCCTAACCTATGGCAGGCTATCATCTCGGATGTAGTGTTTTACAACATTCCAGGCGTATCGGCCCCTACTTCTTGGTGGGAACATTATATAGGTCTATAACGTAATATAACCTAACCTAACACATCTAGCCCCTCGCTGGTAATGTTTTACAGAATCCCGTTCGCGTCGTCCTGTACGTCTCGGTTGGGACATTATATACGTCTACAGCGTTATATATCCTAACCTAAGGCAGGCTATCATCTCGGATGTAGTGTTTTACAACATTCCTGGCGTATCGGCCCCTACTTCTCGGTGGGAACATTATACACGTCTACAACGTAACATAACCTAACCTAAACCATCTAGCCCCTCGCTGGTAATGTTTTACAGAATCCCGTTCGTGACGTCCCGTACATCTCGGTTGGAATATTATATACGTCTATAGCGTTATATATCCTAACCTATGGCAGGCTATCATCTCGGATGTAGTGTTTTACAACATTCCAGGCGTATCGGCCCCTACTTCTTGGTGGGAACATTATATAGGTCTATAACGTAATATAACCTAACCTAACACATCTAGCCCCTCGCTGGTAATGTTTTACAGAATCCCGTTTGTGTCGTCCCGTACGTCTCGGTTGGGACATTATATACGTCTACAGCGTCATATATCCTAACCTAAGGCAGGCTATCATCTCGGATGCAGTATTTTACAACATTCCTGGCATATCGGCCCCTACTTCTCGGAGGGAACATTATATACGTCTGTAACGTATCACAACCTAACCTAACCCATCTAGCCCCTCGCTGGTAATGTTTTACAGAATACCGTTCGTGCCGTCCCGTACGTCTCGGTTGGTACATTATATACATCTATACCGTTATATATCCTAACCTAAGGCAGGTTATCATCTCGGATGCAGTATTTTACAACATTCCTGGCATATCGGCCCCTACTTCTCGGTGGGAACATTATATACGTCTATATCGTATCACAACCTAATCTAACCCATCCAGGCCCTCGCTGGTAATGTTTTACAGAATCCCGTTTGTGTCGTCCCGTACGTTTCGGTTGGCACATTATATACGTCTACAGCGTTATATATCCTAACCTAAGGCAGGCTATCATCTCGGATGTAGTGTTTTACAACATTCCTGGCGTATCGGCCCCTACTTCTCGGTGGGAACATTATACACGTCTACAACGTAACATAACCTAACCTAAACCATCTAGCCCCTCGCTGGTAATATTTTACAGAATCGCGTTCGTGTCGTCCCGTACGTCTCGATTGGGATATTATATACGTCTATAGCGTTATATATCCTAACCTAAGGCAGGCTATCACCTCGGATGCAGTATTTTAAAACATTCCTGGCATATGGGCCCCTACTTCTCGGTGGGAACATTATATACGTCTATAACGTATAACAACCTAACCTAACCCATCTAGCCCCTCTCTGGTAATGTTTTACAGAATCCCGTTCCTGTCGTCCCGTACATCTCGGTTGGGACATTATAAACGTCTACAGCGATATATATCCTAACGTAAGGCAGGCTAACATCTCGGAGGTAGTATTTTACAACATTCCTGGCGTATCGGCCTCTACTTCTCGCTGGGAACATTATATAGGTCTATAACGTAATATAACCTAACCTATCACATCTAGCCCCACGCTGGTAATGTTTTACAGAGTCCCGTTCGTGTCGTCCCGTACGTCTCGGTTGGGACATTATATACGTCTACAGCGTTATATATCCTAACCTAAGGCAGGCTATCATCTCGGATGCAGTATTTTACAACATGACTGGCGTATCGGCCCCTACTTCTCGGTGGGAACATTATATACGTCTATGACGTATCACAACCTAACCTAACCCATCTAGCCCCTCTCTGGTAATGTTTTACAGAATCCCGTTCGTGCCGTCCCGTACGTCTCCGTTGGGACATTATATACGTCTACAGCGTCATATATCCAAACCTAAGGCAGGCTATCATCTCGGATGCAGTATTTTACAACATTCCTGGCATATCGGCCCCTACTTCTCGGTGGGAACATTAAATACGTCTATAACGTATCGCAACCTAATCTAACCCATCCAGGCCCTCGCTGGTAATGTTTTACAGAATCCCGTTCCTGTCGTCCCGTACGTCTCGGTTGGGACATTATAAACGTCTACAGCGATATATATCCTAACGTAAGGCAGGCTAACATCTCGGATGTAGTATTTTACAACATTCCTGGCGTATCGGCCCCTACTTCTCGGTGGGAACATTATATTCGTCTATTACGTAATATAGACTAACCTAACACATCTAGCCCCTCGCTGGTAATGTTTTACAGAATCCCGTTCGTGACGTCCCGTACATCTCGGTTGGAATATTATATACGTCTACAGCGTTATATATCCTAACCTAAGGCAGGCTATCATCTCGGATGCAGTATTTTACAACATGCCTGGCGTATAGGCCCCTACTTCTCGGTGGGATCATTATATACGTCTATAACCTATCACAACCTAACCTAACCCATCTAGCCCCTCGCTCGTAATGTTTTACAGAATCCCGTTCGTGCCGTCCCGTACGTCTCGGTTGGGACATTATAAACGTCTACAGCGATATATATCCTAACGTAAGGCAGGCTAACATCTCGGATGTAGTATTTTACAACATTCCTGGCGTATCGGCCCCTACATCTCCGTGGGAACATTATATTCGTCTATTACGTAATATAACCTAACCTAACCCATCTAGCCCTTCGCTGGTAATGTTTTACAGAATCCCGTTCGTGCCGGCCCGTACATCTCGGTTGGGACGTTATATACGTCTACAGCGATATATATCCTAACGTAAGGCAGGCTAACATCTCGGATGTAGTGTTTTACAACATTCCTGATGTATCGGCCCCTACTTCTCGGTGGGAACATTATATTCGTCTATAACGTAATATAAATTAACCTAACACATCTAGCCCCTCGCTGGTAATGTTTTACAGAATCCCGTTCGTGACGTCCCGTACATCTCGGTTGGAATATTATATACGTCTATAGCGTTATATATCCTAACCTAAGGCAGGCTATCATCTCGGATGCAGTATTTTACAACATGCCTGGCGTATCGGCCCCTACTTCTCGGTGGGATCATTATATACGTCTATAACGTATCACAACCTAACCTAACCCATCTAGCCCCTCGCTGGTAATGTTTTACAGAATCCCGTTAGTGCCGTCCCGTACGTCTCGGTTGGGACATTATAAACGTCTACAGCGATATATATCCTAACGTAAGGCAGGCTATCATCTCGGATGCAGTATTTTACAACATGCCTGGCGTATCGGCCCCTACTTCTCGGTGGGATCATTATATACGTCTATAACGTATCACAACCTAACCTAACCCATCTAGCCCCTCTCTGGTAATGTTTTACAGAATCCCGTTCGTGCCGTCCCGTACGTCTCCGTTGGGACATTATATACGTCTACAGCGTCATATATCCAAACCTAAGGCAGGCTATCATCTCGGATGCAGTATTTTACAACATTCCTGGCATATCGGCCCCTACTTCTCGGTGGGAACATTAAATACGTCTATAACGTATCGCAACCTAATCTAACCCATCCAGGCCCTCGCTGGTAATGTTTTACAGAATCCCGTTCCTGTCGTCCCGTACGTCTCGGTTGGGACATTATAAACGTCTACAGCGATATATATCCTAACGTAAGGCAGGCTAACATCTCGGATGTAGTATTTTACAACATTCCTGGCGTATCGGCCCCTACTTCTCGGTGGGAACATTATATTCGTCTATTACGTAATATAGACTAACCTAACACATCTAGCCCCTCGCTGGTAATGTTTTACAGAATCCCGTTCGTGACGTCCCGTACATCTCGGTTGGAATATTATATACGTCTACAGCGTTATATATCCTAACCTAAGGCAGGCTATCATCTCGGATGCAGTATTTTACAACATGCCTGGCGTATCGGCCCCTACTTCTCGGTGGGATCATTATATACGTCTATAACCTATCACAACCTAACCTAACCCATCTAGCCCCTCGCTCGTAATGTTTTACAGAATCCCGTTCGTGCCGTCCCGTACGTCTCGGTTGGGACATTATAAACGTCTACAGCGATATATATCCTAACGTAAGGCAGGCTAACATCTCGGATGTAGTATTTTACAACATTCCTGGCGTATCGGCCCCTACATCTCCGTGGGAACATTATATTCGTCTATTACGTAATATAACCTAACCTAACCCATCTAGCCCTTCGCTGGTAATGTTTTACAGAATCCCGTTCGTGCCGTCCCGTACATCTCGGTTGGGACGTTATATACGTCTACAGCGATATATATCCTAACGTAAGGCAGGCTAACATCTCGGATGTAGTGTTTTACAACATTCCTGATGTATCGGCCCCTACTTCTCGGTGGGAACATTATATTCGTCTATAACGTAATATAAATTAACCTAACACATCTAGCCCCTCGCTGGTAATGTTTTACAGAATCCCGTTCGTGACGTCCCGTACATCTCGGTTGGAATATTATATACGTCTATAGCGTTATATATCCTAACCTAAGGCAGGCTATCATCTCGGATGCAGTATTTTACAACATGCCTGGCGTATCGGCCCCTACTTCTCGGTGGGATCATTATATACGTCTATAACGTATCACAACCTAACTTAACCCATCTAGCCCCTCGCTGGTAATGTTTTACAGAATCCCGTTAGTGCCGTCCCGTACGTCTCGGTTGGGACATTATAAACGTCTACAGCGATATATATCCTAACGTAAGGCAGGCTATCATCTCGGATGCAGTATTTTACAACATGCCTGGCGTATCGGCCCCTACTTCTCGGTGGGATCATTATATACGTCTATAACGTATCACAACCTAACCTAACCCATCTAGCCCCTCGCTGGTAATGTTTTACAGAATCCCGTTAGTGCCGTCCCGTACGTCTCGGTTGGGACATTATAAACGTCTACAGCGATATATATCCTAACGTAAGGCAGGCTAACATCTCGGATGTAGTATTTTACAACATTCCAGGCGTATCGGCCCCTACGTCTCGGTGGGAACATTATATACGTCTATAACGTATCACATCCTAACCTAACCCATCTAGCCCTTCGCTGGTAATGTTTTACAGAATCCCGTTCGTGCCGCCCCGTACGTCTCGGTTGGGACGTTATATACGTCTACAGCGATATATATCCTAACGTAAGGCAGGCTAACATCTCGGATGTAGTGTTTTACAACATTCCTGCCGTATCGGCCCCTACTTCTCGGTGGGAACATTATATTCGTCTATAACGTAATATAAACTAACCTAACACATCTAGCCCCTGGCTGGTAATGTTTTACAGAATCCCGTTCGTGACGTCCCGTACATCTCGGTTGGAATATTATATACGTCTATAGCGTTATATATCCTAACCTCAGGCAGGCTATCATCTCGGATGTAGTATTTTACAACATTCCTGGCGTATCGGCCCCTACTTCTTGGTGGGAACATTATATAGGTCTATAACGTAATATAACCTAACCTAACACATCTAGCCCCTCGCTGGTAATGTTTTACAGAATCCCGTTTGTGTCGTCCCGTACGTTTCGGTTGGCACATTATATACGTCTACAGCGTTATATATCCTAACCTAAGGCAGGCTATCATCTCGGATGTAGTGTTTTACAACATTCCTGGCGTATCGGCCCCTACTTCTCGGTGCGAACATTATATACGTCTATAACGTATCACATCCTAACCTAACCCATCTAGCCCTTCGCTGGTAATGTTTTACAGAATCCCGTTCGTGACGTCCCGTACATCTCGTTTGGAATATTATATACGTCTATAGCGTTATATATCCTAACCTAAGGCAGGCTATCACCTCGGATGTAGTGTTTGACAACATTCCTGGCGTATCGGCCCCTACTTCTTGGTGGGAACATTATATAGGTCTATAACGTAATATAACCTAACCTAACACATCTAGCCCCTCGCTGGTAATGTTTTACAGAATCCCGTTCGTGCCGTCCCGTACGTCTCGGTTGGGACATTATATACGTCTATACCGTTATATATCCTAACCTAAGGCAGGCTATCATCTCGGATGCAGTATTTTACAACATTCCTGGCGTATCGGCCCCTACTTCTCGGTGGGAACATTATATACGGCTATAACGTATCACATTCTAACCTAACACATCTAGCCCCTCGCTGGTAATGTTTTACAGAATCCCGTTCGTGCCGCCCCGTACGTCTCGGTTGGGACGTTATATACGTCTACAGGGATATATATCCTAACGTAAGGCAGGCTAACATCTCGGATGTAGTGTTTTACAACATTCCTGTCGTATCGGCCCCTACTTCTCGGTGGGAACATTATATTCGTCTATAACGTAATATAACCTAACCTAACACATCTAGACCCTCGCTGGTAATGTTTTACAGAATCCCGTTCGTGACGTCCCGTACATCTCGGTTGGAATATTATATACGTCTATCGCGTTATATATCCTAACCTAAGGCAGGCTATCATCTCGGATGTAGTGTTTTACAACATTCCTGGCGTATCGGCCCCTACTTCTTGGTGGGAACATTATATAGGTCTATAACGTAATATAACCTAACCTAACCCATCTAGCCCCTCGCTGGTAATGTTTTACAGAAACCCGTTCGTTTCGTCCCGTACATCTCCGTTGGGATATTATATACGTCTACAGCGTTATATATCCTAACCTAAGGCAGGCCAACATCTCGGATGCAGTATTTTCCGCCATTCCTGGCGTATCGGAACCTACTTCTCGGTGGGAACATTATGCACGTTTATAACGTAACATAACCTAACCTAACCCATCTAGACCCTCGCTGGTAATGTTTTACAGAATCCCGTTCGTGACGTCCCGTACATCTCGGTTGGAATATTATATACGTCTATAGCGTTATATATCCTAACCTAAGGCAGGCTATCATCTCGGATGTAGTGTTTTACAACATTCCTGGCGTATCGGCCCCTACTTCTCGGTGGGAACATTATATACTGCTATAACGTATCACATTCTAACCTAACACATCTAGCCCCTCGCTGGTAATGTTTTACAGAATCGCTTTCGTGTCGTCCCGTACGTCTCGGTTGGGACATTATATACGTCTACAGCGTTATATATTCTAACCTAAGGCAGGCTATCATCTCGGATGTAGTATTTTACAACATCCTGGCGTATCGGCCCCTACTTCTCGGTGGGAACATTATATTGGTCTATAACGTATCACAACCTGACCTAATCCATCTAGCCCCTCGCTGGTAATGTTTTACAGAGTCCCGTTCGTGTCGTCCCGTACGTCTCGGTTGGGACATTATATACGTCTACAGCGTTATATATCCTAACCTAAGGCAGGCTATCATCTCGGATGCAGTATTTTACAACAAGCCTGTCGTATCGGCCCCTACTTCTCGGTGGGAAAATTATATTCGTCTATAACGTAACATAACCTAACCTAACACATCTAGACCCTCGCTGGTAATGTTTTACAGAATCCCGTTCGTGACGTCCCGTACATCTCGGTTGGAATATTATATACGTCTATATCGTTATATATCCTAACCTAAGGCAGGCTATCATCTCGGATGTAGTATTTTACAACTTCCTGGCGTATCGGCCCCTACTTCTTGGTGGGAACATTATATAGGTCTATAGCGTAATATAACTTAACCTAACACATCTAGCCCCTCGCTGGTAATGTTTTACAGAATCCCGTTTGTGTCGTCCCGTACGTTTCGTTTGGGACATTATATACGTCTACAGCGTTATATATCCTAACCATAGGCAGGCTATCATCTCGGATGCAGTATTTTACAACATTCCTGGCATATCGGCCCCTACTTCTCGGTGGGAACATTATATACGTCTATAACGTATCACAACCTAATCTAACCCAACCAGGCCCTCGCTGGTAATGTTTTACAGAATCCCGTCCTGTCGTCCCGTACGTCTCGGTTGGGACATTATAAACGTCTACAGCGATATATATCCTAACGTAAGGCAGGCTAACATCTCGTATGTAGTATTTTACAACATTCCTGGCGTATCGGCCCCTACTTCTCGGTGGGAACATTATATTCGTCTATTACGTAATATAACCTAACATATCACATCTAGCCCCTCGCTGGTAATGTTTTACAGAGTCCCGTACGTGTCGTCCCGTACGTCTCGGTTGGGACATTATATACGTCTATAGCGTTATATATCCTAACCTAAGGCAGGCTAACATCTCGGATGTAATATTTTACAACATTCCTGGCGTATCGGCCCCTACTTCTCGGTGGGAACATTATATTCGTCTATTACGTAATATAACCTACCCTAACACATCTAGGCCCTCGCTGGTAGTGTTTTACAGAATATCGTTCGTGACGTACCGTACATCTCGGTAGGAATATTATATACGTCTATTGCGTTATATATCCTAACCTAAGGCAGGCTATCATCTCGGATGTAGTGTTTTACAACATTCCCTGCGCATCGGCCCCTACTTCTCCGTGGGAACATTATATACGTCTATAACGTATCACATCCTAACCTAACCCATTTAGTCCCTCGCTGGTAATGTTTTACAGAATCCCGTTCGTTTCGTCCCGTACATCTCGGTTGGGATATTATTTACGTCTACAGCGTTATATATCCTAACCTAAGGCAGGCTAACATCTGGGATGCAGTATTTTACGCCATTCCTGGCGTACCGGCACATACTTCTCGGTGGGACCATTATACACGTCTACAACGTAACATAACCTAACCTAACCCATCTAGCCCCTCGCTGGTAATATTTTACAGAATCGCGTTCGTGTCGTCCCGTACGTCTCGATTGGGATATTATATACGTCTATAGCGTTATATATCCTAACCTAAGGCAGGCTATCATCTCGGATGCAGTATTTTAAAACATTCCTGGCATATCGGCCCCTACTTCTCGGTGGGAACATTATATACGTCTATAACGTATAACAACCTAACCTAACCCATCTAGCCCCTCTCTGGTAATGTTTTACAGAATCCCGTTCCTGTCGTCCCGTACATCTCGGTTGGGATATTATATACGTCTACACCGATATATATCCTAACGTAAGGCAGGCTAACATCTCGGAGGTAGTATTTTACAACATTCCTGGCGTATCGGCCTCTACTTCTCGCTGGGAACATTATATAGGTCTATAACGTAATATAACCTAACCTATCACATCTAGCCCCTCGCTGGTAATGTTTTACAGAGTCCCGTTCGTGTCGTCCCGTACGTCTCGGTTGGGACATTATATACGTCTACAGCGTTATATATCCTAACGTAAGGCAGGCTATCATCTCGGATGCAGTATTTTACAACATGACTGGCGTATCGGCCCCTACTTCTCGGTGGGAACATTATATACGTCTATGACGTATCACAACCTAACCTAACCCATCTAGCCCCTCGCTGGTAATGTTTTACAGAATCCCGTTCGTTCCGTCCCGTACGTCTCGGTTGGGACGTTATATACGTTTACAGCGATATATATCCTAGCGTAAGGCAGGCTAACATCTCGGATGTAGTGTTTTACAACATTCCTGGCGTATCGGCCCCTACTTCTCGGTGGGAACATTATACACGTCTACAACGTAACATAACCTAACCTAAACCATCTAGCCCCTCGCTGGTAATATTTTACAGAATCGCGTTCGTGTCGTCCCGTACGTCTCGATTGGGATATTATATACGTCTATAGCGTTATATATCCTAACCTAAGGCAGGCTATCATCTCGGATGCAGTATTTTAAAACATTCCTGGCATATCGGCCCCTACTTCTCGGTGGGAACATTATATACGTCTATAACGTATAACAACCTAACCTAACCCATCTAGCCCCTCTCTGGTAATGTTTTACAGAATCCCGTTCCTGTCGTCCCGTACATCTCGGTTGGGACATTATAAACGTCTACAGCGATATATATCCTAACGTAAGGCAGGCTAACATCTCGGAGGTAGTATTTTACAACATTCCTGGCGTATCGGCCTCTACTTCTCGCTGGGAACATTATATAGGTCTATAACGTAATATAACCTAACCTATCACATCTAGCCCCTCGCTGGTAATGTTTTACAGAGTCCCGTTCGTGTCGTCCCGTACGTCTCGGTTGGGACATTATATACGTCTACAGCGTTATATATCCTAACGTAAGGCAGGCTATCATCTCGGATGCAGTATTTTACAACATGACTGGCGTATCGGCCCCTACTTCTCGGTGGGAACATTATATACGTCTATGACGTATCACAACCTAACCTAACCCATCTAGCCCCTCGCTGGTAATGTTTTACAGAATCCCGTTCGTTCCGTCCCGTACGTCTCGGTTGGGACGTTATATACGTTTACAGCGATATATATCCTAGCGTAAGGCAGGCTAACATCTCGGATGTAGTGTTTTACAACATTCCTGGCGTATCGGCCCCTACTTCTCGGTGGGAACATTATACACGTCTACAACGTAACATAACCTAACCTAAACCATCTAGCCCCTCGCTGGTAATATTTTACAGAATCGCGTTCGTGTCGTCCCGTACGTCTCGATTGGGATATTATATACGTCTATAGCGTTATATATCCTAACCTAAGGCAGGCTATCATCTCGGATGCAGTATTTTAAAACATTCCTGGCATATCGGCCCCTACTTCTCGGTGGGAACATTATATACGTCTATAACGTATAACAACCTAACCTAACCCATCTAGCCCCTCGCTGGTAATGTTTTACAGAATCCCGTTCGTGCCGTCCCGTACGTCTCCGTTGGGACATTATATACGTCTACAGCGTCATATATCCAAACCTAAGGCAGGCTATCATCTCGGATGCAGTATTTTACAACATTCCTGGCATATCGGCCCCTACTTCTCGGTGGGAACATTAAATACGTCTATAACGTATCGCAACCTAATCTAACCCATCCAGGCCCTCGCTGGTAATGTTTTACAGAATCCCGTTCCTGTCGTCCCGTACTTCTCGGTTGGGACATTATAAACGTCTACAGCGATATATATCCTAACGTAAGGCAGGCTAACGTCTCGGATGTAGTATTTTACAACATTCCTGGCGTATCGGCCTCTACTTCTCGGTGGGAACATTATATTCGTCTATTACGTAATATAACCTAACCTAACCCATCTAGCCCTTCGCTGGTAATGTTTTACAGAATCCCGTTCGTGCCGTCCCGTACGTCTCGGTTGGGACGTTATATACGTTTACAGCGATATATATCCTAACGTAAGGCAGGCTAACATCTCGGATGTAGTGTTTTACAACATTCCTGGCGTATCGGCCCCTACTTCTCGGTGGGAACATTATATTCGTCTATAACGTAATATAGACTAACCTAACACATCTAGCCCCTCGCTGGTAATGTTTTACAGAGTCCCGTTCGTGTCGTCCCGTACGTCTCGGTTGGGACATTATATACGTCTACAGCGTTATATATCCTAACCTAAGGCAGGCTATCATCTCGGATGCAGTATTTTACAACATGCCTGGCGTATCGGCCCCTACTTCTCGGTGGGATCATTATATACGTCTATAACGTATCACAACCTAACCTAACCCATCTAGCCCCTCGCTCGTAATGTTTTACAGAATCCCGTTCGTGCCGTCCCGTACGTCTCGGTTGGGACATTATAAACGTCTACAGCGATATATATCCTAACGTAAGGCAGGCTAACATCTCGAATGTAGTATTTTACAACATTCCTGGCGTATCGGCCCCTACTTCTCCGTGGGAACATTATATTCGTCTATTACGTAATATAACCTAACCTAACCCATCTAGCCCTTCGCTGGTAATGTTTTACAGAATCCCGTTCGTGACGTCCCGTACATCTCGGTTGGAATATTATATACGTCTATAGCGTTATATATCCTAACCTAAGGCAGGCTATCATCTCGGATGTAGTGTTTGACAACATTCCTGGCGTATCGGCCCCTACTTCTTGGTGGGAACATTATATAGGTCTATAATGTAATATAAATTAACCTAACACATCTAGCCCCTCGCTGGTAATGTTTTACAGAATCCCGTTCGCGTCGTCCTGTACGTCTCGGTTGGGACATTATATACGTCTACAGCGTTATATATCCTAACCTAAGGCAGGCTATCATCTCGGATGCAGTATTTTACAACATGCCTGGCGTATCGGCCCCTACTTCTCGGTGGGAAATTATATTCGTCTATAACGTATCACAGCCTAACCTAACCCATCTAGCCCCTCGCTGGTAATGTTTTACAGAATCCCGTTCGTGCCGTCCCGTACGTCTCGGTTGGGACATTATATACGTCTATACCGTTATATATCCTAACCTAAGGCAGGCTATCATCTCGGATGCAGTATTTTACAACATTCCTGGCGTATCGGCCCCTACTTCTCGGTGCGAACATTATATACGTCTATAACGTATCACATCCTAACCTAACCCATCTAGCCCTTCGCTGGTAATGTTTTACAGAATCCCGTTCGTGCCGCCCCGTACGTTTCGGTTGGGACGTTATATACGTCTACAGCGATATATATCCTAACGTAAGGCAGGCTAACATCTCGGATGTAGTGTTTTACAACATTCCTGTCGTATCGGCCCCTACTTCTCGGTGGGAACATTATATTCGTCTATAACGTAATATAACCTAACCTAACACATCTAGACCCTCGCTGGTAATGTTTTACAGAATCCCGTTCGTGACGTCCCGTACATCTCGGTTGGAATATTATATACGTCTATAGCGTTATATATCCTAACCTATGGCAGGCTATCATCTCGGATGTAGTGTTTTACAACATTCCAGGCGTATCGGCCCCTACTTCTTGGTGGGAACATTATATAGGTCTATAACGTAATATAACCTAACCTAACACATCTAGCCCCTCGCTGGTAATGTTTTACAGAATCCCGTTTGTGTCGTCCCGTACGTCTCGGTTGGGACATTATATACGTCTACAGCGTCATATATCCTAACCTAAGGCAGGCTATCATCTCGGATGCAGTATTTTACAACATTCCTGGCATATCGGCCCCTAATTCTCGGAGGGAACATTATATACGTCTGTAACGTATCACAACCTAACCTAACCCATCTAGCCCCTCGCTGGTAATGTTTTACAGAATCCCGTTCGTGCCGTCCCGTACGTCTCGGTTGGTACATTATATACATCTATACCGTTATATATCCTAACCTAAGGCAGGCTATCATCTCGGATGCAGTATTTTACAACATTCCTGGCATATCGGCCCCTACTTCTCGGTGGGAACATTATATACGTCTATATCGTATCACAACCTAATCTAACCCATCCAGGCCCTCGCTGGTAATGTTTTACAGAATCCCGTTTGTGTCGTCCCGTACGTTTCGGTTGGCACATTATATACGTCTACAGCGTTATATATCCTAACCTAAGGCAGGCTATCATCTCGGATGTAGTGTTTTACAACATTCCTGGCGTATCGGCCCCTACTTCTTGGTGGGAACATTATATAGGTCTATAACGTAATATAACCTAACCTAACCCATCTAGCCCCTCGCTGGTAATGTTTTACAGAAACCCGTTCGTTTCGTCCCGTACATCTCCGTTGGGATATTATATACGTCTACAGCGTTATATATCCTAACCTAAGGCAGGCCAACATCTCGGATGCAGTATTTTCCGCCATTCCTGGCGTATCGGAACCTACTTCTCGGTGGGAACATTATGCACGTTTATAACGTAACATAACCTAACCTAACCCATCTAGACCCTCGCTGGTAATGTTTTACAGAATCCCGTTCGTGACGTCCCGTACATCTCGGTTGGAATATTATATACGTCTATAGCGTTATATATCCTAACCTAAGGCAGGCTATCATCTCGGATGTAGTGTTTTACAACATTCCTGGCGTATCGGCCCCTACTTCTCGGTGGGAACATTATATACTGCTATAACGTATCACATTCTAACCTAACACATCTAGCCCCTCGCTGGTAATGTTTTACAGAATCGCTTTCGTGTCGTCCCGTACGTCTCGGTTGGGACATTATATACGTCTACAGCGTTATATATTCTAACCTAAGGCAGGCTATCATCTCGGATGTAGTATTTTACAACATCCTGGCGTATCGGCCCCTACTTCTCGGTGGGAACATTATATTGGTCTATAACGTATCACAACCTGACCTAATCCATCTAGCCCCTCGCTGGTAATGTTTTACAGAGTCCCGTTCGTGTCGTCCCGTACGTCTCGGTTGGGACATTATATACGTCTACAGCGTTATATATCCTAACCTAAGGCAGGCTATCATCTCGGATGCAGTATTTTACAACAAGCCTGTCGTATCGGCCCCTACTTCTCGGTGGGAAAATTATATTCGTCTATAACGTAACATAACCTAACCTAACACATCTAGACCCTCGCTGGTAATGTTTTACAGAATCCCGTTCGTGACGTCCCGTACATCTCGGTTGGAATATTATATACGTCTATATCGTTATATATCCTAACCTAAGGCAGGCTATCATCTCGGATGTAGTATTTTACAACTTCCTGGCGTATCGGCCCCTACTTCTTGGTGGGAACATTATATAGGTCTATAGCGTAATATAACTTAACCTAACACATCTAGCCCCTCGCTGGTAATGTTTTACAGAATCCCGTTTGTGTCGTCCCGTACGTTTCGTTTGGGACATTATATACGTCTACAGCGTTATATATCCTAACCATAGGCAGGCTATCATCTCGGATGCAGTATTTTACAACATTCCTGGCATATCGGCCCCTACTTCTCGGTGGGAACATTATATACGTCTATAACGTATCACAACCTAATCTAACCCAACCAGGCCCTCGCTGGTAATGTTTTACAGAATCCCGTCCTGTCGTCCCGTACGTCTCGGTTGGGACATTATAAACGTCTACAGCGATATATATCCTAACGTAAGGCAGGCTAACATCTCGTATGTAGTATTTTACAACATTCCTGGCGTATCGGCCCCTACTTCTCGGTGGGAACATTATATTCGTCTATTACGTAATATAACCTAACATATCACATCTAGCCCCTCGCTGGTAATGTTTTACAGAGTCCCGTACGTGTCGTCCCGTACGTCTCGGTTGGGACATTATATACGTCTATAGCGTTATATATCCTAACCTAAGGCAGGCTAACATCTCGGATGTAATATTTTACAACATTCCTGGCGTATCGGCCCCTACTTCTCGGTGGGAACATTATATTCGTCTATTACGTAATATAACCTACCCTAACACATCTAGGCCCTCGCTGGTAGTGTTTTACAGAATATCGTTCGTGACGTACCGTACATCTCGGTAGGAATATTATATACGTCTATTGCGTTATATATCCTAACCTAAGGCAGGCTATCATCTCGGATGTAGTGTTTTACAACATTCCCTGCGCATCGGCCCCTACTTCTCCGTGGGAACATTATATACGTCTATAACGTATCACATCCTAACCTAACCCATTTAGTCCCTCGCTGGTAATGTTTTACAGAATCCCGTTCGTTTCGTCCCGTACATCTCGGTTGGGATATTATTTACGTCTACAGCGTTATATATCCTAACCTAAGGCAGGCTAACATCTGGGATGCAGTATTTTACGCCATTCCTGGCGTACCGGCACATACTTCTCGGTGGGACCATTATACACGTCTACAACGTAACATAACCTAACCTAACCCATCTAGCCCCTCGCTGGTAATATTTTACAGAATCGCGTTCGTGTCGTCCCGTACGTCTCGATTGGGATATTATATACGTCTATAGCGTTATATATCCTAACCTAAGGCAGGCTATCATCTCGGATGCAGTATTTTAAAACATTCCTGGCATATCGGCCCCTACTTCTCGGTGGGAACATTATATACGTCTATAACGTATAACAACCTAACCTAACCCATCTAGCCCCTCTCTGGTAATGTTTTACAGAATCCCGTTCCTGTCGTCCCGTACATCTCGGTTGGGATATTATATACGTCTACACCGATATATATCCTAACGTAAGGCAGGCTAACATCTCGGAGGTAGTATTTTACAACATTCCTGGCGTATCGGCCTCTACTTCTCGCTGGGAACATTATATAGGTCTATAACGTAATATAACCTAACCTATCACATCTAGCCCCTCGCTGGTAATGTTTTACAGAGTCCCGTTCGTGTCGTCCCGTACGTCTCGGTTGGGACATTATATACGTCTACAGCGTTATATATCCTAACGTAAGGCAGGCTATCATCTCGGATGCAGTATTTTACAACATGACTGGCGTATCGGCCCCTACTTCTCGGTGGGAACATTATATACGTCTATGACGTATCACAACCTAACCTAACCCATCTAGCCCCTCGCTGGTAATGTTTTACAGAATCCCGTTCGTTCCGTCCCGTACGTCTCGGTTGGGACGTTATATACGTTTACAGCGATATATATCCTAGCGTAAGGCAGGCTAACATCTCGGATGTAGTGTTTTACAACATTCCTGGCGTATCGGCCCCTACTTCTCGGTGGGAACATTATACACGTCTACAACGTAACATAACCTAACCTAAACCATCTAGCCCCTCGCTGGTAATATTTTACAGAATCGCGTTCGTGTCGTCCCGTACGTCTCGATTGGGATATTATATACGTCTATAGCGTTATATATCCTAACCTAAGGCAGGCTATCATCTCGGATGCAGTATTTTAAAACATTCCTGGCATATCGGCCCCTACTTCTCGGTGGGAACATTATATACGTCTATAACGTATAACAACCTAACCTAACCCATCTAGCCCCTCTCTGGTAATGTTTTACAGAATCCCGTTCCTGTCGTCCCGTACATCTCGGTTGGGACATTATAAACGTCTACAGCGATATATATCCTAACGTAAGGCAGGCTAACATCTCGGAGGTAGTATTTTACAACATTCCTGGCGTATCGGCCTCTACTTCTCGCTGGGAACATTATATAGGTCTATAACGTAATATAACCTAACCTATCACATCTAGCCCCTCGCTGGTAATGTTTTACAGAGTCCCGTTCGTGTCGTCCCGTACGTCTCGGTTGGGACATTATATACGTCTACAGCGTTATATATCCTAACGTAAGGCAGGCTATCATCTCGGATGCAGTATTTTACAACATGACTGGCGTATCGGCCCCTACTTCTCGGTGGGAACATTATATACGTCTATGACGTATCACAACCTAACCTAACCCATCTAGCCCCTCGCTGGTAATGTTTTACAGAATCCCGTTCGTTCCGTCCCGTACGTCTCGGTTGGGACGTTATATACGTTTACAGCGATATATATCCTAGCGTAAGGCAGGCTAACATCTCGGATGTAGTGTTTTACAACATTCCTGGCGTATCGGCCCCTACTTCTCGGTGGGAACATTATACACGTCTACAACGTAACATAACCTAACCTAAACCATCTAGCCCCTCGCTGGTAATATTTTACAGAATCGCGTTCGTGTCGTCCCGTACGTCTCGATTGGGATATTATATACGTCTATAGCGTTATATATCCTAACCTAAGGCAGGCTATCATCTCGGATGCAGTATTTTAAAACATTCCTGGCATATCGGCCCCTACTTCTCGGTGGGAACATTATATACGTCTATAACGTATAACAACCTAACCTAACCCATCTAGCCCCTCGCTGGTAATGTTTTACAGAATCCCGTTCGTGCCGTCCCGTACGTCTCCGTTGGGACATTATATACGTCTACAGCGTCATATATCCAAACCTAAGGCAGGCTATCATCTCGGATGCAGTATTTTACAACATTCCTGGCATATCGGCCCCTACTTCTCGGTGGGAACATTAAATACGTCTATAACGTATCGCAACCTAATCTAACCCATCCAGGCCCTCGCTGGTAATGTTTTACAGAATCCCGTTCCTGTCGTCCCGTACTTCTCGGTTGGGACATTATAAACGTCTACAGCGATATATATCCTAACGTAAGGCAGGCTAACGTCTCGGATGTAGTATTTTACAACATTCCTGGCGTATCGGCCTCTACTTCTCGGTGGGAACATTATATTCGTCTATTACGTAATATAACCTAACCTAACCCATCTAGCCCTTCGCTGGTAATGTTTTACAGAATCCCGTTCGTGCCGTCCCGTACGTCTCGGTTGGGACGTTATATACGTTTACAGCGATATATATCCTAACGTAAGGCAGGCTAACATCTCGGATGTAGTGTTTTACAACATTCCTGGCGTATCGGCCCCTACTTCTCGGTGGGAACATTATATTCGTCTATAACGTAATATAGACTAACCTAACACATCTAGCCCCTCGCTGGTAATGTTTTACAGAGTCCCGTTCGTGTCGTCCCGTACGTCTCGGTTGGGACATTATATACGTCTACAGCGTTATATATCCTAACCTAAGGCAGGCTATCATCTCGGATGCAGTATTTTACAACATGCCTGGCGTATCGGCCCCTACTTCTCGGTGGGATCATTATATACGTCTATAACGTATCACAACCTAACCTAACCCATCTAGCCCCTCGCTCGTAATGTTTTACAGAATCCCGTTCGTGCCGTCCCGTACGTCTCGGTTGGGACATTATAAACGTCTACAGCGATATATATCCTAACGTAAGGCAGGCTAACATCTCGAATGTAGTATTTTACAACATTCCTGGCGTATCGGCCCCTACTTCTCCGTGGGAACATTATATTCGTCTATTACGTAATATAACCTAACCTAACCCATCTAGCCCTTCGCTGGTAATGTTTTACAGAATCCCGTTCGTGACGTCCCGTACATCTCGGTTGGAATATTATATACGTCTATAGCGTTATATATCCTAACCTAAGGCAGGCTATCATCTCGGATGTAGTGTTTGACAACATTCCTGGCGTATCGGCCCCTACTTCTTGGTGGGAACATTATATAGGTCTATAATGTAATATAAATTAACCTAACACATCTAGCCCCTCGCTGGTAATGTTTTACAGAATCCCGTTCGCGTCGTCCTGTACGTCTCGGTTGGGACATTATATACGTCTACAGCGTTATATATCCTAACCTAAGGCAGGCTATCATCTCGGATGCAGTATTTTACAACATGCCTGGCGTATCGGCCCCTACTTCTCGGTGGGAAATTATATTCGTCTATAACGTATCACAGCCTAACCTAACCCATCTAGCCCCTCGCTGGTAATGTTTTACAGAATCCCGTTCGTGCCGTCCCGTACGTCTCGGTTGGGACATTATATACGTCTATACCGTTATATATCCTAACCTAAGGCAGGCTATCATCTCGGATGCAGTATTTTACAACATTCCTGGCGTATCGGCCCCTACTTCTCGGTGCGAACATTATATACGTCTATAACGTATCACATCCTAACCTAACCCATCTAGCCCTTCGCTGGTAATGTTTTACAGAATCCCGTTCGTGCCGCCCCGTACGTTTCGGTTGGGACGTTATATACGTCTACAGCGATATATATCCTAACGTAAGGCAGGCTAACATCTCGGATGTAGTGTTTTACAACATTCCTGTCGTATCGGCCCCTACTTCTCGGTGGGAACATTATATTCGTCTATAACGTAATATAACCTAACCTAACACATCTAGACCCTCGCTGGTAATGTTTTACAGAATCCCGTTCGTGACGTCCCGTACATCTCGGTTGGAATATTATATACGTCTATAGCGTTATATATCCTAACCTATGGCAGGCTATCATCTCGGATGTAGTGTTTTACAACATTCCAGGCGTATCGGCCCCTACTTCTTGGTGGGAACATTATATAGGTCTATAACGTAATATAACCTAACCTAACACATCTAGCCCCTCGCTGGTAATGTTTTACAGAATCCCGTTTGTGTCGTCCCGTACGTCTCGGTTGGGACATTATATACGTCTACAGCGTCATATATCCTAACCTAAGGCAGGCTATCATCTCGGATGCAGTATTTTACAACATTCCTGGCATATCGGCCCCTAATTCTCGGAGGGAACATTATATACGTCTGTAACGTATCACAACCTAACCTAACCCATCTAGCCCCTCGCTGGTAATGTTTTACAGAATCCCGTTCGTGCCGTCCCGTACGTCTCGGTTGGTACATTATATACATCTATACCGTTATATATCCTAACCTAAGGCAGGCTATCATCTCGGATGCAGTATTTTACAACATTCCTGGCATATCGGCCCCTACTTCTCGGTGGGAACATTATATACGTCTATATCGTATCACAACCTAATCTAACCCATCCAGGCCCTCGCTGGTAATGTTTTACAGAATCCCGTTTGTGTCGTCCCGTACGTTTCGGTTGGCACATTATATACGTCTACAGCGTTATATATCCTAACCTAAGGCAGGCTATCATCTCGGATGTAGTGTTTTACAACATTCCTGGCGTATCGGCCCCTACTTCTCGGTGCGAACATTATATACGTCTATAACGTATCACATCCTAACCTAACCCATCTAGCCCTTCGCTGGTAATGTTTTACAGAATCCCGTTCGTGACGTCCCGTACATCTCGGTTGGAATATTATATACGTCTATAGCGTTATATATCCTAAGCTAATGCAGGCTATCATCTCGGATGTAGTGTTTGACAACATTCCTGGCGTATCGGCCCCTACTTCTTGGTGGGAACATTATATAGGTCTATAACGTAATATAACCTAACCTAACACATCTAGCCCCTCGCTGGTAATGTTTTACAGAATCCCGTTCGCGTCGTCCTGTACGTCTCGGTTGGGACATTATATACGTCTACAGCGTTATATATCCTAACCTAAGGCAGGCTATCTTCTCGGATGCAGTATTTTACAACATGCCTGGCGTATCGGCCCCTACTTCTCGGTGGGAACATTATATACTGCTATAACGTATCACATTCTAACCTAACACATCTAGCCCCTCGCTGGTAATGTTTTACAGAATCGCTTTCGTGTCGTCCCGTACGTCTCGGTTGGGACATTATATACGTCTACAGCGTTATATATCCTAACCTAAGGCAGGCTATCATCTCGGATGTAGTGTTTTACAACATTCCTGGCGTATCGGCCCCTACTTCTCGGTGGGAACATTATATACGGCTATAACGTATCACATTCTAACCTAACACATCTAGCCCCTCGCTGGTAATGTTTTACAGAATCCCGTTCGTGCCGCCCCGTACGTCTCGGTTGGGACGTTATATACGTCTACAGCGATATATATCCTAACGTAAGGCAGGCTAACATCTCGGATGTAGTGTTTTACAACATTCCTGTCGTATCGGCCCCTACTTCTCGGTGGGAACATTATATTCGTCTATAACGTAATCTAACCTAACACATCTAGCCCCTCGCTGGTAATGTTTTACAGAATCCCGTTCGTGACGTCCCGTACATCTCGGTTGGAATATTATATACGTCTATAGCGTTATATATCCTAACCTATGGCAGGCTATCATCTCGGATGTAGTGTTTTACAACATTCCAGGCGTATCGGCCCCTACTTCTTGGTGGGAACATTATATAGGTCTATAACGTAATATAACCTAACCTAACACATCTAGCCCCTCGCTGGTAATGTTTTACAGAATCCCGTTTGTGTCGTCCCGTACGTCTCGGTTGGGACATTATATACGTCTACAGCGTCATATATCCTAACCTAAGGCAGGCTATCATCTCGGATGCAGTATTTTACAACATTCCTGGCATATCGGCCCCTACTTCTCGGAGGGAACATTATATACGTCTGTAACGTATCACAACCTAACCTAACCCATCTAGCCCCTCGCTGGTAATGTTTTACAGAATCCCGTTCGTGCCGTCCCGTACGTCTCGGTTGGTACATTATATACATCTATACCGTTATATATCCTAACCTAAGGCAGGCTATCATCTCGGATGCAGTATTTTACAACATTCCTGGCATATCGGCCCCTACTTCTCGGTGGGAACATTATATACGTCTATATCGTATCACAACCTAATCTAACCCATCCAGGCCCTCGCTGGTAATGTTTTACAGAATCCCGTTTGTGTCGTCCCGTACGTTTCGGTTGGCACATTATATACGTCTACAGCGTTATATATCCTAACCTAAGGCAGGCTATTATCTCGGATGTAGTGTTTTACAACATTCCTGGCGTATCGGCCCCTACTTCTCGGTGCGAACATTATATACGTCTATAACGTATCACATCCTAACCTAACCCATCTAGCCCTTCGCTGGTAATGTTTTACAGAATCCCGTTCGTGACGTCCCGTACATCTCGGTTGGAATATTATATACGTCTATAGCGTTATATATCCTAAGCTAATGCAGGCTATCATCTCGGATGTAGTGTTTGACAACATTCCTGGCGTATCGGCCCCTACTTCTTGGTGGGAACATTACATAGGTCTATAACGTAATATAACCTAACCTAACACATCTAGCCCCTCGCTGGTAATGTTTTACAGAATCCCGTTCGCGTCGTCCTGTACGTCTCGGTTGGGACATTATATACGTCTACAGCGTTATATATCCTAACCTAAGGCAGGCTATCATCTCGGATGCAGTATTTTACAACATGCCTGGCGTATCGGCCCCTACTTCTCGGTGGGAACATTATATACTGCTATAACGTATCACATTCTAACCTAACACATCTAGCCCCTCGCTGGTAATGTTTTACAGAATCGCTTTCGTGTCGTCCCGTACGTCTCGGTTGGGACATTATATACGTCTACAGCGTTATATATCCTAACCTAAGGCAGGCTATCATCTCGGATGTAGTGTTTTACAACATTCCTGGCGTATCGGCCCCTACTTCTCGGTGGGAACATTATATACGGCTATAACGTATCACATTCTAACCTAACACATCTAGCCCCTCGCTGGTAATGTTTTACAGAATCCCGTTCGTGCCGCCCCGTACGTCTCGGTTGGGACGTTATATACGTCTACAGCGATATATATCCTAACGTAAGGCAGGCTAACGTCTCGGATGTAGTGTTTTACAACATTCCTGTCGTATCGGCCCCTACTTCTCGGTGGGAACATTATATACGTCTATAACGTATCACATCCTAACCTAACCCATCTAGCCCTTCGCTGGTAATGTTTTACAGAATCCCGTTCGTGACGTCCCGTACATCTCGGTTGGAATATTATATACGTCTATAGCGTTATATATCCTAACCTATGGCAGGCTATCATCTCGGATGTAGTGTTTTACAACATTCCAGGCGTATCGGCCCCTACTTCTTGGTGGGAACATTATATAGGTCTATAACGTAATATAACCTAACCTAACACATCTAGCCCCTCGCTGGTAATGTTTTACAGAATCCCGTTTGTGTCGTCCCGTACGTCTCGGTTGGGACATTATATACGTCTACAGCGTCATATATCCTAACCTAAGGCAGGCTATCATCTCGGATGCAGTATTTTACAACATTCCTGGCATATCGGCCCCTACTTCTCGGAGGGAACATTATATACGTCTGTAACGTATCACAACCTAACCTAACCCATCTAGCCCCTCGCTGGTAATGTTTTACAGAATCCCGTTCGTGCCGTCCCGTACGTCTCCGTTGGTACATTATATACATCTATACCGTTATATATCCTAACCTAAGGCAGGCTATCATCTCGGATGCAGTATTTTACAACATTCCTGGCATATCGGCCCCTACTTCTCGGTGGGAACATTATATACGTCTATATCGTATCACAACCTAATCTAACCCATCCAGGCCCTCGCTGGTAATGTTTTACAGAATCCCGTTTGTGTCGTCCCGTACGTTTCGGTTGGCACATTATATACGTCTACAGCGTTATATATCCTAACCTAAGGCAGGCTATTATCTCGGATGTAGTGTTTTACAACATTCCTGGCGTATCGGCCCCTACTTCTCGGTGCGAACATTATATACTGCTATAACGTATCACATTCTAACCTAACACATCTAGCCCCTCGCTGGTAATGTTTTACAGAATCGCTTTCGTGTCGTCCCGTACGTCTCGGTTGGGACATTATATACGTCTACAGCGTTATATATCCTAACCTAAGGCAGGCTATCATCTCGGATGTAGTGTTTTACAACATTCCTGGCGTATCGGCCCCTACTTCTCGGTGGGAACATTATATACGGCTATAACGTATCACATTCTAACCTAACACATCTAGCCCCTCGCTGGTAATGTTTTACAGAATCCCGTTCGTGACGTCCCGTACATCTCGGTTGGAATATTATATACGTCTATAGCGTTATATATCCTAACCTATGGCAGGCTATCATCTCGGATGTAGTGTTTTACAACATTCCAGGCGTATCGGCCCCTACTTCTTGGTGGGAACATTATATAGGTCTATAACGTAATATAACCTAACCTAACACATCTAGCCCCTCGATGGTAATGTTTTACAGAATCCCGTTTGTGTCGTCCCGTACGTCTCGGTTGGGACATTATATACGTCTACAGCGTTATATATCCTAACCTAAGGCAGGCTATCATCTCGGATGTAGTGTTTTACAACATTCCTGGCGTATCGGCCCCTACTTCTCGGTGGGAACATTATATACGGCTATAACGTATCACATTCTAACCTAACACATCTAGCCCCTCGCTGGTAATGTTTTACAGAATCCCGTTCGTGCCGCCCCGTACGTCTCGGTTGGGACGTTATATACGTCTACAGCGATATATATCCTAACGTAAGGCAGGCTAACATCTCGGATGTAGTGTTTTACAACATTCCTGTCGTATCGGCCCCTACTTCTCGGTGGGAACATTATATTCGTCTATAACGTAATCTAACCTAACACATCTAGCCCCTCGCTGGTAATGTTTTACAGAATCCCGTTCGTGACGTCCCGTACATCTCGGTTGGAATATTATATACGTCTATAGCGTTATATATCCTAACCTATGGCAGGCTATCATCTCGGATGTAGTGTTTTACAACATTCCAGGCGTATCGGCCCCTACTTCTTGGTGGGAACATTATATAGGTCTATAACGTAATATAACCTAACCTAACACATCTAGCCCCTCGCTGGTAATGTTTTACAGAATCCCGTTTGTGTCGTCCCGTACGTCTCGGTTGGGACATTATATACGTCTACAGCGTTATATATCCTAACCTAAGGCAGGCTATCATCTCGGATGTAGTGTTTTACAACATTCCTGGCGTATCGGCCCCTACTTCTCGGTGGGAACATTATATACGGCTATAACGTATCACATTCTAACCTAACACACCTAGCCGCTCGCTGGTAATGTTTTACAGAATCCCGTTCGTGCCGCCCCGTACGTCTCGGTTGGGACGTTATATACGTCTACAGCGATATATATCCTAACGTAAGGCAGGCTAACATCTCGGATGTAGTGTTTTACAGCATTCCTGTCGTATCGGCCCCTACTTCTCGGTGGGAACATTATATTCGTCTATAACGTAATCTAACCTAACACATCTAGCCCCTCGCTGGTAATGTTTTACAGAATCCCGTTCGTGACGTCCCGTACATCTCGGTTGGAATATTATATACGTCTATAGCGTTATATATCCTAACCTATGGCAGGCTATCATCTCGGATGTAGTGTTTTACAACATTCCAGGCGTATCGGCCCCTACTTCTTGGTGGGAACATTATATAGGTCTATAACGTAATATAACCTAACCTAACACATCTAGCCCCTCGCTGGTAATGTTTTACAGAATCCCGTTTGTGTCGTCCCGTACGTCTCGGTTGGGACATTATATACGTCTACAGCGTTATATATCCTAACCTAAGGCAGGCTATCATCTCGGATGTAGTGTTTTACAACATTCCTGGCGTATCGGCCCCTACTTCTTGGTGGGAACATTATATAGGTCTATAACGTAATATAACCTAACCTAACACATCTAGCCCCTCGCTGGTAATGTTTTACAGAATCCCGTTCGCGTCGTCCTGTACGTCTCGGTTGGGACATTATATACGTCTACAGCGTTATATATCCTAACCTAAGGCAGGCTATCATCTCGGATGCAGTATTTTACAACATGCCTGGCGTATCGGCCCCTACTTCTCGGTGGGAACATTATATACTGCTATAACGTATCACATTCTAACCTAACACATCTAGCCCCACGCTGGTAATGTTTTACAGAATCCCGTTCGTGCCGCCCCGTACGTTTCGGTTGGGACGTTATATACGTCTACAGCGATATATATCCTAACGTAAGGCAGGCTAACATCTCGGATGTAGTGTTTTACAACACTCCTGTCGTATCGGCCCCTACTTCTCGGTGGGAACATTATATTCGTCTATAACGTAATATAACCTAACCTAACACATCTAGACCCTCGTTGGTAATGTTTTACAGAATCCCGTTCGTGACGTCCCGTACATCTCGGTTGGAATATTATATACGTCTATAGCGTTATATGTCCTAACCTATGGCAGGCTATCATCTCGGATGTAGTGTTTTACAACATTCCAGGCGTATCGGCCCCTACTTCTTGGTGGGAACATTATATAGGTCTATAACGTAATATAACCTAACCTAACACATCTAGCCCCGCGCTGGTAATGTTTTACAGAATCCCGTTTGTGTCGTCCCGTACGTCTCGGTTGGGACATTATATACGTCTACAGCGTCATATATCCTAACCTAAGGCAGGCTATCATCTCGGATGCAGTATTTTACAACATTCCCGGAATATCGGCCCCTACTTCTCGGAGGGAACATTATATACGTCTGTAACGTATCACAACCTAACCTAACCCATCTAGCCCCTCGCTGGTAATGTTTTACAGAATCCCGTTCGTGCCGTCCCGTACGTCTCGGTTGGTACATTATATACATCTATACCGTTATATATCCTAACCTAAGGCAGGCTATCATCTCGGATGCAGTATTTTACAACATTCCTGGCATATCGGCCCCTACTTCTCGGTGGGAACATTATATACGTCTATATCGTATCACAACCTAATCTAACCCATCCAGGCCCTCGCTGGTAATGTTTTACAGAATCCCGTTTGTGTCGTCCCGTACGTTTCGGTTGGCACATTATATACGTCTACAGCGTTATATATCCTAACCTAAGGCAGGCTATCATCTCGGATGTAGTGTTTTACAACATTCCAGGCGTATCGGCCCCTACTTCTTGGTGGGAACATTATATAGGTCTATAACGTAATATAACCTAACCTAACACATCTAGCCCCTCGCTGGTAATGTTTTACAGAATCCCGTTTGTGTCGTCCCGTACGTCTCGGTTGGGACATTATATACGTCTACAGCGTTATATATCCTAACCTAAGGCAGGCTATCATCTCGGATGTAGTGTTTTACAACATTCCTGGCGTATCGGCCCCTACTTCTCGGTGGGAACATTATATACGGCTATAACGTATCACATTCTAACCTAACACACCTAGCCGCTCGCTGGTAATGTTTTACAGAATCCCGTTCGTGCCGCCCCGTACGTCTCGGTTGGGACGTTATATACGTCTACAGCGATATATATCCTAACGTAAGGCAGGCTAACATCTCGGATGTAGTGTTTTACAGCATTCCTGTCGTATCGGCCCCTACTTCTCGGTGGGAACATTATATTCGTCTATAACGTAATCTAACCTAACACATCTAGCCCCTCGCTGGTAATGTTTTACAGAATCCCGTTCGTGACGTCCCGTACATCTCGGTTGGAATATTATATACGTCTATAGCGTTATATATCCTAACCTATGGCAGGCTATCATCTCGGATGTAGTGTTTTACAACATTCCAGGCGTATCGGCCCCTACTTCTTGGTGGGAACATTATATAGGTCTATAACGTAATATAACCTAACCTAACACATCTAGCCCCTCGCTGGTAATGTTTTACAGAATCCCGTTTGTGTCGTCCCGTACGTCTCGGTTGGGACATTATATACGTCTACAGCGTTATATATCCTAACCTAAGGCAGGCTATCATCTCGGATGTAGTGTTTTACAACATTCCTGGCGTATCGGCCCCTACTTCTTGGTGGGAACATTATATAGGTCTATAACGTAATATAACCTAACCTAACACATCTAGCCCCTCGCTGGTAATGTTTTACAGAATCCCGTTCGCGTCGTCCTGTACGTCTCGGTTGGGACATTATATACGTCTACAGCGTTATATATCCTAACCTAAGGCAGGCTATCATCTCGGATGCAGTATTTTACAACATGCCTGGCGTATCGGCCCCTACTTCTCGGTGGGAACATTATATACTGCTATAACGTATCACATTCTAACCTAACACATCTAGCCCCACGCTGGTAATGTTTTACAGAATCCCGTTCGTGCCGCCCCGTACGTTTCGGTTGGGACGTTATATACGTCTACAGCGATATATATCCTAACGTAAGGCAGGCTAACATCTCGGATGTAGTGTTTTACAACACTCCTGTCGTATCGGCCCCTACTTCTCGGTGGGAACATTATATTCGTCTATAACGTAATATAACCTAACCTAACACATCTAGACCCTCGTTGGTAATGTTTTACAGAATCCCGTTCGTGACGTCCCGTACATCTCGGTTGGAATATTATATACGTCTATAGCGTTATATGTCCTAACCTATGGCAGGCTATCATCTCGGATGTAGTGTTTTACAACATTCCAGGCGTATCGGCCCCTACTTCTTGGTGGGAACATTATATAGGTCTATAACGTAATATAACCTAACCTAACACATCTAGCCCCGCGCTGGTAATGTTTTACAGAATCCCGTTTGTGTCGTCCCGTACGTCTCGGTTGGGACATTATATACGTCTACAGCGTCATATATCCTAACCTAAGGCAGGCTATCATCTCGGATGCAGTATTTTACAACATTCCCGGAATATCGGCCCCTACTTCTCGGAGGGAACATTATATACGTCTGTAACGTATCACAACCTAACCTAACCCATCTAGCCCCTCGCTGGTAATGTTTTACAGAATCCCGTTCGTGCCGTCCCGTACGTCTCGGTTGGTACATTATATACATCTATACCGTTATATATCCTAACCTAAGGCAGGCTATCATCTCGGATGCAGTATTTTACAACATTCCTGGCATATCGGCCCCTACTTCTCGGTGGGAACATTATATACGTCTATATCGTATCACAACCTAATCTAACCCATCCAGGCCCTCGCTGGTAATGTTTTACAGAATCCCGTTTGTGTCGTCCCGTACGTTTCGGTTGGCACATTATATACGTCTACAGCGTTATATATCCTAACCTAAGGCAGGCTATCATCTCGGATGTAGTGTTTTACAACATTCCAGGCGTATCGGCCCCTACTTCTTGGTGGGAACATTATATAGGTCTATAACGTAATATAACCTATCCTAACACATCTAGCCCCTCGCTGGTAATGTTTTACAGAATCCCGTTTGTGTCGTCCCGTACGTCTCGGTTGGGACATTATATACGTCTACAGCGTTATATATCCTAACCTAAGGCAGGCTATCATCTCGGATGTAGTGTTTTACAACATTCCTGGCGTATCGGCCCCTACTTCTCGGTGGGAACATTATATACGGCTATAACGTATCACATTCTAACCTAACACACCTAGCCGCTCGCTGGTAATGTTTTACAGAATCCCGTTCGTGCCGCCCCGTACGTCTCGGTTGGGACGTTATATACGTCTACAGCGATATATATCCTAACGTAAGGCAGGCTAACATCTCGTATGTAGTATTTTACAACATTCCTGGCGTATCGGCCCCTACTTCTCGGTGGGAACATTATATACGGCTATAACGTATCACATTCTAACCTAACACACCTAGCCGCTCGCTGGTAATGTTTTACAGAATCCCGTTCGTGCCGCCCCGTACGTCTCGGTTGGGACGTTATATACGTCTACAGCGATATATATCCTAACGTAAGGCAGGCTAACATCTCGGATGTAGTGTTTTACAGCATTCCTGTCGTATCGGCCCCTACTTCTCGGTGGGAACATTATATTCGTCTATAACGTAATCTAACCTAACACATCTAGCCCCTCGCTGGTAATGTTTTACAGAATCCCGTTCGTGACGTCCCGTACATCTCGGTTGGAATATTATATACGTCTATAGCGTTATATATCCTAACCTATGGCAGGCTATCATCTCGGATGTAGTGTTTTACAACATTCCAGGCGTATCGGCCCCTACTTCTTGGTGGGAACATTATATAGGTCTATAACGTAATATAACCTAACCTAACACATCTAGCCCCTCGCTGGTAATGTTTTACAGAATCTCGTTTGTGTCGTCCCGTACGTCTCGGTTGGGACATTATATACGTCTACAGCGTTATATATCCTAACCTAAGGCAGGCTATCATCTCGGATGTAGTGTTTTACAACATTCCTGGCGTATCGGCCCCTACTTCTTGGTGGGAACATTATATAGGTCTATAACGTAATATAACCTAACCTAACACATCTAGCCCCTCGCTGGTAATGTTTTACAGAATCCCGTTCGCGTCGTCCTGTACGTCTCGGTTGGGACATTATATACGTCTACAGCGTTATATATCCTAACCTAAGGCAGGCCATCATCTCGGATGCAGTATTTTACAACATGCCTGGCGTATCGGCCCCTACTTCTCGGTGGGAACATTATATACTGCTATAACGTATCACATTCTAACCTAACACATCTAGCCCCTCGCTGGTAATGTTTTACAGAATCCCGTTCGTGCCGCCCCGTACGTTTCGGTTGGGACGTTATATACGTCTACAGCGATATATATCCTAACGTAAGGCAGGCTAACATCTCGGATGTAGTGTTTTACAACATTCCTGTCGTATCGGCCCCTACTTCTCGGTGGGAACATTATATTCGTCTATAACGTAATATAACCTAACCTAACACATCTAGACCCTCGTTGGTAATGTTTTACAGAATCCCGTTCGTGACGTCCCGTACATCTCGGTTGGAATATTATATACGTCTATAGCGTTATATATCCTAACCTATGGCAGGCTATCATCTCGGATGTAGTGTTTTACAACATTCCAGGCGTATCGGCCCCTACTTCTTGGCGGGAACATTATATAGGTCTATAACGTAATATAACCTAACCTAACACATCTAGCCCCGCGCTGGTAATGTTTTACAGAATCCCGTTTGTGTCGTCCCGTACGTCTCGGTTGGGACATTATATACGTCTACAGCGTCATATATCCTAACCTAAGGCAGGCTATCATCTCGGATGTAGTGTTTTACAACATTCCTGGCGTATCGGCCCCTACTTCTCGGTGGGAACATTATATACGGCTATAACGTATCACATTCTAACCTAACACACCTAGCCGCTCGCTGGTAATGTTTTACAGAATCCCGTTCGTGCCGCCCCGTACGTCTCGGTTGGGACGTTATATACGTCTACAGCGATATATATCCTAACGTAAGGCAGGCTAACATCTCGTATGTAGTATTTTACAACATTCCTGGCGTATCGGCCCCTACTTCTCGGTGGGAACATTATATTCGTCTATTACGTAATATAACCTAACCCATCACATCTAGCCCCTCGCTGGTAATGTTTTACAGAGTCCCGTTCGTGTCGTCCCGTACGTCTCGGTTGGGACATTATATAAGTCTATAGCGTTATATATCCTAACCTAAGGCAGGCTAACATCTCGGATGTAATATTTTACAACATTCCTGGCGTATCGGCCCCTACTTCTTGGTGGGAACATTATATAGGTCTATAACGTAATATAACCTAACCTAACACATCTAGCCCCTCGCTGGTAATGTTTTACAGAATCCCGTTTGTGTCGTCCCGTACGTTTCGGTTGGCACATTATATACGTCTACAGCGTTATATATCCTAACCTAAGGCAGGCTATCATCTCGGATGTAGTGTTTTACAACATTCCCTGCGTATCGGCCCCTACTTCTCCGTGGGAACATTATATACGTCTATAACGTATCACATCCTAACCTAACCCATTTAGTCCCTCGCTGGTAATGTTTTACAGAATCCCGTTCGTTTCGTCCCGTACATCTCGGTTGGGATATTATATACGTCTACACCGATATATATCCTAACGTAAGGCAGGCTAACATCTCGGAGGTAGTATTTTACAACATTCCTGGCGTATCGGCCTCTACTTCTCGCTGGGAACATTATATCGGTCTATAACGTAATATAACCTAACCTATCACATCTAGCCCCTCGCTGGTAATGTTTTACAGAGTCCCGTTCGTGTCGTCCCGTACGTCTCGGTTGGGACATTATATACGTCTACAGCGTTATATATCCTAACCTAAGGCAGGCTATCATCTCGGATGCAGTATTTTACAACATGCCTGGCGTATCGGCCCCTACTTCTCGGTGGGATCATTATATACGTCTATTACGTATCACAACCTAACCTAACCCATCTAGCCCCTCGCTGGTAATGTTTTACAGAATCCCGTTAGTGCCGTCCCGTACGTTTCGATTGGCACATTATATACGTCTACAGCGTTATATACCCTAACCTAAGGCAGGCTATCATCTCGGATGTAGTGTTTTACAACATTCCTGGCGTATCGGCCCCTACTTCTCGGTGCGAACATTATATACGTCTATAACGTATCACAACCAAACCTAACCCATCTAGCCCCTCGCTGGTAATGTTTTACAGAAACCCGTTCGTGACGTCCCGTACATCTCGGTTGGAATATTATATACGTCTATAGCGTTATATATCCTAGCCTATGGCAGGCTATAATCTCGGACGTAGTATTTTACAACATTCCTGGCGTATCGGCCCCTACTTCTCGGTGGGAACATTATATACGTCTATAACGTAATATAACCTAACCTAATCCATCTAGCCCCTCGCTGGTAATGTTTTACAGAATCCCGTTCGTGTCGTCCCGTACGTCTCGGTTGGGACATTATATACGTCTACAGCGTTATATATCCTAACCTAAGGCAGGCTATCATCTCGGATGCAGTAATTTACAACAAGCCTGTCGTATCGGCCCCTACTTCTCGGTGGGAACATTATATTCGTCTATAACGTAATATAACGTAACCTAACACATCTAGACCCTCGCTGGTAATGTTTTACAGAATCCCGTTCGTGTCGTCCCGTACATCTCGGTTGGAATATTATATACGTCTATAGCGTTATATATCCTAACCTAAGGCAGGCTATCATCTCGGATGTAGTATTTTACAACATCCTGGCGTATGGGCCCCTACTTCTTGGTGGGAACACTATATAGGTCTATAGCGTAATATAACTTAACCTAACACATCTAGCCCCTCGCTGGTAATGTTTTACAGAATCCCGTTTGTGTCGTCCCGTACGTTTCGGTTGGGACATTATATACGTCTACAGCGTTATATATCCTAACCTAAGGCAGGCTATCATCTGGGATGCAGTATTTTACAACATTCCTGGCATATCGGCCCCTACTTCTCGGTGGGAACATTATATTCGTCTATTACGTAATATAATCTAACCTATCACATCTAGCCCCTCGCTGGTAATGTTTTACAGAATCCCGTTCGTGACGTCCCGCACATCTCGGTTGTAATATTATATACGTCTATAGCGTTATATATCCCAACCTAAGGCAGGCTATAATCTCGGATACATTATTTTCCGCCATTCCTGGCGTATCGGCACCTACTTCTCGGTGGGAACATTATATACGTCTATAACGTAATATAACCTAACCTAACACATCTAGCCCCTCGCTGGCAATGTTTTACAGAGTCCCGTTCGTGTCGTCCCGTACGTCTCGGTTGGGACATTATATACGTCTACAGCGTTATATATCCTAACCTAAGGCAGGCTATCATCTCGGATGCAGTATTTTACAACAAGCCTGTCGTATCGGCCCCTACTTCTCGGTGGGAACATTATATTCGTCTATAACGTAATATAACCTAACCTAACACATCTAGACCCTCGCTGGTAATGTTTTACAGAATCCTGTTTGTGCCGTCCCGTACGTCTCGGTTGGGACATTATATACGTCTACAGCATTATATATCCTAACCTAAGGCAGGCTATCATCTCGGATGTAGTGTTTTACAACATTCCTGGCGTATCGGCCCCTACTTCTCGGTGGGAACATTATATACGTCTATAACGTATCACATCCTAACTTAACACAACTAGCCACTCGCTGGTAATGTTTTACAGAATCCCGTTCCTGTCGTCCCGTACGTCTCGGTTGGGACATTATAAACGTCTACAGCGATATATATTCTAACGTAAGGCAGGCTAACATCTCGTATGTAGTATTTTACAACATTCCTGGCGTATCGGCCCCTACTTCTCGGTGGGAACATTATATTCGTCTATTACGTATCACAACCTAACCTAATCCATCTAGCCCCTCGCTGGTAATGTTTTACAGAATCCCGTCCGTGCCGTCCCGTGCGTCTCGGTTGGGACATTATATACGTCTATACCGTTATATATCCTAACCTAAGGCAGGCTATCATCTCGGATGCAGTATTTTACAACATTCCTGGCGTATCGGCCCCTACTTCTCGGTGCGAACATTATATACGTCTATAACGTATCACATCCTAACCTAACCCATCTAGCCCTTCGCTGGTAATGTTTTACAGAATCCCGTTCGTGCCGCCCCGTACGTTTCGGTTGGGACGTTATATACGTCTACAGCGATATATATCCTAACGTAAGGCAGGCTAACATCTCGGATGTAGTGTTTTACAACATTCCTGTCGTATCGGCCCCTACTTCTCGGTGGGAACATTATATTCGTCTATAACGTAATATAACCTAACCTAACACATCTAGACACTCGCTGGTAATGTTTTACAGAATCCCGTTCGTGACGTCCCGTACATCTCGGTTGGAATATTATATACGTCTATAGCGTTATATATCCTAACCTATGGCAGGCTATCATCTCGGATGTAGTGTTTTACAACATTCCAGGCGTATCGGCCCCTACTTCTTGGTGGGAACATTATATAGGTCTATAACGTAATATAACCTAACCTAACACATCTAGCCCCTCGCTGGTAATGTTTTACAGAATCCCGTTTGTGTCGTCCCGTACGTCTCGGTTGGGACATTATATACGTCTACAGCGTCATATATCCTAACCTAAGGCAGGCTATCATCTCGGATGCAGTATTTTACAACATTCCTGGCATATCGGCCCCTACTTCTCGGAGGGAACATTATATACGTCTGTAACGTATCACAACCTAACCTAACCCATCTAGCCCCTCGCTGGTAATGTTTTACAGAATCCCGTTCGTGCCGTCCCGTACGTCTCGGTTGGTACATTATATACATCTATACCGTTATATATCCTAACCTAAGGCAGGCTATCATCTCGGATGCAGTATTTTACAACATTCCTGGCATATCGGCCCCTACTTCTCGGTGGGAACATTATATACGTCTATATCGTATCACAACCTAATCTAACCCATCCAGGCCCTCGCTGGTAATGTTTTACAGAATCCCGTTTGTGTCGTCCCGTACGTTTCGGTTGGCACATTATATACGTCTACAGCGTTATATATCCTAACCTAAGGCAGGCTATCATCTCGGATGTAGTGTTTTACAACATTCCTGGCGTATCGGCCCCTACTTCTCGGTGCGAACATTATATACGTCTATAACGTATCACATCCTAACCTAACCCATCTAGCCCTTCGCTGGTAATGTTTTACAGAATCCCGTTCGTGACGTCCCGTACATCTCGGTTGGAATATTATATACGTCTATAGCGTTATATATCCTAAGCTAATGCAGGCTATCATCTCGGATGTAGTGTTTGACAACATTCCTGGCGTATCGGCCCCTACTTCTTGGTGGGAACATTATATAGGTCTATAACGTAATATAACCTAACCTAACACATCTAGCCCCTCGCTGGTAATGTTTTACAGAATCCCGTTCGCGTCGTCCTGTACGTCTCGGTTGGGACATTATATACGTCTACAGCGTTATATATCCTAACCTAAGGCAGGCTATCTTCTCGGATGCAGTATTTTACAACATGCCTGGCGTATCGGCCCCTACTTCTCGGTGGGAACATTATATACTGCTATAACGTATCACATTCTAACCTAACACATCTAGCCCCTCGCTGGTAATGTTTTACAGAATCGCTTTCGTGTCGTCCCGTACGTCTCGGTTGGGACATTATATACGTCTACAGCGTTATATATCCTAACCTAAGGCAGGCTATCATCTCGGATGTAGTGTTTTACAACATTCCTGGCGTATCGGCCCCTACTTCTCGGTGGGAACATTATATACGGCTATAACGTATCACATTCTAACCTAACACATCTAGCCCCTCGCTGGTAATGTTTTACAGAATCCCGTTCGTGACGTCCCGTACATCTCGGTTGGAATATTATATACGTCTATAGCGTTATATATCCTAACCTAAGGCAGGCTATAATCTCGGATGTAGTATTTTACAACATTCCTGGCGTATCGGCCCCTACTTCTCGGTGGGAACATTATATACGTCTATAACGTATCACATCCTAACTTAACACAACTAGCCACTCGCTGGTAATGTTTTACAGAATCCCGTTCCTGTCGTCCCGTACGTCTCGGTTGGGACATTATAAACGTCTACAGCGATATATATTCTAACGTAAGGCAGGCTAACATCTCGTATGTAGTATTTTACAACATTCCTGGCGTATCGGCCCCTACTTCTCGGTGGGAACATTATATTCGTCTATTACGTATCACAACCTAACCTAATCCATCTAGCCCCTCGCTGGTAATGTTTTACAGAATCCCGTCCGTGCCGTCCCGTGCGTCTCGGTTGGGACGTTATATACGTCTAAAGCGATATATATTCTAACGTAAGGCAGGCTATCATCTCGGATGCAGTATTTTACAACATTCCTGGCGTATCGGCCCCTACTTCTCGGTGGGAACATTATATACGTCTATGACGTATCACAACATAACCTAACCCATCTAGCCCCTCGCTGGTAATTTTTTACAGAATCCCGTTCGTTCCGTCCCGTACGTCTCGGTTGGGACATTATATACGTCTACAGCGTCATATATCCTAACCTAAGGCAGGCTATGATCTCGGATGCAGTATTTTACAACATTCCTGGCGTATCGGCCCCTACTTCTCGGTGCGAACATTATATACGTCTATAACGTATCACATCCTAACCTAACCCATCTAGCCCTTCGCTGGTAATGTTTTACAGAATCCCGTTCGTGACGTCCCGTACATCTCGGTTGGAATATTATATACGTCTATAGCGTTATATATCCTAACCTAAGGCAGGCTATCATCTCGGATGTAGTGTTTGACAACATTCCTGGCGTATCGGCCCCTACTTCTTGGTGGGAACATTATATAGGTCTATAATGTAATATAAATTAACCTAACACATCTAGCCCCTCGCTGGTAATGTTTTACAGAATCCCGTTCGCGTCGTCCTGTACGTCTCGGTTGGGACATTATATACGTCTACAGCGTTATATATCCTAACCTAAGGCAGGCTATCATCTCGGATGCAGTATTTTACAACATGCCTGGCGTATCGGCCCCTACTTCTCGGTGGGAAATTATATTCGTCTATAACGTATCACAGCCTAACCTAACCCATCTAGCCCCTCGCTGGTAATGTTTTACAGAATCCCGTTCGTGCCGTCCCGTACGTCTCGGTTGGGACATTATATACGTCTATACCGTTATATATCCTAACCTAAGGCAGGCTATCATCTCGGATGCAGTATTTTACAACATTCCTGGCGTATCGGCCCCTACTTCTCGGTGCGAACATTATATACGTCTATAACGTATCACATCCTAACCTAACCCATCTAGCCCTTCGCTGGTAATGTTTTACAGAATCCCGTTCGTGCCGCCCCGTACGTTTCGGTTGGGACGTTATATACGTCTACAGCGATATATATCCTAACGTAAGGCAGGCTAACATCTCGGATGTAGTGTTTTACAACATTCCTGTCGTATCGGCCCCTACTTCTCGGTGGGAACATTATATTCGTCTATAACGTAATATAACCTAACCTAACACATCTAGACCCTCGCTGGTAATGTTTTACAGAATCCCGTTCGTGACGTCCCGTACATCTCGGTTGGAATATTATATACGTCTATAGCGTTATATATCCTAACCTATGGCAGGCTATCATCTCGGATGTAGTGTTTTACAACATTCCAGGCGTATCGGCCCCTACTTCTTGGTGGGAACATTATATAGGTCTATAACGTAATATAACCTAACCTAACACATCTAGCCCCTCGCTGGTAATGTTTTACAGAATCCCGTTTGTGTCGTCCCGTACGTCTCGGTTGGGACATTATATACGTCTACAGCGTCATATATCCTAACCTAAGGCAGGCTATCATCTCGGATGCAGTATTTTACAACATTCCTGGCGTATCGGCCCCTACTTCTCGGTGGGAACATTATATTCGTCTATTACGTATCACAACCTAACCTAATCCATCTAGCCCCTCGCTGGTAATGTTTTACAGAATCCCGTCCGTGCCGTCCCGTGCGTCTCGGTTGGGACGTTATATACGTCTAAAGCGATATATATTCTAACGTAAGGCAGGCTATCATCTCGGATGCAGTATTTTACAACATTCCTGGCGTATCGGCCCCTACTTCTCGGTGGGAACATTATATACGTCTATGACGTATCACAACATAACCTAACCCATCTAGCCCCTCGCTGGTAATTTTTTACAGAATCCCGTTCGTTCCGTCCCGTACGTCTCGGTTGGGACATTATATACGTCTACAGCGTCATATATCCTAACCTAAGGCAGGCTATGATCTCGGATGCAGTATTTTACAACATTCCTGGCGTATCGGCCCCTACTTCTCGGTGCGAACATTATATACGTCTATAACGTATCACATCCTAACCTAACCCATCTAGCCCTTCGCTGGTAATGTTTTACAGAATCCCGTTCGTGACGTCCCGTACATCTCGGTTGGAATATTATATACGTCTATAGCGTTATATATCCTAACCTAAGGCAGGCTATCATCTCGGATGTAGTGTTTGACAACATTCCTGGCGTATCGGCCCCTACTTCTTGGTGGGAACATTATATAGGTCTATAATGTAATATAAATTAACCTAACACATCTAGCCCCTCGCTGGTAATGTTTTACAGAATCCCGTTCGCGTCGTCCTGTACGTCTCGGTTGTGACATTATATACGTCTACAGCGTTATATATCCTAACCTAAGGCAGGCTATCATCTCGGATGCAGTATTTTACAACATGCCTGGCGTATCGGCCCCTACTTCTCGGTGGGAAATTATATTCGTCTATAACGTATCACAGCCTAACCTAACCCATCTAGCCCCTCGCTGGTAATGTTTTACAGAATCCCGTTCGTGCCGTCCCGTACGTCTCGGTTGGGACATTATATACGTCTATACCGTTATATATCCTAACCTAAGGCAGGCTATCATCTCGGATGCAGTATTTTACAACATTCCTGGCGTATCGGCCCCTACTTCTCGGTGCGAACATTATATACGTCTATAACGTATCACATCCTAACCTAACCCATCTAGCCCTTCGCTGGTAATGTTTTACAGAATCCCGTTCGTGCCGCCCCGTACGTTTCGGTTGGGACGTTATATACGTCTACAGCGATATATATCCTAACGTAAGGCAGGCTAACATCTCGGATGTAGTGTTTTACAACATTCCTGTCGTATCGGCCCCTACTTCTCGGTGGGAACATTATATTCGTCTATAACGTAATATAACCTAACCTAACACATCTAGACACTCGCTGGTAATGTTTTACAGAATCCCGTTCGTGACGTCCCGTACATCTCGGTTGGAATATTATATACGTCTATAGCGTTATATATCCTAACCTATGGCAGGCTATCATCTCGGATGTAGTGTTTTACAACATTCCAGGCGTATCGGCCCCTACTTCTTGGTGGGAACATTATATAGGTCTATAACGTAATATAACCTAACCTAACACATCTAGCCCCTCGCTGGTAATGTTTTACAGAATCCCGTTTGTGTCGTCCCGTACGTCTCGGTTGGGACATTATATACGTCTACAGCGTCATATATCCTAACCTAAGGCAGGCTATCGTCTCGGATGCAGTATTTTACAACATTCCTGGCATATCGGCCCCTACTTCTCGGAGGGAACATTATATACGTCTGTAACGTATCACAACCTAACCTAACCCATCTAGCCCCTCGCTGGTAATGTTTTACAGAATCCCGTTCGTGCCGTCCCGTACGTCTCGGTTGGTACATTATATACATCTATACCGTTATATATCCTAACCTAAGGCAGGCTATCATCTCGGATGCAGTATTTTACAACATTCCTGGCATATCGGCCCCTACTTCTCGGTGGGAACATTATATACGTCTATATCGTATCACAACCTAATCTAACCCATCCAGGCCCTCGCTGGTAATGTTTTACAGAATCCCGTTTGTGTCGTCCCGTACGTTTCGGTTGGCACCTTATATACGTCTACAGCGTTATATATCCTAACCTAAGGCAGGCTATCATCTCGGATGTAGTGTTTTACAACATTCCTGGCGTATCGGCCCCTACTTCTCGGTGCGAACATTATATACGTCTATAACGTATCACATCCTAACCTAACCCATCTAGCCCTTCGCTGGTAATGTTTTACAGAATCCCGTTCGTGACGTCCCGTACATCTCGGTTGGAATATTATATACGTCTATAGCGTTATATATCCTAAGCTAATGCAGGCTATCATCTCGGATGTAGTGTTTGACAACATTCCTGGCGTATCGGCCCCTACTTCTTGGTGGGAACATTATATAGGTCTATAACGTAATATAACCTAACCTAACACATCTAGCCCCTCGCTGGTAATGTTTTACAGAATCCCGGTCGCGTCGTCCTGTACGTCTCGGTTGGGACATTATATACGTCTACAGCGTTATATATCCTAACCTAAGGCAGGCTATCTTCTCGGATGCAGTATTTTACAACATGCCTGGCGTATCGGCCCCTACTTCTCGGTGGGAACATTATATACTGCTATAACGTATCACATTCTAACCTAACACATCTAGCCCCTCGCTGGTAATGTTTTACAGAATCGCTTTCGTGTCGTCCCGTACGTCTCGGTTGGGACATTATATACGTCTACAGCGTTATATATCCTAACCTAAGGCAGGCTATCATCTCGGATGTAGTGTTTTACAACATTCCTGGCGTATCGGCCCCTACTTCTCGGTGGGAACATTATATACGGCTATAACGTATCACATTCTAACCTAACACATCTAGCCCCTCGCTGGTAATGTTTTACAGAATCCCGTTCGTGCCGCCCCGTACGTCTCGGTTGGGACGTTATATACGTCTACAGCGATATATATCCTAACGTAAGGCAGGCTAACATCTCGGATGTAGTGTTTTACAACATTCCTGTCGTATCGGCCCTTACTTCTCGGTGGGAACATTATATTCGTCTATAACGTAATCTAACCTAACACATCTAGCCCCTCGCTGGTAATGTTTTACAGAATCCCGTTCGTGACGTCCCGTACATCTCGGTTGGAATATTATATACGTCTATAGCGTTATATATCCTAACCTATGGCAGGCTATCATCTCGGATGTAGTGTTTTACAACATTCCAGGCGTATCGGCCCCTACTTCTTGGTGGGAACATTATATAGGTCTATAACGTAATATAACCTAACCTAACACATCTAGCCCCTCGCTGGTAATGTTTTACAGAATCCCGTTTGTGTCGTCCCGTACGTCTCGGTTGGGACATTATATACGTCTACAGCGTCATATATCCTAACCTAAGGCAGGCTATCATCTCGGATGCAGTATTTTACAACATTCCTGGCATATCGGCCCCTACTTCTCGGAGGGAACATTATATACGTCTGTAACGTATCACAACCTAACCTAACCCATCTAGCCCCTCGCTGGTAATGTTTTACAGAATCCCGTTCGTGCCGTCCCGTACGTCTCGGTTGGTACATTATATACATCTATACCGTTATATATCCTAACCTAAGGCAGGCTATCATCTCGGATGCAGTATTTTACAACATTCCTGGCATATCGGCCCCTACTTCTCGGTGGGAACATTATATACGTCTATATCGTATCACAACCTAATCTAACCCATCCAGGCCCTCGCTGGTAATGTTTTACAGAATCCCGTTTGTGTCGTCCCGTACGTTTCGGTTGGCACATTATATACGTCTACAGCGTTATATATCCTAACCTAAGGCAGGCTATCATCTCGGATGTAGTGTTTTACAACATTCCTGGCGTATCGGCCCCTACTTCTCGGTGCGAACATTATATACGTCTATAACGTATCACATCCTAACCTAACCCATCTAGCCCTTCGCTGGTAATGTTTTACAGAATCCCGTTCGTGACGTCCCGTACATCTCGGTTGGAATATTATATACGTCTATAGCGTTATATATCCTAAGCTAATGCAGGCTATCATCTCGGATGTAGTGTTTGACAACATTCCTGGCGTATCGGCCCCTACTTCTTGGTGGGAACATTATATAGGTCTATAACGTAATATAACCTAACCTAACACATCTAGCCCCTCGCTGGTAATGTTTTACAGAATCCCGTTCGCGTCGTCCTGTACGTCTCGGTTGGGACATTATATACGTCTACAGCGTTATATATCCAAACCTAAGGCAGGCTATCTTCTCGGATGCAGTATTTTACAACATGCCGGGCGTATCGGCCCCTACTTCTCGGTGGGAACATTATATACTGCTATAACGTATCACATTCTAACCTAACACATCTAGCCCCTCGCTGGTAATGTTTTACAGAATCGCTTTCGTGTCGTCCCGTACGTCTCGGTTGGGACATTATATACGTCTACAGCGTTATATATCCTAACCTAAGGCAGGCTATCATCTCGGATGTAGTGTTTTACAACATTCCTGGCGTATCGGCCCCTACTTCTCGGTGGGAACATTATATACGGCTATAACGTATCACATTCTAACCTAACACATCTAGCCCCTCGCTGGTAATGTTTTACAGAATCCCGTTCGTGCCGCCCCGTACGTCTCGGTTGGGACGTTATATACGTCTACAGCGATATATATCCTAACGTAAGGCAGGCTAACATCTCGGATGTAGTGTTTTACAACATTCCTGTCGTATCGGCCCCTACTTCTCGGTGGGAACATTATATTCGTCTATAACGTAATCTAACCTAACACATCTAGCCCCTCGCTGGTAATGTTTTACAGAATCCCGTTCGTGACGTCCCGTACATCTCGGTTGGAATATTATATACGTCTATAGCGTTATATATCCTAACCTATGGCAGGCTATCATCTCGGATGTAGTGTTTTACAACATTCCAGGCGTATCGGCCCCTACTTCTTGGTGGGAACATTATATAGGTCTATAACGTAATATAACCTAACCTAACACATCTAGCCCCTCGCTGGTAATGTTTTACAGAATCCCGTTTGTGTCGTCCCGTACGTCTCGGTTGGGACATTATATACGTCTACAGCGTCATATATCCTAACCTAAGGCAGGCTATCATCTCGGATGCAGTATTTTACAACATTCCTGGCATATCGGCCCCTACTTCTCGGAGGGAACATTATATACGTCTGTAACGTATCACAACCTAACCTAACCCATCTAGCCCCTCGCTGGTAATGTTTTACAGAATCCCGTTCGTGCCGTCCCGTACGTCTCGGTTGGTACATTATATACATCTATACCGTTATATATCCTAACCTAAGGCAGGCTATCATCTCGGCTGCAGTATTTTACAACATTCCTGGCATATCGGCCCCTACTTCTCGGTGGGAACATTATATACGTCTATATCGTATCACAACCTAACCTAACACATCTAGCCCCTCGCTGGTAATGTTTTACAGAATCCCGTTTGTGTCGTCCCGTACGTTTCGGTTGGCACATTATATACGTCTACAGCGTTATATATCCTAACCTAAGGCAGGCTATCATCTCGGATGTAGTGTTTTACAACATTCCTGGCGTATCGGCCCCTACTTCTCGGTGCGAACATTATATACGTCTATAACGTATCACATCCTAACCTAACCCATCTAGCCCTTCGCTGGTAATGTTTTACAGAATCCCGTTCGTGACGTCCCGTACATCTCGGTTGGAATATTATATACGTCTATAGCGTTATATATCCTAAGCTAATGCAGGCTATCATCTCGGATGTAGTGTTTGACAACATTCCTGGCGTATCGGCCCCTACTTCTTGGTGGGAACATTATATAGGTCTATAACGTAATATAACCTAACCTAACACATCTAGCCCCTCGCTGGTAATGTTTTACAGAATCCCGTTCGCGTCGTCCTGTACGTCTCGGTTGGGACATTATATACGTCTACAGCGTTATATATCCTAACCTAAGGCAGGCTATCATCTCGGATGCAGTATTTTACAACATGCCTGGCGTATCGGCCCCTACTTCTCGGTGGGAACATTATATACTGCTATAACGTATCACATTCTAACCTAACACATCTAGCCCCTCGCTGGTAATGTTTTACAGAATCGCTTTCGTGTCGTCCCGTACGTCTCGGTTGGGACATTATATACGTCTACAGCGTTATATATCCTAACCTAAGGCAGGCTATCATCTCGGATGTAGTGTTTTACAACATTCCTGGCGTATCGGCCCCTACTTCTCGGTGGGAACATTATATACGGCTATAACGTATCACATTCTAACCTAACACATCTAGCCCCTCGCTGGTAATGTTTTACAGAATCCCGTTCGTGCCGCCCCGTACGTCTCGGTTGGGACGTTATATACGTCTAAAGCGATATATATTCTAACGTAAGGCAGGCTATCATCTCGGATGCAGTATTTTACAACATTCCTGGCGTATCGGCCCCTACTTCTCGGTGGGAACATTATATACGCCTATGACGTATCACAACATAACCTAACCCATCTAGCCCCTCGCTGGTAATTTTTTACAGAATCCCGTTCGTTCCGTCCCGTACGTCTCGGTTGGGACATTATATACGTCTACAGCGTCATATATCCTAACCTAAGGCAGGCTATGATCTCGGATGCAGTATTTTACAACATTCCTGGCGTATCGGCCCCTACTTCTCGGTGCGAACATTATATACGTCTATAACGTATCACATCCTAACCTAACCCATCTAGCCCTTCGCTGGTAATGTTTTACAGAATCCCGTTCGTGACGTCCCGTACATCTCGGTTGGAATATTATATACGTCTATAGCGTTATATATCCTAACCTATGGCAGGCTATCATCTCGGATGTAGTGTTTTACAACATTCCAGGCGTATCGGCCCCTACTTCTTGGTGGGAACATTATATAGGTCTATAACGTAATATAACCTAACCTAACACATCTAGCCCCTCGCTGGTAATGTTTTACAGAATCCCGTTTGTGTCGTCCCGTACGTCTCGGTTGGGACATTATATACGTCTACAGCGTCATATATCCTAACCTAAGGCAGGCTATCATCTCGGATGCAGTATTTTACAACATTCCTGGCGTATCGGCCCCTACTTCTCGGTGGGAACATTATATTCGTCTATTACGTATCACAACCTAACCTAATCCATCTAGCCCCTCGCTGGTAATGTTTTACAGAATCCCGTCCGTGCCGTCCCGTGCGTCTCGGTTGGGACGTTATATACGTCTAAAGCGATATATATTCTAACGTAAGGCAGGCTATCATCTCGGATGCAGTATTTTACAACATTCCTGGCGTATCGGCCCCTACTTCTCGGTGGGAACATTATATACGTCTATGACGTATCACAACATAACCTAACCCATCTAGCCCCTCGCTGGTAATTTTTTACAGAATCCCGTTCGTGCCGCCCCGTACGTTTCGGTTGGGACGTTATATACGTCTACAGCGATATATATCCTAACGTAAGGCAGGCTAACATCTCGGATGTAGTGTTTTACAACATTCCTGTCGTATCGGCCCCTACTTCTCGGTGGGAACATTATATTCGTCTATAACGTAATATAACCTAACCTAACACATCTAGACCCTCGCTGGTAATGTTTTACAGAATCCCGTTCGTGACGTCCCGTACATCTCGGTTGGAATATTATATACGTCTATAGCGTTATATATCCTAACCTATGGCAGGCTATCATCTCGGATGTAGTGTTTTACAACATTCCAGGCGTATCGGCCCCTACTTCTTGGTGGGAACATTATATAGGTCTATAACGTAATATAACCTAACCTAACACATCTAGCCCCTCGCTGGTAATGTTTTACAGAATCCCGTTTGTGTCGTCCCGTACGTCTCGGTTGGGACATTATATACGTCTACAGCGTCATATATCCTAACCTAAGGCAGGCTATCGTCTCGGATGCAGTATTTTACAACATTCCTGGCATATCGGCCCCTACTTCTCGGAGGGAACATTATATACGTCTGTAACGTATCACAACCTAACCTAACCCATCTAGCCCCTCGCTGGTAATGTTTTACAGAATCCCGTTCGTGCCGTCCCGTACGTCTCGGTTGGTACATTATATACATCTATACCGTTATATATCCTAACCTAAGGCAGGCTATCATCTCGGATGCAGTATTTTACAACATTCCTGGCATATCGGCCCCTACTTCTCGGTGGGAACATTATATACGTCTATATCGTATCACAACCTAATCTAACCCATCCAGGCCCTCGCTGGTAATGTTTTACAGAATCCCGTTTGTGTCGTCCCGTACGTTTCGGTTGGCACATTATATACGTCTACAGCGTTATATATCCTAACCTAAGGCAGGCTATCATCTCGGATGTAGTGTTTTACAACATTCCTGGCGTATCGGCCCCTACTTCTCGGTGCGAACATTATATACGTCTATAACGTATCACATCCTAACCTAACCCATCTAGCCCTTCGCTGGTAATGTTTTACAGAATCCCGTTCGTGACGTCCCGTACATCTCGGTTGGAATATTATATACGTCTATAGCGTTATATATCCTAAGCTAATGCAGGCTATCATCTCGGATGTAGTGTTTGACAACATTCCTGGCGTATCGGCCCCTACTTCTTGGTGGGAACATTATATAGGTCTATAACGTAATATAACCTAACCTAACACATCTAGCCCCTCGCTGGTAATGTTTTACAGAATCCCGTTCGCGTCGTCCTGTACGTCTCGGTTGGGACATTATATACGTCTACAGCGTTATATATCCTAACCTAAGGCAGGCTATCTTCTCGGATGCAGTATTTTACAACATGCCTGGCGTATCGGCCCCTACTTCTCGGTGGGAACATTATATACTGCTATAACGTATCACATTCTAACCTAACACATCTAGCCCCTCGCTGGTAATGTTTTACAGAATCGCTTTCGTGTCGTCCCGTACGTCTCGGTTGGGACATTATATACGTCTACAGCGTTATATATCCTAACCTAAGGCAGGCTATCATCTCGGATGTAGTGTTTTACAACATTCCTGGCGTATCGGCCCCTACTTCTCGGTGGGAACATTATATACGGCTATAACGTATCACATTCTAACCTAACACATCTAGCCCCTCGCTGGTAATGTTTTACAGAATCCCGTTCGTGCCGCCCCGTACGTCTCGGTTGGGACGTTATATACGTCTACAGCGATATATATCCTAACGTAAGGCAGGCTAACATCTCGGATGTAGTGTTTTACAACATTCCTGTCGTATCGGCCCCTACTTCTCGGTGGGAACATTATATTCGTCTATAACGTAATCTAACCTAACACATCTAGCCCCTCGCTGGTAATGTTTTACAGAATCCCGTTCGTGACGTCCCGTACATCTCGGTTGGAATATTATATACGTCTATAGCGTTATATATCCTAACCTATGGCAGGCTATCATCTCGGATGTAGTGTTTTACAACATTCCAGGCGTATCGGCCCCTACTTCTTGGTGGGAACATTATATAGGTCTATAACGTAATATAACCTAACCTAACACATCTAGCCCCTCGCTGGTAATGTTTTACAGAATCCCGTTTGTGTCGTCCCGTACGTCTCGGTTGGGACATTATATACGTCTACAGCGTCATATATCCTAACCTAAGGCAGGCTATCATCTCGGATGCAGTATTTTACAACATTCCTGGCATATCGGCCCCTACTTCTCGGAGGGAACATTATATACGTCTGTAACGTATCACAACCTAACCTAACCCATCTAGCCCCTCGCTGGTAATGTTTTACAGAATCCCGTTCGTGCCGTCCCGTACGTCTCGGTTGGTACATTATATACATCTATACCGTTATATATCCTAACCTAAGGCAGGCTATCATCTCGGATGCAGTATTTTACAACATTCCTGGCATATCGGCCCCTACTTCTCGGTGGGAACATTATATACGTCTATATCGTATCACAACCTAATCTAACCCATCCAGGCCCTCGCTGGTAATGTTTTACAGAATCCCGTTTGTGTCGTCCCGTACGTTTCGGTTGGCACATTATATACGTCTACAGCGTTATATATCCTAACCTAAGGCAGGCTATCATCTCGGATGTAGTGTTTTACAACATTCCTGGCGTATCGGCCCCTACTTCTCGGTGCGAACATTATATACGTCTATAACGTATCACATCCTAACCTAACCCATCTAGCCCTTCGCTGGTAATGTTTTACAGAATCCCGTTCGTGACGTCCCGTACATCTCGGTTGGAATATTATATACGTCTATAGCGTTATATATCCTAACCTATGGCAGGCTATCATCTCGGATGTAGTGTTTTACATCATTCCAGGCGTATCGGCCCCTACTTCTTGGTGGGAACATTATATAGGTCTATAACGTAATATAACCTAACCTAACACATCTAGCCCCTCGCTGGTAATGTTTTACAGAATCCCGTTTGTGTCGTCCCGTACGTCTCGGTTGGGACATTATATACGTCTACAGCGTCATATATCCTAACCTAAGGCAGGCTATCATCTCGGATGCAGTATTTTACAACATTCCTGGCATATCGGCCCCTACTTCTCGGAGGGAACATTATATACGTCTGTAACGTATCACAACCTAACCTAACCCATCTAGCCCCTCGCTGGTAATGTTTTACAGAATCCCGTTCGTGCCGTCCCGTACGTCTCGGTTGGTACATTATATACATCTATACCGTTATATATCCTAACCTAAGGCAGGCTATCATCTCGGATGCAGTATTTTACAACATTCCTGGCATATCGGCCCCTACTTCTCGGTGGGAACATTATATACGTCTATATCGTATCACAACCTAATCTAACCCATCCAGGCCCTCGCTGGTAATGTTTTACAGAATCCCGTTTGTGTCGTCCCGTACGTTTCGGTTGGCACATTATATACGTCTACAGCGTTATATATCCTAACCTAAGGCAGGCTATCATCTCGGATGTAGTGTTTTACAACATTCCTGGCGTATCGGCCCCTACTTCTCGGTGCGAACATTATATACGTCTATAACGTATCACATCCTAACCTAACCCATCTAGCCCTTCGCTGGTAATGTTTTACAGAATCCCGTTCGTGACGTCCCGTACATCTCGGTTGGAATATTATATACGTCTATAGCGTTATATATCCTAAGCTAATGCAGGCTATCATCTCGGATGTAGTGTTTGACAACATTCCTGGCGTATCGGCCCCTACTTCTTGGTGGGAACATTATATAGGTCTATAACGTAATATAACCTAACCTAACACATCTAGCCCCTCGCTGGTAATGTTTTACAGAATCCCGTTCGCGTCGTCCTGTACGTCTCGGTTGGGACATTATATACGTCTACAGCGTTATATATCCTAACCTAAGGCAGGCTATCTTCTCGGATGCAGTATTTTACAACATGCCTGGCGTATCGGCCCCTACTTCTCGGTGGGAACATTATATACTGCTATAACGTATCACATTCTAACCTAACACATCTAGCCCCTCGCTGGTAATGTTTTACAGAATCGCTTTCGTGTCGTCCCGTACGTCTCGGTTGGGACATTATATACGTCTACAGCGTTATATATCCTAACCTAAGGCAGGCTATCATCTCGGATGTAGTGTTTTACAACATTCCTGGCGTATCGGCCCCTACTTCTCGGTGGGAACATTATATACGGCTATAACGTATCACATTCTAACCTAACACATCTAGCCCCTCGCTGGTAATGTTTTACAGAATCCCGTTCGTGCCGCCCCGTACGTCTCGGTTGGGACGTTATATACGTCTACAGCGATATATATCCTAACGTAAGGCAGGCTAACATCTCGGATGTAGTGTTTTACAACATTCCTGTCGTATCGGCCCCTACTTCTCGGTGGGAACATTATATTCGTCTATAACGTAATCTAACCTAACACATCTAGCCCCTCGCTGGTAATGTTTTACAGAATCCCGTTCGTGACGTCCGGTACATCTCGGTTGGAATATTATATACGTCTATAGCGTTATATATCCTAACCTATGGCAGGCTATCATCTCGGATGTAGTGTTTTACAACATTCCAGGCGTATCGGCCCCTACTTCTTGGTGGGAACATTATATAGGTCTATAACGTAATATAACCTAACCTAACACATCTAGCCCCTCGCTGGTAATGTTTTACAGAATCCCGTTTGTGTCGTCCCGTACGTCTCGGTTGGGACATTATATACGTCTACAGCGTCATATATCCTAACCTAAGGCAGGCTATCATCTCGGATGCAGTATTTTACAACATTCCTGGCATATCGGCCCCTACTTCTCGGAGGGAACATTATATACGTCTGTAACGTATCACAACCTAACCTAACCCATCTAGCCCCTCGCTGGTAATGTTTTACAGAATCCCGTTCGTGCCGTCCCGTACGTCTCGGTTGGTACATTATATACATCTATACCGTTATATATCCTAACCTAAGGCAGGCTATCATCTCGGATGCAGTGTTTTACAACATTCCTGGCATATCGGCCCCTACTTCTCGGTGGGAACGTTATATACGTCTATATCGTATCACAACCTAATCTAACCCATCCAGGCCCTCGCTGGTAATGTTTTACAGAATCCCGTTTGTGTCGTCCCGTACGTTTCGGTTGGCACATTATATACGTCTACAGCGTTATATATCCTAACCTAAGGCAGGCTATTATCTCGGATGTAGTGTTTTACAACATTCCTGGCGTATCGGCCCCTACTTCTCGGTGCGAACATTATATACGTCTATAACGTATCACATCCTAACCTAACCCATCTAGCCCTTCGCTGGTAATGTTTTACAGAATCCCGTTCGTGACGTCCCGTACATCTCGGTTGGAATATTATATACGTCTATAGCGTTATATATCCTAAGCTAATGCAGGCTATCATCTCGGATGTAGTGTTTGACAACATTCCTGGCGTATCGGCCCCTACTTCTTGGTGGGAACATTATATAGGTCTATAACGTAATATAACCTAACCTAACACATCTAGCCCCTCGCTGGTAATGTTTTACAGAATCCCGTTCGCGTCGTCCTGTACGTCTCGGTTGGGACATTATATACGTCTACAGCGTTATATATCCTAACCTAAGGCAGGCTATCATCTCGGATGCAGTATTTTACAACATGCCTGGCGTATCGGCCCCTACTTCTCGGTGGGAACATTATATACTGCTATAACGTATCACATTCTAACCTAACACATCTAGCCCCTCGCTGGTAATGTTTTACAGAATCGCTTTCGTGTCGTCCCGTACGTCTCGGTTGGGACATTATATACGTCTACAGCGTTATATATCCTAACCTAAGGCAGGCTATCATCTCGGATGTAGTGTTTTACAACATTCCTGGCGTATCGGCCCCTACTTCTCGGTGGGAACATTATATACGGCTATAACGTATCACATTCTAACCTAACACATCTAGCCCCTCGCTGGTAATGTTTTACAGAATCCCGTTCGTGCCGCCCCGTACGTCTCGGTTGGGACGTTATATACGTCTACAGCGATATATATCCTAACGTAAGGCAGGCTAACATCTCGGATGTAGTGTTTTACAACATTCCTGTCGTATCGGCCCCTACTTCTCGGTGGGAACATTATATTCGTCTATAACGTAATCTAACCTAACACATCTAGCCCCTCGCTGGTAATGTTTTACAGAATCCCGTTCGTGACGTCCCGTACATCTCGGTTGGAATATTATATACGTCTATAGCGTTATATATCCTAACCTATGGCAGGCTATCATCTCGAATGTAGTGTTTTACAACATTCCAGGCGTATCGGCCCCTACTTCTTGGTGGGAACATTATATAGGTCTATAACGTAATATAACCTAACCTAACACATCTAGCCCCTCGCTGGTAATGTTTTACAGAATCCCGTTTGTGTCGTCCCGTACGTCTCGGTTGGGACATTATATACGTCTACAGCGTTATATATCCTAACCTAAGGCAGGCTATCATCTCGGATGTAGTGTTTTACAACATTCCTGGCGTATCGGCCCCTACTTCTCGGTGGGAACATTATATACGGCTATAACGTATCACATTCTAACCTAACACATCTAGCCCCTCGCTGGTAATGTTTTACAGAATCCCGTTCGTGCCGCCCCGTACGTCTCGGTTGGGACGTTATATACGTCTACAGCGATATATATCCTAACGTAAGGCAGGCTAACATCTCGGATGTAGTGTTTTACAACATTCCTGTCGTATCGGCCCCTACTTCTCGGTGGGAACATTATATTCGTCTATAACGTAATCTAACCTAACACATCTAGCCCCTCGCTGGTAATGTTTTACAGAATCCCGTTCGTGACGTCCCGTACATCTCGGTTGGAATATTATATACGTCTATAGCGTTATATATCCTAACCTATGGCAGGCTATTATCTCGGATGTAGTGTTTTACAACATTCCAGGCGTATCGGCCCCTACTTCTTGGTGGGAACATTATATAGGTCTATAACGTAATATAACCTAACCTAACACATCTAGCCCCTCGCTGGTAATGTTTTACAGAATCCCGTTTGTGTCGTCCCGTACGTCTCGGTTGGGACATTATATACGTCTACAGCGTTATATATCCTAACCTAATGCATGCTATCATCTCGGATGTAGTGTTTTACAACATTCCTGGCGTATCGGCCCCTACTTCTCGGTGGGAACATTATATACGGCTATAACGTATCACATTCTAACCTAACACACCTAGCCGCTCGCTGGTAATGTTTTACAGAATCCCGTTCGTGCCGCCCCGTACGTCTCGGTTGGGACGTTATATACGTCTACAGCGATATATATCCTAACGTAAGGCAGGCTAACATCTCGGATGTAGTGTTTTACAGCATTCCTGTCGTATCGGCCCCTACTTCTCGGTGGGAACATTATATTCGTCTATAACGTAATCTAACCTAACACATCTAGCCCCTCGCTGGTAATGTTTTACAGAATCCCGTTCGTGACGTCCCGTACATCTCGGTTGGAATATTATATACGTCTATAGCGTTATATATCCTAACCTATGGCAGGCTATCATCTCGGATGTAGTGTTTTACAACATTCCAGGCGTATCGGCCCCTACTTCTTGGTGGGAACATTATATAGGTCTATAACGTAATATAACCTAACCTAACACATCTAGCCCCTCGCTGGTAATGTTTTACAGAATCCCGTTTGTGTCGTCCCGTACGTCTCGGTTGGGACATTATATACGTCTACAGCGTTATATATCCTAACCTAAGGCAGGCTATCATCTCGGATGTAGTGTTTTACAACATTCCTGGCGTATCGGCCCCTACTTCTTGGTGGGAACATTATATAGGTCTATAACGTAATATAACCTAACCTAACACATCTAGCCCCTCGCTGGTAATGTTTTACAGAATCCCGTTCGCGTCGTCCTGTACGTCTCGGTTGGGAAATTATATACGTCTACAGCGTTATATATCCTAACCTAAGGCAGGCTATCATCTCGGATGCAGTATTTTACAACATGACTGGCGTATCGGCCCCTACTTCTCGGTGGGAACATTATATACATCTATGACGTATCACAACATAACCTAACCCATCTAGCCCCTCGCTGGTAATGTTTTACAGAATCCCGTTCGTTCCGTCCCGTACGTCTCGGTTGGGACATTATATACGTCTACAGCGTCATATATCCAAACCTAAGGCAGGCTATCATCTCGGATGCAGTATTTTACAACATTCCTGGCATATCGGCCCCTACTTCTCGGTGGGAACATTATATTCGTCTATAACGTAATATAACCTAACCTAACACATCTAGACCCTCGTTGGTAATGTTTTACAGAATCCCGTTCGTGACGTCCCGTACATCTCGGTTGGAATATTATATACGTCTATAGCGTTATATGTCCTAACCTATGGCAGGCTATCATCTCGGATGTAGTGTTTTACAACATTCCAGGCGTATCGGCCCCTACTTCTTGGTGGGAACATTATATAGGTCTATAACGTAATATAACCTAACCTAACACATCTAGCCCCGCGCTGGTAATGTTTTACAGAATCCCGTTTGTGTCGTCCCGTACGTCTCGGTTGGGACATTATATACGTCTACAGCGTCATATATCCTAACCTAAGGCAGGCTATCATCTCGGATGCAGTATTTTACAACATTCCCGGAATATCGGCCCCTACTTCTCGGAGGGAACATTATATACGTCTGTAACGTATCACAACCTAACCTAACCCATCTAGCCCCTCGCTGGTAATGTTTTACAGAATCCCGTTCGTGCCGTCCCGTACGTCTCGGTTGGTACATTATATACATCTATACCGTTATATATCCTAACCTAAGGCAGGCTATCATCTCGGATGCAGTATTTTACAACATTCCTGGCATATCGGCCCCTACTTCTCGGTGGGAACATTATATACGTCTATATCGTATCACAACCTAATCTAACCCATCCAGGCCCTCGCTGGTAATGTTTTACAGAATCCCGTTTGTGTCGTCCCGTACGTTTCGGTTGGCACATTATATACGTCTACAGCGTTATATATCCTAACCTAAGGCAGGCTATTACCTCGGATGTAGTGTTTTACAACATTCCTGGCGTATCGGCCCCTACTTCTCGGTGCGAACATTATATACGTCTATAACGTATCACATCCTAACCTAACCCATCTAGCCCTTCGCTGGTAATGTTTTACAGAATCCCGTTCGAGACGTCCCGTACATCTCGGTTGGAATATTATATACGTCTATAGCGTTATATATCCTAAGCTAATGCAGGCTATCATCTCGGATGTAGTGTTTGACAACATTCCTGGCGTATCGGCCCCTACTTCTTGGTGGGAACATTATATAGGTCTATAACGTAATATAACCTAACCTAACACATCTAGCCCCTCGCTGGTAATGTTTTACAGAATCCCGTTCGCGTCGTCCTGTACGTCTCGGTTGGGACATTATATACGTCTACAGCGTTATATATCCTAACCTAAGGCAGGCTATCATCTCGGATGCAGTATTTTACAACATGCCTGGCGTATCGGCCCCTACTTCTCGGTGGGAACATTATATACTGCTATAACGTATCACATTCTAACCTAACACATCTAGCCCCTCGCTGGTAATGTTTTACAGAATCGCTTTCGTGTCGTCCCGTACGTCTCGGTTGGGACATTATATACGTCTACAGCGTTATATATCCTAACCTAAGGCAGGCTATCATCTCGGATGTAGTGTTTTACAACATTCCTGTCGTATCGGCCCCTACTTCTCGGTGGGAACATTATATTCGTCTATAACGTAATCTAACCTAACACATCTAGCCCCTCGCTGGTAATGTTTTACAGAATCCCGTTCGTGACGTCCCGTACATCTCGGTTGGAATATTATATACGTCTATAGCGTTATATATCCTAACCTATGGCAGGCTATCATCTCGGATGTAGTGTTTTACAACATTCCAGGCGTATCGGCCCCTACTTCTTGGTGGGAACATTATATAGGTCTATAACGTAATATAACCTAACCTAACACATCTAGCCCCTCGCTGGTAATGTTTTACAGAATCCCGTTTGTGTCGTCCCGTACGTCTCGGTTGGGACATTATATACGTCTACAGCGTTATATATCCTAACCTAAGGCAGGCTATCATCTCGGATGTAGTGTTTTACAACATTCCTGGCGTATCGGCCCCTACTTCTCGGTGGGAACATTATATACGGCTATAACGTATCACATTCTAACCTAACACACCTAGCCGCTCGCTGGTAATGTTTTACAGAATCCCGTTCGTGCCGCCCCGTACGTCTCGGTTGGGACGTTATATACGTCTACAGCGATATATATCCTAACGTAAGGCAGGCTAACATCTCGGATGTAGTGTTTTACAGCATTCCTGTCGTATCGGCCCCTACTTCTCGGTGGGAACATTATATTCGTCTATAACGTAATCTAACCTAACACATCTAGCCCCTCGCTGGTAATGTTTTACAGAATCCCGTTCGTGACGTCCCGTACATCTCGGTTGGAATATTATATACGTCTATAGCGTTATATATCCTAACCTATGGCAGGCTATCATCTCGGATGTAGTGTTTTACAACATTCCAGGCGTATCGGCCCCTACTTCTTGGTGGGAACATTATATAGGACTATAACGTAATATAACCTAACCTAACACATCTAGCCCCTCGCTGGTAATGTTTTACAGAATCCCGTTTGTGTCGTCCCGTACGTCTCGGTTGGGACATTATATACGTCTACAGCGTTATATATCCTAACCTAAGGCAGGCTATCATCTCGGATGTAGTGTTTTACAACATTCCTGGCGTATCGGCCCCTACTTCTTGGTGGGAACATTATATAGGTCTATAACGTAATATAACCTAACCTAACACATCTAGCCCCTCGCTGGTAATGTTTTACAGAATCCCGTTCGCGTCGTCCTGTACGTCTCGGTTGGGAAATTATATACGTCTACAGCGTTATATATCCTAACCTAAGGCAGGCTATCATCTCGGATGCAGTATTTTACAACATGACTGGCGTATCGGCCCCTACTTCTCGGTGGGAACATTATATACATCTATGACTTATCACAACATAACCTAACCCATCTAGCCCCTCGCTGGTAATGTTTTACAGAATCCCGTTCGTTCCGTCCCGTACGTCTCGGTTGGGACATTATATACGTCTACAGCGTCATATATCCAAACCTAAGGCAGGCTATCATCTCGGATGCAGTATTTTACAACATTCCTGGCATATCGGCCCCTACTTCTCGGTGGGAACATTATATTCGTCTATAACGTAATATAACCTAACCTAACACATCTAGACCCTCGTTGGTAATGTTTTACAGAATCCCGTTCGTGACGTCCCGTACATCTCGGTTGGAATATTATATACGTCTATAGCGTTATATGTCCTAACCTATGGCAGGCTATCATCTCGGATGTAGTGTTTTACAACATTCCAGGCGTATCGGCCCCTACTTCTTGGTGGGAACATTATATAGGTCTATAACGTAATATAACCTAACCTAACACATCTAGACCCTCGTTGGTAATGTTTTACAGAATCCCCTTGTGTCGTCCCGTACGTCTCGGTTGGGACATTATATACGTCTACAGCGTCATATATCCTAACCTAAGGCAGGCTATCATCTCGGATGCAGTATTTTACAACATTCCCGGAATATCGGCCCCTACTTCTCGGAGGGAACATTATATACGTCTGTAACGTATCACAACCTAACCTAACCCATCTAGCCCCTCGCTGGTAATGTTTTACAGAATCCCGTTCGTGCCGTCCCGTACGTCTCGGTTGGTACATTATATACATCTATACCGTTATATATCCTAACCTAAGGCAGGCTATCATCTCGGATGCAGTATTTTACAACATTCCTGGCATATCGGCCCCTACTTCTCGGTGGGAACATTATATACGTCTATATCGTATCACAACCTAATCTAACCCATCCAGGCCCTCGCTGGTAATGTTTTACAGAATCCCGTTTGTGTCGTCCCGTACGTTTCGGTTGGCACATTATATACGTCTACAGCGTTATATATCCCAACCTAAGGCAGGCTATCATCTCGGATGTAGTGTTTTACAACATTCAAGGCGTATCGGCCGCTACTTCTTGGTGGGAACATTATATAGGTCTATAACGTAATATAACCTAACCTAACACATCTAGCCCCTCGCTGGTAATGTTTTACAGAATCCCGTTTGTGTCGTCCCGTACGTCTCGGTTGGGACATTATATACGTCTACAGCGTTATATATCCTAACCTAAGGCAGGCTATCATCTCGGATGTAGTGTTTTACAACATTCCTGGCGTATCGGCCCCTACTTCTTGGTGGGAACATTATATAGGTCTATAACGTAATATAACCTAACCTAACACATCTAGCCCCTCGCTGGTAATGTTTTACAGAATCCCGTTCGCGTCGTCCTGTACGTCTCGGTTGGGAAATTATATACGTCTACAGCGTTATATATCCTAACCTAAGGCAGGCTATCATCTCGGATGCAGTATTTTACAACATGACTGGCGTATCGGCCCCTACTTCTCGGTGGGAACATTATATACATCTATGACGTATCACAACATAACCTAACCCATCTAGCCCCTCGCTGGTAATGTTTTACAGAATCCCGTTCGTTCCGTCCCGTACGTCTCGGTTGGGACATTATATACGTCTACAGCGTCATATATCCAAACCTAAGGCAGGCTATCATCTCGGATGCAGTATTTTACAACATTCCCGGAATATCGGCCCCTACTTCTCGGAGGGAACATTATATACGTCTGTAACGTATCACAACCTAACCTAACCCATCTAGCCCCTCGCTGGTAATGTTTTACAGAATCCCGTTCGTGCCGTCCCGTACGTCTCGGTTGGTACATTATATACATCTATACCGTTATATATCCTAACCTAAGGCAGGCTATCATCTCGGATGCAGTATTTTACAACATTCCTGGCATATCGGCCCCTACTTCTCGGTGGGAACATTATATACATCTATATCGTATCACAACCTAATCTAACCCATCCAGGCCCTCGCTGGTAATGTTTTACAGAATCCCGTTTGTGTCGTCCCGTACGTTTCGGTTGGCACATTATATACGTCTACAGCGTTATATATCCTAACCTAAGGCAGGCTATCATCTCGGATGTAGTGTTTTACAACATTCCAGGCGTATCGGCCCCTACTTCTTGGTGGGAACATTATATAGGTCTATAACGTAATATAACCTAACCTAACACATCTAGCCCCTCGCTGGTAATGTTTTACAGAATCCCGTTTGTGTCGTCCCGTACGTCTCGGTTGGGACATTATATACGTCTACAGCGTTATATATCCTAACCTAAGGCAGGCTATCATCTCGGATGTAGTGTTTTACAACATTCCTGGCGTATCGGCCCCTACTTCTCGGTGGGAACATTATATACGGCTATAACGTATCACATTCTAACCTAACACACCTAGCCGCTCGCTGGTAATGTTTTACAGAATCCCGTTCGTGCCGCCCCGTACGTCTCGGTTGGGACGTTATATACGTCTACAGCGATATATATCCTAACGTAAGGCAGGCTAACATCTCGTATGTAGTATTTTACAACATTCCTGGCGTATCGGCCCCTACTTCTCGGTGGGAACATTATATACGGCTATAACGTATCACATTCTAACCTAACACACCTAGCCGCTCGCTGGTAATGTTTTACAGAATCCCGTTCGTGCCGCCCCGTACGTCTCGGTTGGGACGTTATATACGTCTACAGCGATATATATCCTAACGTAAGGCAGGCTAACATCTCGGATGTAGTGTTTTACAGCATTCCTGTCGTATCGGCCCCTACTTCTCGGTGGGAACATTATATTCGTCTATAACGTAATCTAACCTAACACATCTAGCCCCTCGCTGGTAATGTTTTACAGAATCCCGTTCGTGACGTCCCGTACATCTCGGTTGGAATATTATATACGTCTATAGCGTTATATATCCTAACCTATGGCAGGCTATCATCTCGGATGTAGTGTTTTACAACATTCCAGGCGTATCGGCCCCTACTTCTTGGTGGGAACATTATATAGGTCTATAACGTAATATAACCTAACCTAACACATCTAGCCCCTCGCTGGTAATGTTTTACAGAATCCCGTTTGTGTCGTCCCGTACGTCTCGGTTGGGACATTATATACGTCTACAGCGTTATATATCCTAACCTAAGGCAGGCTATCATCTCGGATGTAGTGTTTTACAACATTCCTGTCGTATCGGCCCCTACTTCTTGGTGGGAACATTATATAGGTCTATAACGTAATATAACCTAACCTAACACATCTAGCCCCTCGCTGGTAATGTTTTACAGAATCCCGTTCGCGTCGTCCTGTACGTCTCGGTTGGGAAATTATATACGTCTACAGCGTTATATATCCTAACCTAAGGCAGGCTATCATCTCGGATGCAGTATTTTACAACATGACTGGCGTATCGGCCCCTACTTCTCGGTGGGAACATTATATACATCTATGACGTATCACAACATAACCTAACCCATCTAGCCCCTCGCTGGTAATGTTTTACAGAATCCCGTTCGTTCCGTCCCGTACGTCTCGGTTGGGACATTATATACGTCTACAGCGTCATATATCCAAACCTAAGGCAGGCTATCATCTCGGATGCAGTATTTTACAACATTCCTGGCATATCGGCCCCTACTTCTCGGTGGGAACATTAAATACGTCTATAACGTATCGCAACCTAATCTAACCCATCCCGGCCCTCGCTGGTAATGTTTTACAGAATCCCGTTCCTGTCGTCCCGTACGTCTCGGTTGGGACATTATAAACGTCTACAGCGATATATATCCTAACCTAAGGCAGGCTATGATCTCGGATGCAGTATTTTACAACATTCCTGGCATATCGGCCTCTACTTCTCGGTGGGAACATTATATACGTCTATAACGTATAACAACCTAATCTTACCCATCCAGGCCCTCGCTGGTAATGTTTTACAGAATCCCGTTCCTGCCGTCCGGTACGTCTCGGTTGGAACATTATAAACGTCTACAGCGATACATATCCTAACCTAAGGCATGCTAACATCTCGGATGTAGTAGTTTACAACATTCCTGGAGTATCGGCCCGTACTTCTCGGTGGGAACATTATATAGGTCTATAACGTAATATAACCTAACCTATCACATCTAGCCCCTCGCTGGTAATGTTTTACAGAGTCCCGTTCGTGTCGTCCCGTACGTCTCGGCTGGGACATTATATACGTCTACAGCTTTATATATCCTAACCTAAGGCAGGCTATCATCTCGGATGCAGTATTTTACAACATGCCTGGCGTATCGGCCCCTACTTCTCGGTGGGATCATTATATACGTCTATAACGTATCACAACCTAACCTAACCCATCTAGCCCCTCGCTGGTAATGTTTTACAGAATCCCGTTAGTGCCGTCCCGTACGTTTCGGTTGGCACATTATATACGTCTACAGCGTTATATACCCTAACCTAAGGCAGGCTATCATCTCGGATGTAGTGTTTTACAACATTCCTGGCGTATCGGCCCCTACTTCTCGGTGCGAACATTATATACGTCTATAACGTATCACAACCAAACCTAACCCATCTAGCCCCTCGCTGGTAATGTTTTACAGAAACCCGTTCGTGACGTCCCGTACATCTCGGTTGGAATATTATATACGTCTATAGCGTTATATATCCTAGCCTATGGCAGGCTATAATCTCGGACGTAGTATTTTACAACATTCCTGGCGTATCGGCCCCTACTTCTCGGTGGGAACATTATATAGGTCTATAACGTAATATAACCTAACCTATCACATCTAGCCCCTCGCTGGTAATGTTTTACAGAGTCCCGTTCGTCTCGTCCCGTACGTCCTGGCTGGGACATTATATACGTCTACAGCGTTATATATCCTAACCTAAGGCAGGCTATCATCTCGGATGCAGTATTTTACAACATGCCTGGCGTATCGGCCCCTACTTCTCGGTGGGAACATTATATACGTCTATAACGTATCACAACCTAACCTAACCCATCTAGCCCCTCGCTGGTAATGTTTTACAGAATCCCGTTCGTGCCGTCCCGTACGTCTCGGTTGGGACGTTATATACGTCTACTGCGATATATATCCTAACGTAAGGCAGGCTACCATGTCGGATGCAGTATTTTACAACATTCCTGGCATATCGGCCCCTACTTCTCGGTGGGAACATTATATACGCCTATAACGTATCACAATCTAATCTAACCCATCCAAGCCCTCGCTGGTAATGTTTTACAGAATCCCGTTCCTGTCGTCCCGTACGTCTCGGTTGGGACATTATAAACGTCTACAGCGATATATATCCTAACGTAAGGCAGGCTAACATCTCGGAAGCAGTATTTTACAACATTCCTGGCGTAGCGGCCCCTACTTCTCGGTGGGAACATTATATTCGTCTATAACGTAATATAAACTAACCTAACACATCTAGCCCCTCGCTGGTAATGTTTTACAGAATCCCGTTCGTGACGTCCCGCACATCTCGGTTGGAATATTATATACGTCTATAGCGTTATATATCCTAACCTAAGGCAGGCTATCATCTCGGATGTAGTATTTTACAACATTCCTGTCGTATCGGCCCCTACTTCTTGGTGGGAACATTATATAGGTCTATAACGTAATATAACCTAACCTAACACATCTAGCCCCTTGCTGGTAATATTTTACAGAATCCCGTTCGTGACGTCCCGTACGTCTAGGTTGGGACATTATATACGTTTATAGCGTTATATATCCTAACCTAAGGCAGGCTAATATCTCGGATGTAGTATTTTACAACATTCCTGGCGTATCGGCACCTACTTCTCGGTGGGAACATTATATACGTCTATAACGTAATATAACCTAACCTAATCCATCTAGCCCCTCGCTGGTAATGTTTTACAGAATCCCGTTCGTGTCGTCCCGTACGTCTCGGTTGGGAGATTATATACGTCTACAGCGTTATATATCCTAACCTAAGGCAGGCTATCATCTCGGATGCAGTAATTTACAACAAGCCTGTCGTATCGGCCCCTACTTCTCGGTGGGAACATTATATTCGTCTATAACGTAATATAACGTAACCTAACACATCTAGACCCTCGCTGGTAATGTTTTACAGAATCCCGTTCGTGTCGTCCCGTACATCTCGGTTGGAATATTATATACGTCTATAGCGTTATATATCCTAACCTAAGGCAGGCTATCATCTCGGATGTAGTATTTTACAACATCCTGGCGTATCGGCCCCTACTTCTTGGTGGGAACACTATATAGGTCTATAGCGTAATATAACTTAACCTAACACATCTAGCCCCTCGCTGGTAATGTTTTACAGAATCCCGTTTGTGTCGTCCCGTACGTTTCGGTTGGGACGTTATATACGTCTACAGCGTTATATATCCTAACCTAAGGCAGGCTATCATCTGGGATGCCGTATTTTACAACATTCCTGGCATATCGGCCCCTACTTCTCGGTGGGAACATTATATTCGTCTATTACGTAATATAATCTAACCTATCACATCTAGCCCCTCGCTGGTAATGTTTTACAGAATCCCGTTCGTGACGTCCCGCACATCTCGGTTGTAATATTATATACGTCTATAGCGTTATATATCCCAACCTAAGGCAGGCTATAATCTCGGATACATTATTTTCCGCCATTCCTGGCGTATCGGCACCTACTTCTCGGTGGGAACATTATATACGTCTATAACGTAATATAACCTAACCTATCACATCTAGCCCCTCGCTGGTAATGTTTTACAGAGTCCCGTTCGTGTCGTCCCGTACGTCTCGGTTGGGACATTATATACGTCTACAGCGTTATATATCCTAACCTAAGGCAGGCTATCATCTCGGATGCAGTATTTTACAACATGACTGGCGTATCGGCCCCTACTTCTCGGTGGGAACATTATATACATCTATGTACGTATCACAACATAACCTAACCCATCTAGCCCCTCGCTGGTAATGTTTTACAGAATCCCGTTCGTTCCGTCCCGTACGTCTCGGTTGGGACATTATATACGTCTACAGCGTCATATATCCAAACCTAAGGCAGGCTATCATCTCGGATGCAGTATTTTACAACATTCCTGGCATATCGGCCCCTACTTCTCGGTGGGAACATTAAATACGTCTATAACGTATCGCAACCTAATCTAACCCATCCCGGCCCTGGCTGGTAATGTTTTACAGAATCCCGTTCCTGTCGTCCCGTACGTCTCGGTTGGGACATTATAAACGTCTACAGCGATATATATCCTAACCTAAGGCAGGCTATCATCTCGGATGCAGTATTTTACAACATTCCTGGCATATCGGCCTCTACTTCTCGGTGGGAACATTATATACGTCTATAACGTATAACAACCTAATCTTACCCATCCAGGCCCTCGCTGGTAATGTTTTACAGAATCCCGTTCCTGCCGTCCCGTACGTCTCGGTTGGGACATTATAAACGTCTACAGCGATACATATCCTAACCTAAGGCATGCTAACATCTCGGATGTAGTAGTTTACAACATTCCTGGAGTATCGGCCCGTACTTCTCGGTGGGAACATTATATAGGTCTATAACGTAATATAACCTAACCTATCACATCTAGCCCCTCGCTGGTAATGTTTTACAGAGTCCCGTTAGTGCCGTCCCGTACGTTTCGGTTGGCACATTATATACGTCTACAGCGTTATATACCCTAACCTAAGGCAGGCTATCATCTCGGATGTAGTGTTTTACAACATTCCTGGCGTATCGGCCCCTACTTCTCGGTGCGAACATTATATACGTCTATAACGTATCACAGCCAAACCTAACCCATCTAGCCCCTCGCTGGTAATGTTTTACAGAAACCCGTTCGTGACGTCCCGTACATCTCGGTTGGAATATTATATACGTCTATAGCGTTATATATCCTAGCCTATGGCAGGCTATAATCTCGGACGTAGTATTTTACAACATTCCTGGCGTATCGGCCCCTACTTCTCGGTGGGAACATTATATAGGTCTATAACGTAATACAATCTAACCTATCACATCTAGCCCCTCGCTGGCAATGTTTTACAGAGTACCGTTCGTGTCGTCCCGTACGTCTCGGTTGGGACATTATATACGTCTACAGCGTTATATATCCTAACCTAAGGCAGGCTATAATCTCGGATGTAGTATTTTACAACATTCCTGGCGTATCGGCCCCTACTTCTCGGTGGGAACATTATATAGGTCTATAACGTAATACAATCTAACCTATCACATCTAGCCCCTCGCTGGTAATGTTTTACAGAACCCCGTTCGTGACGTCCCGTACATCTCGGTTGGAATATTATATACGTCTATAGCGTTATATATACTAACCTAAGGCAGGCCATAATCTCGGATGTAGTATTTTACAACATTCCTGGCGTATCGGCCCCTACTTCTCGTTGGGAACATTATATAGGTCTACAACGTAATATAACCTAACCTATCACATCTAGCCCCTCGCTGGTAATGTTTTACAGAGTCCCGTTCGTCTCGTCCCGTACGTCCTGGCTGGGACATTATATACGTCTACAGCGTTATATATCCTAACCTAAGGCAGGCTATCATCTCGGATGCAGTATTTTACAACATGCCTGGCGTATCGGCCCCTACTTCTCGGTGGGAACATTATATACGTCTATAACGTATCACAACCTAACCTAACCCATCTAGCCCCTCGCTGGTAATGTTTTACAGAATCCCGTTCGTGCCGTCCCGTACGTCTCGGTTGGGACGTTATATACGTCTACTGCGATATATATCCTAACGTAAGGCAGGCTACCATGTCGGATGCAGTATTTTACAACATTCCTGGCATATCGGCCCCTACTTCTCGGTGGGAACATTATATACGCCTATAACGTATCACAATCTAATCTAACCCATCCAAGCCCTCGCTGGTAATGTTTTACAGAATCCCGTTCCTGTCGTCCCGTACGTCTCGGTTGGGACATTATAAACGTCTACAGCGATATATATCCTAACGTAAGGCAGGCTAACATCTCGGAAGCAGTATTTTACAACATTCCTGGCGTATCGGCCCCTACTTCTCGGTGGGAACATTATATTCGTCTATAACGTAATATAAACTAACCTAACACATCTAGCCCCTCGCTGGTAATGTTTTACAGAATCCCGTTCGTGACGTCCCGCACATCTCGGTTGGAATATTATATACGTCTATAGCGTTATATATCCTAACCTAAGGCAGGCTATCATCTCGGATGTAGTATTTTACAACATTCCTGTCGTATCGGCCCCTACTTCTTGGTGGGAACATTATATAGGTCTATAACGTAATATAACCTAACCTAACACATCTAGCCCCTTGCTGGTAATATTTTACAGAATCCCGTTCGTGACGTCCCGTACGTCTAGGTTGGGACATTATATACGTTTATAGCGTTATATATCCTAACCTAAGGCAGGCTAATATCTCGGATGTAGTATTTTACAACATTCCTGGCGTATCGGCACCTACTTCTCGGTGGGAACATTATATACGTCTATAACGTAATATAACCTAACCTAATCCATCTAGCCCCTCGCTGGTAATGTTTTACAGAATCCCGTTCGTGTCGTCCCGTACGTCTCGGTTGGGACATTATATACGTCTACAGCGTTATATATCCTAACCTAAGGCAGGCTATCATCTCGGATGCAGTAATTTACAACAAGCCTGTCGTATCGGCCTCTACTTCTCGGTGGGAACATTATATTCGTCTATAACGTAATATAACGTAACCTAACACATCTAGACCCTCGCTGGTAATGTTTTACAGAATCCCGTTCGTGTCGTCCCGTACATCTCGGTTGGAATATTATATACGTCTATAGCGTTATATATCCTAACCTAAGGCAGGCTATCATCTCGGATGTAGTATTTTACAACATCCTGGCGTATCGGCCCCTACTTCTTGGTGGGAACACTATATAGGTCTATAGCGTAATATAACTTAACCTAACACATCTAGCCCCTCGCTGGTAATGTTTTACAGAATCCCGTTTGTGTCGTCCCGTACGTTTCCGTTGGGACATTATATACGTCTACAGCGTTATATATCCTAACCTAAGGCAGGCTATCATCTGGGATGCAGTATTTTACAACATTCCTGGCATATCGGCCCCTACTTCTCGGTGGGAACATTATATTCGTCTATTACGTAATATAATCTAACCTATCACATCTAGCCCCTCGCTGGTAATGTTTTACAGAATCCCGTTCGTGACGTCCCGCACATCTCGGTTGTAATATTATATACGTCTATAGCGTTATATATCCCAACCTAAGGCAGGCTATAATCTCGGATACATTATTTTCCGCCATTCCTGGCGTATCGGCACCTACTTCTCGGTGGGAACATTATATACGTCTATAACGTAATATAACCTAACCTAACACATCTGGCCCCTCGCTGGCAATGTTTTACAGAGTCCCGTTCGTGTCGTCCCGTACGTCTCGGTTGGGACATTATATACGTCTACAGCGTTATATATCCTAACCTAAGGCAGGCTATCATCTCGGATGCAGTATTTTACAACAAGCCTGTCGTATCGGCCCCTACTTCTCGGTGGGAACATTATATTCGTCTATAACGTAATATAACCTAACCTAACACATCTAGACCCTCGCTGGTAATGTTTTACAGAATCCTGTTTGTGCCGTCCCGTACGTCTCGGTTGGGACATTATATACGTCTACAGCATTATATATCCTAACCTAAGGCAGGCTATCATCTCGGATGTAGTGTTTTACAACATTCCTGGCGTATCGGTCCCTACTTCTCGGTGGGAACATTATATACGTCTATAACGTATCACATCCTAACCTAACACATCTAGCCCCTCGCTGGTAATGTTTTACAGAATCCCGTTCGTGACGTCCCGTACATCTCGGTTGGAATATTATATACGTCTATAGCGTTATATATCCTAACCTAAGGCAGGCTATAATCTCGGATGTAGTATTTTACAACATTCCTGGCGTATCGGCCCCTACTTCTCGGTGGGAACATTATATACGTCTATAACGTATCACATCCTAACTTAACACAACTAGCCACTCGCTGGTAATGTTTTACAGAATCCCGTTCCTGTCGTCCCGTACGTCTCGGTTGGGACATTATAAACGTCTACAGCGATATATATTCTAACGTAAGGCAGGCTAACATCTCGTATGTAGTATTTTACAACATTCCTGGCGTATCGGCCCCTACTTCTCGGTGGGAACATTATATTCGTCTATTACGTATCACAACCTAACCTAATCCATCTAGCCCCTCGCTGGTAATGTTTTACAGAATCCCGTCCGTGCCGTCCCGTGCGTCTCGGTTGGGGCGTTATATACGTCTAAAGCGATATATATTCTAACGTAAGGCAGGCTATCATCTCGGATGCAGTATTTTACAACATTCCTGGCGTATCGGCCCCTACTTCTCGGTGGGAACATTATATACGTCTATGACGTATCACAACATAACCTAACCCATCTAGCCCCTCGCTGGTAATTTTTTACAGAATCCCGTTCGTTCCGTCCCGTACGTCTCGGTTGGGACATTATATACGTCTACAGCGTCATATATCCAAACCTAAGGCAGGCTATCATCTCGGATGCAGTATTTTACAACATTCCTGGCATATCGGCCCCTACTTCTCGGTGGGAACATTAAATACGTCTATAACGTATCGCAACCTAATCTAACCCATCCAGGCCCTCGCTGGTAATGTTTTACAGAATCCCGTTCCTGTCGTCCCGTACGTCTCGGTTGGGACATTATAAACGTTTACAGCGATATATATCCTAACCTAAGGCAGGCTATGATCTCGGATGCAGTATTTTACAACATTCCTGGCATATCGGCCTCTACTTCTCGGTGGGAACATTATATACGTCTATAACGTATAACAACCTAACCTAACCCATCTAGCCCCTCGCTGGTAATGTTTTACAGAATCCCGTTCGTGCCGTCCCGTACGTCTCGGTTGGGACGTTATATACGTCTACTGCGATATATATCCTAACGTAAGGCAGGCTAACATCTCGTATGTAGTATTTTACAACATTCCTGGCGTATCGGCCCCTACTTCTCGGTGGGAACATTATATTCGTCTATTACGTAATATAACCTAACCTATCACATCTAGCCCCTCGCTGGTAATGTTTTACAGAGTCCCGTTCGTGACGTCCCGTACGTCTAGGTTGGGACATTATATACGTCTATAGCGTTATATATCCTAACCTAAGGCAGGCTAATATCTCGGATGTAGTATTTTACAACATTCCTGGCGTATCGGCCCCTACTTCTCGGTGGGAACATTATATTCGTCTATAACGTAATATAACCTAACCTAACACATCTAGCCTCTCGCTGGTATTGTTTTACAGAATCCCGTTTGTGTCGTCCCGTACGTTTCTTTTGGGACATTATATACGTCTACAGCGCTATATATCCTAACCTAAGGCAGGCTATCATCTCGGATGCAGTATTTTACAACATTCCTGGCATATCGGCCCCTACTTCTCGGTGGGAACATTATATACGTCTATAACGTATCACAACCTAATCTAACCCAACCAGGCCCTCGCTGGTAATGTTTTACAGAATCCCGTTCTTGTCGTCCCGTACGTCTGGGTTGGGACATTATATACGTCTACAGCGTCATATATCCAAACCTAAGGCAGGCTAACATCTCGTATGTAGTATTTTACAACATTCCTGGCGTATCGGCCCCTACTTCTCGGTGGGAACATTATATTCGTCTATTACGTAATATAACCTAACCTATCACATCTAGCCCCTCGCTGGTAATGTTTTACAGAGTCCCGTTCGTGTCGTCCCGTACGTCTCGGCTGGGACATTATATACGTCTACAGCGTTATATATCCTAACCTAAGGCAGGCTATCATCTCGGATGCAGTATTTTACAACATGCCTGGCGTATCGGCCCCTACTTCTCGGTGGGAACATTATATACGTCTATAACGTATCACAACCTAACCTAACCCATCTAGCCCCTCGCTGGTAATGTTTTACAGAATCCCGTTCGTGCCGTCCCGTACGTCTCGGTTGGGACGTTATATACGTCTACTGCGATATATATCCTAACGTAAGGCAGGCTACCATGTCGGATGCAGTATTTTACAACATTCCTGGCATATCGGCCCCTACTTCTCGGTGGGAACATTATATACGCCTATAACGTATCACAATCTAATCTAACCCATCCAAGCCCTTGCTGGTAATGTTTTACAGAATCCCGTTCCTGTCGTCCCGTACGTCTCGGTTGGGACATTATAAACGTCTACAGCGATATATATCCTAACGTAAGGCAGGCTAACATCTCGGAAGCAGTATTTTACAACATTCCTGGCGTATCGGCCCCTACTTCTCGGTGGGAACATTATATTCGTCTATAACGTAATATAAACTAACCTAACACATCTAGCCCCTCGCTGGTAATGTTTTACAGAATCCCGTTCGTGACGTCCCGTACGTCTCGGTTGGGACGTTATATACGTCTACAGCGATATATATCCTAACGTAAGGCAGGCTAACATCTCGGATGTAGTGTTTTACATCATTCCTGGCGTATCGGCCCCTACGTCTCGGTGGGAACATTATATAGGTCTATAACGTAATATAACCTAACCTAACACATCTAGCCCCTCGCTGGTAATGTTTTACAGAATCCCGTTCGTGAAGTCCCGTACATCTCGGTTGGAATATTATATACGTCTATAGCTTTACATATCCTAACCTAAGGCAGGCTATAATCTCGGATGTAGTAGTTTACAACATTCCTGGCGTATCGGCCCGTACTTCTCGGTGGGAACATTATATAGGTCTATAACGTAATATAACCTAACCTATCACATCTAGCCCCTCGCTGGTAATGTTTTACAGAGTCCCGTTCTTGTCGTCCCGTACGTCTCGGCTGGGACATTATATACGTCTACAGCGTTATATATCCTAACCTAAGGCAGGCTATCATCTCGGATGCAGTATTTTACAACATGCCTGGCGTATCGGCCCCTACTTCTCGGTGGGAACATTATATACGTCTATAACGTATCACAACCTAACCTAACCCATCTAGCCCCTCGCTGGTAATGTTTTACAGAATCCCGTTCGTGCCGTCCCGTACGTCTCGGTTGGGACGTTATATACGTCTACTGCGATATATATCCTAACGTAAGGCAGGCTACCATGTCGGATGCAGTATTTTACAACATTCCTGGCATATCGGCCCCTACTTCTCGGTGGGAACATTATATACGCCTATAACGTATCACAATCTAATCTAACCCATCCAAGCCCTCGCTGGTAATGTTTTACAGAATCCCGTTCCTGTCGTCCCGTACGTCTCGGTTGGGACATTATAAACGTCTACAGCGATATATATCCTAACGTAAGGCAGGCTAACATCTCGGAAGCAGTATTTTACAACATTCCTGGCGTATCGGCCCCTACTTCTCGGTGGGAACATTATATTCTTCTATAACGTAATATAACCTAACCTAACACATCTAGACCCTCGCTGGTAATGTTTTACAGAATCCCGTTCGTGTCGTCCCGTACATCTCGGTTGGAATATTATATACGTCTATAGCGTTATATATCCTAACCTAAGGCAGGCTATCATCTCGGATGTAGTATTTTACAACATCCTGGCGTATCGGCCCCTACTTCTTGGTGGGAACACTATATAGGTCTATAGCGTAATATAACTTAACCTAACACATCTAGCCCCTCGCTGGTAATGTTTTACAGAATCCCGTTTGTGTCGTCCCGTACGTTTCGGTTGGGACATTATATACGTCTACAGCGTTATATATCCTAACCTAAGGCAGGCTATCATCTCGGATGCAGTATTTTACAACATTCCTGGCGTATCGGCCCCTACTTCTCGGTGGGAACATTATATTCGTCTATAACGTAATATAACCTAACCTAACACATCTAGCCCCTCGCTGGTAATGTTTTACAGAATCCCGTTCGTGACGTCCCGTACATCTCGGTTGGAATATTATATACGTCTATAGCGTTATATATCCTAACCTAAGGCAGGCTATCATCTCGGATACAGTATTTTCCGCCATTCCTGGCGTATCGGCACCTACTTCTCGGTGGGAACATTATATACGTCTATAACGTAATATAACCTAACCTAACACATCTAGCCCCTCGCTGGCAATGTTTTACAGAGTACCGTTCGTGTCGTCCCGTACGTCTCGGTTGGGACATTATATACGTCTACAGCGTTATATATCCTAACCTAAGGCAGGCTATCATCTCGGATGCAGTATTTTACAGCATGCCTGGCGTATCGGCCCCTACTTCTCGGTGGGAACATTATATAGGTCTATAACGTATCGCAACCCAACCTAATCCATCTAGCCTCTCGCTGGTAATGTTTTACAGAGTCCCGTTCGTGTCGTCCCGTACGTCTCGGTTGGGACATTATATACGTCTACAGCGTTATATATCCTAACCTAAGGCAGGCTATCATCTCGGATGCAGTATTTTACAACAAGCCTGTCGTATCGGCCCCTACTTCTCGGTGGGAACATTATATTCGTCTATAACGTAATATAACCTAACCTAACACATCTAGACCCTCGCTGGTAATGTTTTACAGAATCCCGTTCGTGTCGTCCCGTACATCTCGGTTGGAATATTATATACGTCTATAGCGTTATATATCCTAACCTAAGGCAGGCTATCATCTCGGATGTAGTATTTTACAACATTCCTGTCGTATCGGCCCCTACTTCTTGGTGGGAACATTATATAGGTCTATAACGTAATATAACCTAACCTAACACATCTAGCCCCTTGCTGGTAATATTTTACAGAATCCCGTTCGTGACGTCCCGTACGTCTAGGTTGGGACATTATATACGTTTATAGCGTTATATATCCTAACCTAAGGCAGGCTAATATCTCGGATGTAGTATTTTACAACATTCCTGGCGTATCGGCACCTACTTCTCGGTGGGAACATTATATACGTCTATAACGTAATATAACCTAACCTAATCCATCTAGCCCCTCGCTGGTAATGTTTTACAGAATCCCGTTCGTGTCGTCCCGTACGTCTCGGTTGGGAGATTATATACGTCTACAGCGTTATATATCCTAACCTAAGGCAGGCTATCATCTCGGATGCAGTAATTTACAACAAGCCTGTCGTATCGGCCCCTACTTCTCGGTGGGAACATTATATTCGTCTATAACGTAATATAACGTAACCTAACACATCTAGACCCTCGCTGGTAATGTTTTACAGAATCCCGTTCGTGTCGTCCCGTACATCTCGGTTGGAATATTATATACGTCTATAGCGTTATATATCCTAACCTAAGGCAGGCTATCATCTCGGATGTAGTATTTTACAACATCCTGGCGTATCGGCCCCTACTTCTTGGTGGGAACACTATATAGGTCTATAGCGTAATATAACTTAACCTAACACATCTAGCCCCTCGCTGGTAATGTTTTACAGAATCCCGTTTGTGTCGTCCCGTACGTTTCGGTTGGGACGTTATATACGTCTACAGCGTTATATATCCTAACCTAAGGCAGGCTATCATCTGGGATGCCGTATTTTACAACATTCCTGGCATATCGGCCCCTACTTCTCGGTGGGAACATTATATTCGTCTATTACGTAATATAATCTAACCTATCACATCTAGCCCCTCGCTGGTAATGTTTTACAGAATCCCGTTCGTGACGTCCCGCACATCTCGGTTGTAATATTATATACGTCTATAGCGTTATATATCCCAACCTAAGGCAGGCTATAATCTCGGATACATTATTTTCCGCCATTCCTGGCGTATCGGCACCTACTTCTCGATGGGAACATTATATACGTCTATAACGTAATATAACCTAACCTAACACATCTAGCCCCTCGCTGGCAATGTTTTACAGAGTCCCGTTCGTGTCGTCCCGTACGTCTCGGTTGGGTCATTATATACGTCTACAGCGTTATATATCCTAACCTAAGGCAGGCTATCATCTCGGATGCAGTATTTTACAACAAGCCTGTCGTATCGGCCCCTACTTCTCGGTGGGATCATTATATACGTCTATAACGTATCACAACCTAACCTAACCCATCTAGCCCCTCGCTGGTAATGTTTTACAGAATCCCGTTAGTGCCGTCCCGTACGTTTCGGTTGGCACATTATATACGTCTACAGCGTTATATACCCTAACCTAAGGCAGGCTATCATCTCGGATGTAGTGTTTTACAACATTCCTGGCGTATCGGCCCCTACTTCTCGGTGCGAACATTATATACGTCTATAACGTATCACAACCAAACCTAACCCATCTAGCCCCTCGCTGGTAATGTTTTACAGAAACCCGTTCGTGACGTCCCGTACATCTCGGCTGGAATATTATATACGTCTATAGCGTTATATATCCTAGCCTATGGCAGGCTATAATCTCGGACGTAGTATTTTACAACATTCCTGGCGTATCGGCCCCTACTTCTCGGTGGGAACATTATATAGGTCTATAACGTAATACAATCTAACCTATCACATCTAGCCCCTCGCTGGCAATGTTTTACAGAGTACCGTTCGTGTCGTCCCGTACGTCTCGGTTGGGACATTATATACGTCTACAGCGTTATATATCCTAACCTAAGGCAGGCTATAATCTCGGATGTAGTATTTTACAACATTCCTGGCGTATCGGCCCCTACTTCTCCGTGGGAACATTATATACGTCTATAACGTATCACATCCTAACCTAACCCATTTAGTCCCTCGCTGGTAATGTTTTACAGAATCCCGTTCGTTTCGTCCCGTACATCTCGGTTGGGATATTATATACGTCTACACCGATATATATCCTAACGTAAGGCAGGCTAACATCTCGCAGGTAGTATTTTACAACATTCCTGGCGTATCGGCCTCTACTTCTCGCTGGGAACATTATATCGGTCTATAACGTAATATAACCTAACCTATCACATCTAGCCCCTCGCTGGTAATGTTTTACAGAGTCCCGTTCGTGTCGTCCCGTACGTCTCGGTTGGGACATTATATACGTCTACAGCGTTATATATCCTAACCTAAGGCAGGCTATCATCTCGGATGCAGTATTTTACAACATGACTGGCGTATCGGCCCCTACTTCTCGGTGGGAACATTATATACATCTATGTACGTATCACAACATAACCTAACCCATCTAGCCCCTCGCTGGTAATGTTTTACAGAATCCCGTTCGTTCCGTCCCGTACGTCTCGGTTGGGACATTATATACGTCTACAGCGTCATATATCCAAACCTAAGGCAGGCTATCATCTCGGATGCAGTATTTTACAACATTCCTGGCATATCGGCCCCTACTTCTCGGTGGGAACATTAAATACGTCTATAACGTATCGCAACCTAATCTAACCCATCCCGGCCCTGGCTGGTAATGTTTTACAGAATCCCGTTCCTGTCGTCCCGTACGTCTCGGTTGGGACATTATAAACGTCTACAGCGATATATATCCTAACCTAAGGCAGGCTATCATCTCGGATGCAGTATTTTACAACATTCCTGGCATATCGGCCTCTACTTCTCGGTGGGAACATTATATACGTCTATAACGTATAACAACCTAATCTTACCCATCCAGGCCCTCGCTGGTAATGTTTTACAGAATCCCGTTCCTGCCGTCCCGTACGTCTCGGTTGGGACATTATAAACGTCTACAGCGATACATATCCTAACCTAAGGCATGCTAACATCTCGGATGTAGTAGTTTACAACATTCCTGGAGTATCGGCCCGTACTTCTCGGTGGGAACATTATATAGGTCTATAACGTAATATAACCTAACCTATCACATCTAGCCCCTCGCTGGTAATGTTTTACAGAGTCCCGTTAGTGCCGTCCCGTACGTTTCGGTTGGCACATTATATACGTCTACAGCGTTATATACCCTAACCTAAGGCAGGCTATCATCTCGGATGTAGTGTTTTACAACATTCCTGGCGTATCGGCCCCTACTTCTCGGTGCGAACATTATATACGTCTATAACGTATCACAGCCAAACCTAACCCATCTAGCCCCTCGCTGGTAATGTTTTACAGAAACCCGTTCGTGACGTCCCGTACATCTCGGTTGGAATATTATATACGTCTATAGCGTTATATATCCTAGCCTATGGCAGGCTATAATCTCGGACGTAGTATTTTACAACATTCCTGGCGTATCGGCCCCTACTTCTCGGTGGGAACATTATATAGGTCTATAACGTAATACAATCTAACCTATCACATCTAGCCCCTCGCTGGCAATGTTTTACAGAGTACCGTTCGTGTCGTCCCGTACGTCTCGGTTGGGACATTATATACGTCTACAGCGTTATATATCCTAACCTAAGGCAGGCTATAATCTCGGATGTAGTATTTTACAACATTCCTGGCGTATCGGCCCCTACTTCTCGGTGGGAACATTATATAGGTCTATAACGTAATACAATCTAACCTATCACATCTAGCCCCTCGCTGGTAATGTTTTACAGAACCCCGTTCGTGACGTCCCGTACATCTCGGTTGGAATATTATATACGTCTATAGCGTTATATATACTAACCTAAGGCAGGCCATAATCTCGGATGTAGTATTTTACAACATTCCTGGCGTATCGGCCCCTACTTCTCGTTGGGAACATTATATAGGTCTACAACGTAATATAACCTAACCTATCACATCTAGCCCCTCGCTGGTAATGTTTTACAGAGTCCCGTTCGTCTCGTCCCGTACGTCCTGGCTGGGACATTATATACGTCTACAGCGTTATATATCCTAACCTAAGGCAGGCTATCATCTCGGATGCAGTATTTTACAACATGCCTGGCGTATCGGCCCCTACTTCTCGGTGGGAACATTATATACGTCTATAACGTATCACAACCTAACCTAACCCATCTAGCCCCTCGCTGGTAATGTTTTACAGAATCCCGTTCGTGCCGTCCCGTACGTCTCGGTTGGGACGTTATATACGTCTACTGCGATATATATCCTAACGTAAGGCAGGCTACCATGTCGGATGCAGTATTTTACAACATTCCTGGCATATCGGCCCCTACTTCTCGGTGGGAACATTATATACGCCTATAACGTATCACAATCTAATCTAACCCATCCAAGCCCTCGCTGGTAATGTTTTACAGAATCCCGTTCCTGTCGTCCCGTACGTCTCGGTTGGGACATTATAAACGTCTACAGCGATATATATCCTAACGTAAGGCAGGCTAACATCTCGGAAGCAGTATTTTACAACATTCCTGGCGTATCGGCCCCTACTTCTCGGTGGGAACATTATATTCGTCTATAACGTAATATAAACTAACCTAACACATCTAGCCCCTCGCTGGTAATGTTTTACAGAATCCCGTTCGTGACGTCCCGCACATCTCGGTTGGAATATTATATACGTCTATAGCGTTATATATCCTAACCTAAGGCAGGCTATCATCTCGGATGTAGTATTTTACAACATTCCTGGCGTATCGGCCCCTACTTCTCGGTGGGAACATTATATTCGTCTATTACGTAATATAACCTAACCTAACCCATCTAGCCCTTCGCTGGTAATGTTTTACAGAATCCCGTTCGTGCCGTCCCGTACGTCTCGGTTGGGACGTTATATACGTTTACAGCGATATATATCCTAACGTAAGGCAGGCTAACATCTCTGATGTAGTGTTTTACAACATTCCTGGCGTATCGGGCCCTACTTCTCGGTGGGAACATTATATTCGTCTATAACGTAATATAGACTAACCTAACCCATCTAGCCCCTCTCTGGTAATGTTTTACAGAATCCCGTTCCTGTCGTCCCGTACATCTCGGTTGGGACATTATAAACGTCTACAGCGATATATATCCTAACGTAAGGCAGGCTAACATCTCGGAGGTAGTATTTTACAACATTCCTGGCGTATCGGCCTCTACTTCTCGCTGGGAACATTATATAGGTCTATAACGTAATATAACCTAACCTATCACATCTAGCCCCTCGCTGGTAATGTTTTACAGAGTCCCGTTCGTGTCGTCCCGTACGTCTCGGTTGGGACATTATATACGTCTACAGCGTTATATATCCTAACCTAAGGCAGGCTATCATCTCGGATGCAGTATTTTACAACATGACTGGCGTATCGGCCCCTACTTCTCGGTGGGAACATTATATACGTCTATGACGTATCACAACCTAACCTAACCCATCTAGCCCCTCGCTGGTAATATTTTACAGAATCCCGTTCCTGTCGTCCCGTACGTCTCGGTTGGGACATTATAAACGTCTACAGCGATATATATCCTAACGTAAGGTAGGCTAACATCTCGGATGTAGTATTTTACAACATTCCTGGCGTGTCGGCCCCTACTTCTCGGTGGGAACATTATATTCGTCTATTACGTAATATAACCTAACCTAACCCATCTAGCCCTTCGCTGGTAATGTTTTACAGAATCCCGTTCGTGCCGTCCCGTACGTCTCGGTTGGGACGTTATATACGTCTACAGCGTTATATATCCTAACCTAAGGCAGGCTATCATCTCGGATGCAGTATTTTACAACAAGCCTGTCGTATCGGCCCCTACTTCTCGGTGGGATCATTATATACGTCTATAACGTATCACAACCTAACCTAACCCATCTAGCCCCTCGCTGGTAATGTTTTACAGAATCCCGTTAGTGCCGTCCCGTACGTTTCGGTTGGCACATTATATACGTCTACAGCGTTATATACCCTAACCTAAGGCAGGCTATCATCTCGGATGTAGTGTTTTACAACATTCCTGGCGTATCGGCCCCTACTTCTCGGTGCGAACATTATATACGTCTATAACGTATCACAACCAAACCTAACCCATCTAGCCCCTCGCTGGTAATGTTTTACAGAAACCCGTTCGTGACGTCCCGTACATCTCGGCTGGAATATTATATACGTCTATAGCGTTATATATCCTAGCCTATGGCAGGCTATAATCTCGGACGTAGTATTTTACAACATTCCTGGCGTATCGGCCCCTACTTCTCGGTGGGAACATTATATAGGTCTATAACGTAATACAATCTAACCTATCACATCTAGCCCCTCGCTGGCAATGTTTTACAGAGTACCGTTCGTGTCGTCCCGTACGTCTCGGTTGGGACATTATATACGTCTACAGCGTTATATATCCTAACCTAAGGCAGGCTATAATCTCGGATGTAGTATTTTACAACATTCCTGGCGTATCGGCCCCTACTTCTCCGTGGGAACATTATATACGTCTATAACGTATCACATCCTAACCTAACCCATTTAGTCCCTCGCTGGTAATGTTTTACAGAATCCCGTTCGTTTCGTCCCGTACATCTCGGTTGGGATATTATATACGTCTACACCGATATATATCCTAACGTAAGGCAGGCTAACATCTCGCAGGTAGTATTTTACAACATTCCTGGCGTATCGGCCTCTACTTCTCGCTGGGAACATTATATCGGTCTATAACGTAATATAACCTAACCTATCACATCTAGCCCCTCGCTGGTAATGTTTTACAGAGTCCCGTTCGTGTCGTCCCGTACGTCTCGGTTGGGACATTATATACGTCTACAGCGTTATATATCCTAACCTAAGGCAGGCTATCATCTCGGATGCAGTATTTTACAACATGACTGGCGTATCGGCCCCTACTTCTCGGTGGGAACATTATATACATCTATGTACGTATCACAACATAACCTAACCCATCTAGCCCCTCGCTGGTAATGTTTTACAGAATCCCGTTCGTTCCGTCCCGTACGTCTCGGTTGGGACATTATATACGTCTACAGCGTCATATATCCAAACCTAAGGCAGGCTATCATCTCGGATGCAGTATTTTACAACATTCCTGGCATATCGGCCCCTACTTCTCGGTGGGAACATTAAATACGTCTATAACGTATCGCAACCTAATCTAACCCATCCCGGCCCTGGCTGGTAATGTTTTACAGAATCCCGTTCCTGTCGTCCCGTACGTCTCGGTTGGGACATTATAAACGTCTACAGCGATATATATCCTAACCTAAGGCAGGCTATCATCTCGGATGCAGTATTTTACAACATTCCTGGCATATCGGCCTCTACTTCTCGGTGGGAACATTATATACGTCTATAACGTATAACAACCTAATCTTACCCATCCAGGCCCTCGCTGGTAATGTTTTACAGAATCCCGTTCCTGCCGTCCCGTACGTCTCGGTTGGGACATTATAAACGTCTACAGCGATACATATCCTAACCTAAGGCATGCTAACATCTCGGATGTAGTAGTTTACAACATTCCTGGAGTATCGGCCCGTACTTCTCGGTGGGAACATTATATAGGTCTATAACGTAATATAACCTAACCTATCACATCTAGCCCCTCGCTGGTAATGTTTTACAGAGTCCCGTTAGTGCCGTCCCGTACGTTTCGGTTGGCACATTATATACGTCTACAGCGTTATATACCCTAACCTAAGGCAGGCTATCATCTCGGATGTAGTGTTTTACAACATTCCTGGCGTATCGGCCCCTACTTCTCGGTGCGAACATTATATACGTCTATAACGTATCACAGCCAAACCTAACCCATCTAGCCCCTCGCTGGTAATGTTTTACAGAAACCCGTTCGTGACGTCCCGTACATCTCGGTTGGAATATTATATACGTCTATAGCGTTATATATCCTAGCCTATGGCAGGCTATAATCTCGGACGTAGTATTTTACAACATTCCTGGCGTATCGGCCCCTACTTCTCGGTGGGAACATTATATAGGTCTATAACGTAATACAATCTAACCTATCACATCTAGCCCCTCGCTGGCAATGTTTTACAGAGTACCGTTCGTGTCGTCCCGTACGTCTCGGTTGGGACATTATATACGTCTACAGCGTTATATATCCTAACCTAAGGCAGGCTATAATCTCGGATGTAGTATTTTACAACATTCCTGGCGTATCGGCCCCTACTTCTCGGTGGGAACATTATATAGGTCTATAACGTAATACAATCTAACCTATCACATCTAGCCCCTCGCTGGTAATGTTTTACAGAACCCCGTTCGTGACGTCCCGTACATCTCGGTTGGAATATTATATACGTCTATAGCGTTATATATACTAACCTAAGGCAGGCCATAATCTCGGATGTAGTATTTTACAACATTCCTGGCGTATCGGCCCCTACTTCTCGTTGGGAACATTATATAGGTCTACAACGTAATATAACCTAACCTATCACATCTAGCCCCTCGCTGGTAATGTTTTACAGAGTCCCGTTCGTCTCGTCCCGTACGTCCTGGCTGGGACATTATATACGTCTACAGCGTTATATATCCTAACCTAAGGCAGGCTATCATCTCGGATGCAGTATTTTACAACATGCCTGGCGTATCGGCCCCTACTTCTCGGTGGGAACATTATATACGTCTATAACGTATCACAACCTAACCTAACCCATCTAGCCCCTCGCTGGTAATGTTTTACAGAATCCCGTTCGTGCCGTCCCGTACGTCTCGGTTGGGACGTTATATACGTCTACTGCGATATATATCCTAACGTAAGGCAGGCTACCATGTCGGATGCAGTATTTTACAACATTCCTGGCATATCGGCCCCTACTTCTCGGTGGGAACATTATATACGCCTATAACGTATCACAATCTAATCTAACCCATCCAAGCCCTCGCTGGTAATGTTTTACAGAATCCCGTTCCTGTCGTCCCGTACGTCTCGGTTGGGACATTATAAACGTCTACAGCGATATATATCCTAACGTAAGGCAGGCTAACATCTCGGAAGCAGTATTTTACAACATTCCTGGCGTATCGGCCCCTACTTCTCGGTGGGAACATTATATTCGTCTATAACGTAATATAAACTAACCTAACACATCTAGCCCCTCGCTGGTAATGTTTTACAGAATCCCGTTCGTGACGTCCCGCACATCTCGGTTGGAATATTATATACGTCTATAGCGTTATATATCCTAACCTAAGGCAGGCTATCATCTCGGATGTAGTATTTTACAACATTCCTGGCGTATCGGCCCCTACTTCTCGGTGGGAACATTATATTCGTCTATTACGTAATATAACCTAACCTAACCCATCTAGCCCTTCGCTGGTAATGTTTTACAGAATCCCGTTCGTGCCGTCCCGTACGTCTCGGTTGGGACGTTATATACGTTTACAGCGATATATATCCTAACGTAAGGCAGGCTAACATCTCTGATGTAGTGTTTTACAACATTCCTGGCGTATCGGGCCCTACTTCTCGGTGGGAACATTATATTCGTCTATAACGTAATATAGACTAACCTAACCCATCTAGCCCCTCTCTGGTAATGTTTTACAGAATCCCGTTCCTGTCGTCCCGTACATCTCGGTTGGGACATTATAAACGTCTACAGCGATATATATCCTAACGTAAGGCAGGCTAACATCTCGGAGGTAGTATTTTACAACATTCCTGGCGTATCGGCCTCTACTTCTCGCTGGGAACATTATATAGGTCTATAACGTAATATAACCTAACCTATCACATCTAGCCCCTCGCTGGTAATGTTTTACAGAGTCCCGTTCGTGTCGTCCCGTACGTCTCGGTTGGGACATTATATACGTCTACAGCGTTATATATCCTAACCTAAGGCAGGCTATCATCTCGGATGCAGTATTTTACAACATGACTGGCGTATCGGCCCCTACTTCTCGGTGGGAACATTATATACGTCTATGACGTATCACAACCTAACCTAACCCATCTAGCCCCTCTCTGGTAATGTTTTACAGAATCCCGTTCGTGCCGTCCCGTACGTCTCCGTTGGGACATTATATACGTCTACAGCGTCATATATCCAAACCTAAGGCAGGCTATCATCTCGGATGCAGTATTTTACAACATTCCTGGCATATTGGCCCCTACTTCTCGGTGGGAACATTAAATAGGTCTATAACGTATCGCAACCTAATCTAACCCATCCAGGCCCTCGCTGGTAATATTTTACAGAATCCCGTTCCTGTCGTCCCGTACGTCTCGGTTGGGACATTATAAACGTCTACAGCGATATATATCCTAACGTAAGGTAGGCTAACATCTCGGATGTAGTATTTTACAACATTCCTGGCGTGTCGGCCCCTACTTCTCGGTGGGAACATTATATTCGTCTATTACGTAATATAACCTAACCTAACCCATCTAGCCCTTCGCTGGTAATGTTTTACAGAATCCCGTTCGTGCCGTCCCGTACGTCTCGGTTGGGACGTTATATACGTTTACAGCGATATATATCCTAACGTAAGGCAGGCTAACATCTCGGATGTAGTGTTTTACAACATTCCTGGCGTATCGGGCCCTACTTCTCGGTGGGAACATTATATTCGTCTATAACGTAATATAGACTAACCTAACACATCTAGCCCCTCGCTGGTAATGTTTTACAGAATCCCGTTCGTGACGTCCCGTACATCTCGGTTGGAATATTATATACGTCTATAGCGTTATATATCCTAACCTAAGGCAGGCTATCATCTCGGATGTAGTATTTTACAACATTCCTGCCGTATCGGCCCCTACTTCTTGGTGGGAACATTATATAGGTCTATAACGTAATATAACCTAACCTAACACATCTAGCCCCTCGCTGGTAATGTTTTACAGAGTCCCGTTCGTGTCGCCCCGTACGTCTCGGTTGGGACATTATATACGTCTACAGCGTTATATATCCTAACCTAAGGCAGGCTATCATCTCTGATGCAGTATTTTACAACATGCCTGGCGTATCGGCCCCTACTTCTCGGTGGGATCATTATATACGTCTATAACGTATCACAACCTAACCTAACCCATCTAGCCCCTCGCTCGTAATGTTTTACAGAATCCCGTTCGTGCCGTCCCGTACGTCTCGGTTGGGACATTATAAACGTCTACAGCGATATATATCCTAACGCAAGGCAGGCTAACATCTCGGATGTAGTATTTTACAACATTCCTGGCGTATCGGCCCCTACTTCTCCGTGGGAACATTATATTCGTCTATTACGTAATATAACCTAACCTAACCCATCTAGCCCTTCGCTGGTAATGTTTTACAGAATCCCGTTCGTGCCGTCCCGTACATCTCGGTTGGGACGTTATATACGTCTACAGCGATATATATCCTAACGTAGGGCAGGCTAACATCTCGGATGTAGTGTTTTACAACATTCCTGATGTATCGGCCCCTACTTCTCGGTGGGAACATTATATTCGTCTATAACGTAATATAAATTAACCTAACACATCTAGCCCCTCGCTGGTAATGTTTTACAGAATCCCGTTCGTGACGTCCCGTACATCTCGGTTGGAATATTATATACGTCTATAGCGTTATATATTCTAACCTAAGGCAGGCTATCATCTCGGATGCAGTATTTTATAACATGCCTGGCGTATCGGCCCCTACTTCTCGGTGGGATCATTATATACGTCTATAACGTATCACAACCTAACCTAACCCATCTAGCCCCTCGCTGGTAATGTTTTACAGAATCCCGTTAGTGCCGTCCCGTACGTCTTGGTTGGGACATTATAAACGTCTACAGCGATATATATCCTAACGTAAGGCAGGCTATCATCTCGGATGCAGTATTTTACAACATGCCTGGCGTATCGGCCCCTACTTCTCGGTGGGATCATTATATACGTCTATAACGTATCACAACCTAACCTAACCCATCTAGCCCCTCGCTCGTAATGTTTTACAGAATCCCGTTCGTGCCGTCCCGTACGTCTCGGTTGGGACATTATAAACGTCTACAGCGATATATATCCTAACGTAAGGCAGGCTAACATCTCGGATGTAGTATTTTACAACATTCCTGGCGTATCGGCCCCTACTTCTCCGTGGGAACATTATATTCGTCTATTACGTAATATAACCTAACCTAACCCATCTAGCCCTTCGCTGGTAATGTTTTACAGAATCCCGTTCGTGCCGTCCCGTACGTCTCGGTTGGGACGGTATATACGTCTACAGCGATATATATCCTAACGTAAGGCAGGCTAACATCTCGGATGTAGTGTTTTACAACATTCCTGATGTATCGGCCCCTACTTCTCGGTGGGAACATTATATTCGTCTATAACGTAATATAAATTAACCTAACACATCTAGCCCCTCGCTGGTAATGTTTTACAGAATCCCGTTCGTGACGTCCCGTACATCTCGGTTGGAATATTATATACGTCTATAGCGTTATATATCCTAACCTAAGGCAGGCTATCATCTCGGATGCAGTATTTTACAACAAGCCTGGTGTATCGGCACCTACTTCTCGGTGGGAACATTATATTCGTCTATAACGTAATATAACCTAACCTAACACATCTAGCCCCTCGCTGGTAATGTTTTACAGAATCCCGTTTGTGTCGTCCCGTACGTTTCGGTTGGCACATTATATACGTCTACAGCGTTATATATCCTAACCTAAGGCAGGCTATCATCTCGGATGTAGTGTTTTACAACATTCCTGGCGTATCGGCCCCTACTTCTCGGTGCGAACATTATATACGTCTATAACGTATCACATCCTAACCTAACCCATCTAGCCCTTCGCTGGTAATGTTTTACAGAATCCCGTTCGTGACGTCCCGTACATCTCGGTTGGAATATTATATACGTCTATAGCGTTATATATCCTAACCTAAGGCAGGCTATCATCTCGGATGTAGTGTTTGACAACATTCCTGGCGTATCGGCCCCTACTTCTTGGTGGGAACATTATATAGGTCTATAACGTAATATAACCTAACCTAACACATCTAGCCCCTCGCTGGTAATGTTTTACAGAATCCCGTTCGCGTCGTCCTGTACGTCTCGGTTGGGACATTATATACGTCTACAGCGTTATATATCCTAACTTAAGGCAGGTTATCATCTCGGATGCAGTATTTTACAACATGCCTGGCGTATCGGCCCCTACTTCTCGGTGGGAAATTATATTCGTCTATAACGTATCACAGCCTAACCTAACCCATCTAGCCCCTCGCTGGTAATGTTTTACAGAATCCCGTTCGTGCCGTCCCGTACGTCTCGGTTGGGACATTATATACGTCTATACCGTTATATATCCTAACCTAAGGCAGGCTAACATCTCGGATGTAGTGTTTTACAACATTCCTGTCGTATCGGCCCCTACTTCTCGGTGGGAACATTATATTCGTCTATAACGTAATATAACCTAACCTAACACATCTAGACCCTCGCTGGTAATGTTTTACAGAATCCCGTTCGTGACGTCCCGTACATCTCGGTTGGAATATTATATACGTCTATAGCGTTATATATCCTAACCTATGGCAGGCTATCATCTCGGATGTAGTGTTTTACAACATTCCAGGCGTATCGGCCCCTACTTCTTGGTGGGAACATTATATAGGTCTATAACGTAATATAACCTAACCTAACACATCTAGCCCCTCGCTGGTAATGTTTTACAGAATCCCGTTCGTGCCGTCCCGTACGTCTCGGTTGGTACATTATATACATCTATACCGTTATATATCCTAACCTAAGGCAGGTTATCATCTCGGATGCAGTATTTTACAACATTCCTGGCATATCGGCCCCTACTTCTCGGTGGGAACATTATATACGTCTATATCGTATCACAACCTAATCTAACCCATCCAGGCCCTCGCTGGTAACGTTTTACAGAATCCCGTTTGTGTCGTCCCGTACGTTTCGGTTGGCACATTATATACGTCTACAGCGTTATATATCCTAACCTAAGGCAGGCTATCATCTCGGATGTAGTGTTTTACAACATTCGTGGCGTATCGGCCCCTACTTCTCGGTGCGAACATTATATACGTCTATAACGTATCACATCCTAACCTAACCCATCTAGCCCTTCGCTGGTAATGTTTTACAGAATCCCGTTCGTGACGTCCCGTACATCTCGGTTGGAATATTATATACGTCTATCGCGCTATATATCCTAAGCTAAGGCAGGCTATCATCTCGGATGTAGTGTTTGACAACATTCCTGGCGTATCGGCCCCTACTTCTTGGTGGGAACATTATATAGGTCTATAACGTAATATAACCTAACCTAACACATCTAGCCCCTCGCTGGTAATGTTTTACAGAATCCCGTTCGCGTCGTCCTGTACGTCTCGGTTGGGACATTATATACGTCTACAGCGTTATATATCCTAACCTAAGGCAGGCTATCATCTCGGATGCAGTATTTTACAACATGCCTGGCGTATCGGCCCCTACTTCTCGGTGGGAACATTATATACTGCTATAACGTATCACATTCTAACCTAACACATCTAGCCCCTCGCTGGTAATGTTTTAAAGAATCGCTTTCGTGTCGTCCCGTACGTCTCGGTTGGGGCATTATATACGTCTACAGCGTTATATATCCTAACCTAAGGCAGGCTATCATCTCGGATGTAGTGTTTTACAACATTCCTGGCGTATCGGCCCCTACTTCTCGGTGGGAACATTATATACGGCTATAACGTATCACATTCTAACCTAACACATCTAGCCCCTCGCTGGTAATGTTTTACAGAATCCCGTTCGTGCCGCCCCGTACGTCTCGGTTGGGACGTTATATACGTCTACAGCGATATATATCCTAACGTAAGGCAGGCTTACATCTCGGATGTAGTGTTTTACAACATTCCTGTCGTATCGGCCCCTACTTCTCGGTGGGAACATTATATTCGTCTATAACGTAATATAACCTAACCTAACACATCTAGACCCTCGCTGGTAATGTTTTACAGAATCCCGTTCGTGACGTCCCGTACATCTCGGTTGGAATATTATATACGTCTATCGCGTTATATATCCTAACCTAAGGCAGGCTATCATCTCGGATGTAGTGTTTTACAACATTCCTGGCGTATCGGCCCCTACTTCTTGGTGGGAACATTATATAGGTCTATAACGTAATATAACCTAACCTAACCCATCTAGCCCCTCGCTGGTAATGTTTTACAGAAACCCGTTCGTTTCGTCCCGTACATCTCGGTTGGGATATTATATACGTCTACAGCGTTATATATCCTAACCTAAGGCAGGCCAACATCTCGGATGCAGTATTTTCCGCCATTCCTGGCGTATCGGAACCTACTTCTCGGTGGGAACATTATGCACGTTTATAACGTAACATAACCTAACCTAACCCATCTAGACCCTCGCTGGTAATGTTTTACAGAATCCCGTTCGTGACGTCCCGTACATCTCGGTTGGAATATTATATACGTCTATAGCGTTATATATCCTAACCTAAGGCAGGCTATCATCTCGGATGTAGTGTTTTACAACATTCCTGGCGTATCGGCCCCTACTTCTCGGTGGGAACATTATATACTGCTATAACGTAATATAACCTAACCTAACACATCTAGCCCCTCGCTGGTAATGTTTTACAGAATCCCGTTCGCGTCGTCCTGTACGTCTCGGTTGGGACATTATATACGTCTACAGCGTTATATATCCTAACCTAAGGCAGGCTATCATCTCGGATGCAGTATTTTACAACATGCCTGGCGTATCGGCCCCTACTTCTCGGTGGGAACATTATATACTGCTATAACGTATCACATTCTAACCTAACACATCTAGCCCCTCGCTGGTAATGTTTTAAAGAATCGCTTTCGTGTCGTCCCGTACGTCTCGGTTGGGGCATTATATACGTCTACAGCGTTATATATCCTAACCTAAGGCAGGCTATCATCTCGGATGTAGTGTTTTACAACATTCCTGGCGTATCGGCCCCTACTTCTCGGTGGGAACATTATATACGGCTATAACGTATCACATTCTAACCTAACACATCTAGCCCCTCGCTGGTAATGTTTTACAGAATCCCGTTCGTGCCGCCCCGTACGTCTCGGTTGGGACGTTATATACGTCTACAGCGATATATATCCTAACGTAAGGCAGGCTTACATCTCGGATGTAGTGTTTTACAACATTCCTGTCGTATCGGCCCCTACTTCTCGGTGGGAACATTATATTCGTCTATAACGTAATATAACCTAACCTAACACATCTAGACCCTCGCTGGTAATGTTTTACAGAATCCCGTTCGTGACGTCCCGTACATCTCGGTTGGAATATTATATACGTCTATCGCGTTATATATCCTAACCTAAGGCAGGCTATCATCTCGGATGTAGTGTTTTACAACATTCCTGGCGTATCGGCCCCTACTTCTTGGTGGGAACATTATATAGGTCTATAACGTAATATAACCTAACCTAACCCATCTAGCCCCTCGCTGGTAATGTTTTACAGAAACCCGTTCGTTTCGTCCCGTACATCTCGGTTGGGATATTATATACGTCTACAGCGTTATATATCCTAACCTAAGGCAGGCCAACATCTCGGATGCAGTATTTTCCGCCATTCCTGGCGTATCGGAACCTACTTCTCGGTGGGAACATTATGCACGTTTATAACGTAACATAACCTAACCTAACCCATCTAGACCCTCGCTGGTAATGTTTTACAGAATCCCGTTCGTGACGTCCCGTACATCTCGGTTGGAATATTATATACGTCTATAGCGTTATATATCCTAACCTAAGGCAGGCTATCATCTCGGATGTAGTGTTTTACAACATTCCTGGCGTATCGGCCCCTACTTCTCGGTGGGAACATTATATACTGCTATAACGTATCACATTCTAACCTAACACATCTAGCCCCTCGCTGGTAATGTTTTACAGAATCGCTTTCGTGTCGTCCCGTACGTCTCGGTTGGGACATTATATACGTCTACAGCGTTATATATTCTAACCTAAGGCAGGCTATCATCTCGGATGTAGTATTTTACAACATCCTGGCGTATCGGCCCCTACTTCTCGGTGGGAACATTATATTGGTCTATAACGTATCACAACCTAACCTAATCCATCTAGCCCCTCGCTGGTAATGTTTTACAGAGTCCCGTTCGTGTCGTCCCGTACGTCTCGGTTGGGACATTATATACGTCTACAGCGTTATATATCCTAACCTAAGGCAGGCTATCATCTCGGATGCAGTATTTTACAACAAGCCTGTCGTATCGGCCCCTACTTCTCGGTGGGAAAATTATATTCGTCTATAACGTAACATAACCTAACCTAACACATCTAGACCCTCGCTGGTAATGTTTTACAGAATCCCGTTCGTGACGTCCCGTACATCTCGGTTGGAATATTATATACGTCTATATCGTTATATATCCTAACCTAAGGCAGGCTATCATCTCGGATGTAGTATTTTACAACATCCTGGCGTATCGGCCCTTACTTCTTGGTGGGAACATTGTATAGGTCTATAGCGTAATATAACTTAACCTAACACATCTAGCCCCTCGCTGGTAATGTTTTACAGAATCCCGTTTGTGTCGTCCCGTACGTTTCGGTTGGGACATTATATACGTCTACAGCGTTATATATCCTAACCTAAGGCAGGCTATCATCTCGGATGCAGTATTTTACAACATTCCTGGCATATCGGCCCCTACTTCTCGGTGGGAACATTATATACGTCTATAACGTATCACAACCTAATCTAACCCAACCAGGCCCTCGCTGGTAATGTTTTACAGAATCCCGTCCTGTCGTCCCGTACGTCTCGGTTGGGACATTATAAACGTCTACAGCGATATATATCCTAACGTAAGGCAGGCTAACATCTCGTATGTAGTATTTTACAACATTCCTGGCGTATCGGCCCCTACTTCTCGGTGGGAACATTATATTCGTCTATTACGTAATATAACCTAACATATCACATCTAGCCCCTCGCTGGTAATGTTTTACAGAGTCCCGTTCGTGTCGTCCCGTACGTCTCGGTTGGGACATTATATACGTCTATAGCGTTATATATCCTAACCTAAGGCAGGCTAACATCTCGGATGTAATATTTTACAACATTCCTGGCGTATCGGCCCCTACTTCTCGGTGGGAACATTATATTCGTCTATTACGTAATATAACCTACCCTAACACATCTAGGCCCTCGCTGGTAGTGTTTTACAGAATATCGTTCGTGACGTACCGTACATCTCGGTAGGAATATTATATACGTCTATTGCGTTATATATCCTAACCTAAGGCAGGCTATCATCTCGGATGTAGTGTTTTACAACATTCCCTGCGTATCGGCCCCTACTTCTCCGTGGGAACATTATATACGTCTATAACGTATCACATCCTAACCTTACCCATTTAGTCCCTCGCTGGTAATGTTTTACAGAATCCCGTTCGTTTCGTCCCGTACATCTCGGTTGGGATATTATTTACGTCTACAGCGTTATATATCCAAACCTAAGGCAGGCTATCATCTCGGATGCAGTATTTTACAACATTCCTGGCATATCGGCCCCTACTTCTCGGTGGGAACATTAAATACGTCTATAACATATCGCAACCTAATCTAACCCATCCAGGCCCTCGCTGGTAATGTTTTACAGAATCCCGTTCCTGTCGTCCCGTACTTCTCGGTTGGGACATTATAAACGTCTACAGCGATATATATCCTAACGTAAGGCAGGCTAACATCTCGGATGTAGTGTTTTACAACATTCCTGGCGTATCGGCCCCTACTTCTCGGTGGGAACATTATATTCGTCTATTACGTAATATAACCTAACCTAACCCATCTAGCCCTTCGCTGGTAATGTTTTACAGAATCCCGTTCGTGCCGTCCCGTACGTCTCGGTTGGGACGTTATATACGTTTACAGCGATATATATCCTAACGTAAGGCAGGCTAACATCTCGGATGTAGTGTTTTACAACATTCCTGGCGTATCGGCCCCTACTTCTCGGTGGGAACATTATATTCGTCTATAACGTAATATAGACTAACCTAACACATCTAGCCCCTCGCTGGTAATGTTTTACAGAATCCCGTTCGTGACGTCCCGTACATCTCGGTTGGAATATTATATACGTCTATAGCGTTATATATCCTAACCTAAGGCAGGCTATCATCTCGGATGTAGTATTTTACAACATTCCTGCCGTATCGGCCCCTACTTCTTGGTGGGAACATTATATAGGTCTATAACGTAATATAACCTAACCTAACACATCTAGCCCCTCGCTGGTAATGTTTTACAGAGTCCCGTTCGTGTCGTCCCGTACGTCTCGGTTGGGACATTATATACGTCTACAGCGTTATATATTCTAACCTAAGGCAGGCTATCATCTCGGATGTAGTATTTTACAACATCCTGGCGTATCGGCCCCTACTTCTCGGTGGGAACATTATATTGGTCTATAACGTATCACAACCTAACCTAATCCATCTAGCCCCTCGCTGGTAATGTTTTACAGAGTCCCGTTCGTGTCGTCCCGTACGTCTCGGTTGGGACATTATATACGTCTACAGCGTTATATATCCTAACCTAAGGCAGGCTATCATCTCGGATGCAGTATTTTACAACATTCCTGGCATATCGGCCCCTACTTCTCGGTGGGAACATTATATACGTCTATAACGTATCACAACCTAATCTAACCCAACCAGGCCCTCGCTGGTAATGTTTTACAGAATCCCGTCGTGTCGTCCCGTACGTCTCGGTTGGGACATTATAAACGTCTACAGCGATATATATCCTAACGTAAGGCAGGCTAACATCTCGTATGTAGTATTTTACAACATTCCTGGCGTATCGGCCCCTACTTCTCGGTGGGAACATTATATTCGTCTATTACGTAATATAACCTAACATATCACATCTAGCCCCTCGCTGGTAATGTTTTACAGAGTCCCGTTCGTGTCGTCCCGTACGTCTCGGTTGGGACATTATATACGTCTATAGCGTTATATATCCTAACCTAAGGCAGGCTAACATCTCGGATGTAATATTTTACAACATTCCTGGCGTATCGGCCCCTACTTCTCGGTGGGAACATTATATTCGTCTATTACGTAATATAACCTACCCTAACACATCTAGGCCCTCGCTGGTAGTGTTTTACAGAATATCGTTCGTGACGTACCGTACATCTCGGTAGGAATATTATATACGTCTATTGCGTTATATATCCTAACCTAAGGCAGGCTATCATCTCGGATGTAGTGTTTTACAACATTCCCTGCGTATCGGCCCCTACTTCTTGGTGGGAACATTATATAGGTCTATAACGTAATATAACCTAACCTAACACATCTAGCCCCTCGCTGGTAATGTTTTACAGAGTCCCGTTCGTGTCGTCCCGTACGTCTCGGTTGGGACATTATATACGTCTACAGCGTTATATATTCTAACCTAAGGCAGGCTATCATCTCGGATGTAGTATTTTACAACATCCTGGCGTATCGGCCCCTACTTCTCGGTGGGAACATTATATTGGTCTATAACGTATCACAACCTAACCTAATCCATCTAGCCCCTCGCTGGTAATGTTTTACAGAGTCCCGTTCGTGTCGTCCCGTACGTCTCGGTTGGGACATTATATACGTCTACAGCGTTATATATCCTAACCTAAGGCAGGCTATCATCTCGGATGCAGTATTTTACAACAAGCCTGTCGTATCGGCCCCTACTTCTCGGTGGGAAAATTATATTCGTCTATAACGTAACATAACCTAACCTAACACATCTAGACCCTCGCTGGTAATGTTTTACAGAATCCCGTTCGTGACGTCCCGTACATCTCGGTTGGAATATTATATACGTCTATATCGTTATATATCCTAACCTAAGGCAGGCTATCATCTCGGATGTAGTATTTTACAACATCCTGGCGTATCGGCCCCTACTTCTTGGTGGGAACATTATATAGGTCTATAGCGTAATATAACTTAACCTAACACATCTAGCCCCTCGCTGGTAATGTTTTACAGAATCCCGTTTGTGTCGTCCCGTACGTTTCGGTTGGGACATTATATACGTCTACAGCGTTATATATCCTAACCTAAGGCAGGCTATCATCTCGGATGTAGTATTTTACAACATTCCTGCCGTATCGGCCCCTACTTCTTGGTGGGAACATTATATAGGTCTATAACGTAATATAACCTAACCTAACACATCTAGCCCCTCGCTGGTAATGTTTTACAGAGTCCCGTTCGTGTCGTCCCGTACGTCTCGGTTGGGACATTATATACGTCTACAGCGTTATATATTCTAACCTAAGGCAGGCTATCATCTCGGATGTAGTATTTTACAACATCCTGGCGTATCGGCCCCTACTTCTCGGTGGGAACATTATATTGGTCTATAACGTATCACAACCTAACCTAATCCATCTAGCCCCTCGCTGGTAATGTTTTACAGAGTCCCGTTCGTGTCGTCCCGTACGTCTCGGTTGGGACATTATATACGTCTACAGCGTTATATATCCTAACCTAAGGCAGGCTATCATCTCGGATGCAGTATTTTACAACATTCCTGGCATATCGGCCCCTACTTCTCGGTGGGAACATTATATACGTCTATAACGTATCACAACCTAATCTAACCCAACCAGGCCCTCGCTGGTAATGTTTTACAGAATCCCGTCGTGTCGTCCCGTACGTCTCGGTTGGGACATTATAAACGTCTACAGCGATATATATCCTAACGTAAGGCAGGCTAACATCTCGTATGTAGTATTTTACAACATTCCTGGCGTATCGGCCCCTACTTCTCGGTGGGAACATTATATTCGTCTATTACGTAATATAACCTAACATATCACATCTAGCCCCTCGCTGGTAATGTTTTACAGAGTCCCGTTCGTGTCGTCCCGTACGTCTCGGTTGGGACATTATATACGTCTATAGCGTTATATATCCTAACCTAAGGCAGGCTAACATCTCGGATGTAATATTTTACAACATTCCTGGCGTATCGGCCCCTACTTCTCGGTGGGAACATTATATTCGTCTATTACGTAATATAACCTACCCTAACACATCTAGGCCCTCGCTGGTAGTGTTTTACAGAATATCGTTCGTGACGTACCGTACATCTCGGTAGGAATATTATATACGTCTATTGCGTTATATATCCTAACCTAAGGCAGGCTATCATCTCGGATGTAGTGTTTTACAACATTCCCTGCGTATCGGCCCCTACTTCTTGGTGGGAACATTATATAGGTCTATAACGTAATATAACCTAACCTAACACATCTAGCCCCTCGCTGGTAATGTTTTACAGAGTCCCGTTCGTGTCGTCCCGTACGTCTCGGTTGGGACATTATATACGTCTACAGCGTTATATATTCTAACCTAAGGCAGGCTATCATCTCGGATGTAGTATTTTACAACATCCTGGCGTATCGGCCCCTACTTCTCGGTGGGAACATTATATTGGTCTATAACGTATCACAACCTAACCTAATCCATCTAGCCCCTCGCTGGTAATGTTTTACAGAGTCCCGTTCGTGTCGTCCCGTACGTCTCGGTTGGGACATTATATACGTCTACAGCGTTATATATCCTAACCTAAGGCAGGCTATCATCTCGGATGCAGTATTTTACAACAAGCCTGTCGTATCGGCCCCTACTTCTCGGTGGGAAAATTATATTCGTCTATAACGTAACATAACCTAACCTAACACATCTAGACCCTCGCTGGTAATGTTTTACAGAATCCCGTTCGTGACGTCCCGTACATCTCGGTTGGAATATTATATACGTCTATATCGTTATATATCCTAACCTAAGGCAGGCTATCATCTCGGATGTAGTATTTTACAACATCCTGGCGTATCGGCCCCTACTTCTTGGTGGGAACATTATATAGGTCTATAGCGTAATATAACTTAACCTAACACATCTAGCCCCTCGCTGGTAATGTTTTACAGAATCCCGTTTGTGTCGTCCCGTACGTTTCGGTTGGGACATTATATACGTCTACAGCGTTATATATCCTAACCTAAGGCAGGCTATCATCTCGGATGCAGTATTTTACAACATTCCTGGCATATCGGCCCCTACTTCTCGGTGGGAACATTATATACGTCTATAACGTATCACAACCTAATCTAACCCAACCAGGCCCTCGCTGGTAATGTTTTACAGAATCCCGTCCTGTCGTCCCGTACGTCTCGGTTGGGACATTATAAACGTCTACAGCGATATATATCCTAACGTAAGGCAGGCTAACATCTCGTATGTAGTATTTTACAACATTCCTGGCGTATCGGCCCCTACTTCTCGGTGGGAACATTATATTCGTCTATTACGTAATATAACCTAACATATCACATCTAGCCCCTCGCTGGTAATGTTTTACAGAGTCCCGCTCGTGTCGTCCCGTAAGTCTCGGTTGGGACATTATATACGTCTATAGCGTTATATATCCTAACCTAAGGCAGGCTAACATCTCGGATGTAATATTTTACAACATTCCTGGCGTATCGGCCCCTACTTCTCGGTGGGAACATTATATTCGTCTATTACGTAATATAACCTACCCTAACACATCTAGGCCCTCGCTGGTAGTGTTTTACAGAATATCGTTCGTGACGTACCGTTCATCTCGGTAGGAATATTATATACGTCTATTGCGTTATATATCCTAACCTAAGGCAGGCTATCATCTCGGATGTAGTGTTTTACAACATTCCCTGCGTATCGGCCCCTACTTCTCCGTGGGAACATTATATACGTCTATAACGTATCACATCCTAACCTAACCCATTTAGTCCCTCGCTGGTAATGTTTTACAGAATCCCGTTCGTTTCGTCCCGTACATCTCGGTTGGGATATTATTTACGTCTACAGCGTTATATATCCAAACCTAAGGCAGGCTATCATCTCGGATGCAGTATTTTACAACATTCCTGGCATATCGGCCCCTACTTCTCGGTGGGAACATTAAATACGTCTATAACATATCGCAACCTAATCTAACCCATCCAGGCCCTCGCTGGTAATGTTTTACAGAATCCCGTTCCTGTCGTCCCGTACTTCTCGGTTGGGACATTATAAACGTCTACAGCGATATATATCCTAACGTAAGGCAGGCTAACATCTCGGATGTAGTATTTTACAACATTCCTGGCGTATCGGCCCCTACTTCTCGGTGGGAACATTATATTCGTCTATTACGTAATATAACCTAACCTAACCCATCTAGCCCTTCGCTGGTAATGTTTTACAGAATCCCGTTCGTGCCGTCCCGTACGTCTCGGTTGGGACGTTATATACGTTTACAGCGATATATATCCTAACGTAAGGCAGGCTAACATCTCGGATGTAGTGTTTTACAACATTCCTGGCGTATCGGCCCCTACTTCTCGGTGGGAACATTATATTCGTCTATAACGTAATATAGACTAACCTAACACATCTAGCCCCTCGCTGGTAATGTTTTACAGAATCCCGTTCGTGACGTCCCGTACATCTCGGTTGGAATATTATATACGTCTATAGCGTTATATATCCTAACCTAAGGCAGGCTATCATCTCGGATGTAGTATTTTACAACATTCCTGCCGTATCGGCCCCTACTTCTTGGTGGGAACATTATATAGGTCTATAACGTAATATAACCTAACCTAACACATCTAGCCCCTCGCTGGTAATGTTTTACAGAGTCCCGTTCGTGTCGTCCCGTACGTCTCGGTTGGGACATTATATACGTCTACAGCGTTATATATCCTAACCTAAGGCAGGCTATCATCTCGGATGCAGTATTTTACAACATGCCTGGCGTATCGGCCCCTACTTCTCGGTGGGATCATTATATACGTCTATAACGTATCACAACCTAACCTAACCCATCTAGCCCCTCGCTCGTAATGTTTTACAGAATCCCGTTCGTGCCGTCCCGTACGTCTCGGTTGGGACATTATAAACGTCTACAGCGATATATATCCTAACGTAAGGCAGGCTAACATCTCGAATGTAGTATTTTACAACATTCCTGGCGTATCGACCCCTACTTCTCCGTGGGAACATTATATTCGTCTATTACGTAATATAACCTAACCTAACCCATCTAGCCCTTCGCTGGTATTGTTTTACAGAATCCCGTTCGTGCCGTCCCGTACATCTCGGTTGGGACGTTATATACGTCTACAGCGATATATATCCTAACGTAAGGCAGGCTAACATCTCGGATGTAGTGTTTTACAACATTCCTGATGTATCGGCCCCTACTTCTCGGTGGGAACATTATATTCGTCTATAACGTAATATAAATTAACCTAACACATCTAGCCCCTCGCTGGTAATGTTTTACAGAATCCCGTTCGTGACGTCCCGTACATCTCGGTTGGAATATTATATACGTCTATAGCGTTATATATCCTAACGTAAGGCAGGCTAACATCTCGGAGGTAGTATTTTACAACATTCCTGGCGTATCGGCCCCTACTTCTCGGTGGGAACATTATATACGTCTATGACGTATCACAACCTAACCTAACCCATCTAGCCCCTCTCTGGTAATGTTTTACAGAATCCCGTTCGTGCCGTCCCGTACGTCTCCGTTGGGACATTATATACGTCTACAGCGTCATATATCCAAACCTAAGGCAGGCTATCATCTCGGATGCAGTATTTTACAACATTCCTGGCATATCGGCCCCTACTTCTCGGTGGGAACATTATATACGTCTATAACGTATCACAACCTAATCTAACCCAACCAGGCCCTCGCTGGTAATGTTTTACAGAATCCCGTCCTGTCGTCCCGTACGTCTCGGTTGGGACATTATAAACGTCTACAGCGATATATATCCTAACGTAAGGCAGGCTAACATCTCGTATGTAGTATTTTACAACATTCCTGGCGTATCGGCCCCTACTTCTCGGTGGGAACATTATATTCGTCTATTACGTAATATAACCTAACATATCACATCTAGCCCCTCGCTGGTAATGTTTTACAGAGTCCCGTTCGTGTCGTCCCGTACGTCTCGGTTGGGACATTATATACGTCTATAGCGTTATATATCCTAACCTAAGGCAGGCTAACATCTCGGATGTAATATTTTACAACATTCCTGGCGTATCGGCCCCTACTTCTCGGTGGGAACATTATATTCGTCTATTACGTAATATAACCTACCCTAACACATCTAGGCCCTCGCTGGTAGTGTTTTACAGAATATCGTTCGTGACGTACCGTACATCTCGGTAGGAATATTATATACGTCTATTGCGTTATATATCCTAACCTAAGGCAGGCTATCATCTCGGATGTAGTGTTTTACAACATTCCCTGCGTATCGGCCCCTACTTCTTGGTGGGAACATTATATAGGTCTATAACGTAATATAACCTAACCTAACACATCTAGCCCCTCGCTGGTAATGTTTTACAGAGTCCCGTTCGTGTCGTCCCGTACGTCTCGGTTGGGACATTATATACGTCTACAGCGTTATATATTCTAACCTAAGGCAGGCTATCATCTCGGATGTAGTATTTTACAACATCCTGGCGTATCGGCCCCTACTTCTCGGTGGGAACATTATATTGGTCTATAACGTATCACAACCTAACCTAATCCATCTAGCCCCTCGCTGGTAATGTTTTACAGAGTCCCGTTCGTGTCCTCCCGTACGTCTCGGTTGGGACATTATATACGTCTACAGCGTTATATATCCTAACCTAAGGCAGGCTATCATCTCGGATGCAGTATTTTACAACAAGCCTGTCGTATCGGCCCCTACTTCTCGGTGGGAAAATTATATTCGTCTATAACGTAACATAACCTAACCTAACACATCTAGACCCTCGCTGGTAATGTTTTACAGAATCCCGTTCGTGACGTCCCGTACATCTCGGTTGGAATATTATATACGTCTATATCGTTATATATCCTAACCTAAGGCAGGCTATCATCTCGGATGTAGTATTTTACAACATCCTGGCGTATCGGCCCCTACTTCTTGGTGGGAACATTATATAGGTCTATAGCGTAATATAACTTAACCTAACACATCTAGCCCCTCGCTGGTAATGTTTTACAGAATCCCGTTTGTGTCGTCCCGTACGTTTCGGTTGGGACATTATATACGTCTACAGCGTTATATATCCTAACCTAAGGCAGGCTATCATCTCGGATGCAGTATTTTACAACATTCCTGGCATATCGGCCCCTACTTCTCGGTGGGAACATTATATACGTCTATAACGTATCACAACCTAATCTAACCCAACCAGGCCCTCGCTGGTAATGTTTTACAGAATCCCGTCCTGTCGTCCCGTACGTCTCGGTTGGGACATTATAAACGTCTACAGCGATATATATCCTAACGTAAGGCAGGCTAACATCTCGTATGTAGTATTTTACAACATTCCTGGCGTATCGGCCCCTACTTCTCGGTGGGAACATTATATTCGTCTATTACGTAATATAACCTAACATATCACATCTAGCCCCTCGCTGGTAATGTTTTACAGAGTCCCGCTCGTGTCGTCCCGTACGTCTCGGTTGGGACATTATATACGTCTATAGCGTTATATATCCTAACCTAAGGCAGGCTAACATCTCGGATGTAATATTTTACAACATTCCTGGCGTATCGGCCCCTACTTCTCGGTGGGAACATTATATTCGTCTATTACGTAATATAACCTACCCTAACACATCTAGGCCCTCGCTGGTAGTGTTTTACAGAATATCGTTCGTGACGTACCGTACATCTCGGTAGGAATATTATATACGTCTATTGCGTTATATATCCTAACCTAAGGCAGGCTATCATCTCGGATGTAGTGTTTTACAACATTCCCTGCGTATCGGCCCCTACTTCTCCGTGGGAACATTATATACGTCTATAACGTATCACATCCTAACCTAACCCATTTAGTCCCTCGCTGGCAATGTTTTACAGAATCCCGTTCGTTTCGTCCCGTACATCTCGGTTGGGATATTATTTACGTCTACAGCGTTATATATCCAAACCTAAGGCAGGCTATCATCTCGGATGCAGTATTTTACAACATTCCTGGCATATCGGCCCCTACTTCTCGGTGGGAACATTAAATACGTCTATAACATATCGCAACCTAATCTAACCCATCCAGGCCCTCGCTGGTAATGTTTTACAGAATCCCGTTCCTGTCGTCCCGTACTTCTCGGTTGGGACATTATAAACGTCTACAGCGATATATATCCTAACGTAAGGCAGGCTAACATCTCGGATGTAGTATTTTACAACATTCCTGGCGTATCGGCCCCTACTTCTCGGTGGGAACATTATATTCGTCTATTACGTAATATAACCTAACCTAACCCATCTAGCCCTTCGCTGGTAATGTTTTACAGAATCCCGTTCGTGCCGTCCCGTACGTCTCGGTTGGGACGTTATATACGTTTACAGCGATATATATCCTAACGTAAGGCAGGCTAACATCTCGGATGTAGTGTTTTACAACATTCCTGGCGTATCGGCCCCTACTTCTCGGTGGGAACATTATATTCGTCTATAACGTAATATAGACTAACCTAACACATCTAGCCCCTCGCTGGTAATGTTTTACAGAATCCCGTTCGTGACGTCCCGTACATCTCGGTTGGAATATTATATACGTCTATAGCGTTATATATCCTAACCTAAGGCAGGCTATCATCTCGGATGTAGTATTTTACAACATTCCTGCCGTATCGGCCCCTACTTCTTGGTGGGAACATTATATAGGTCTATAACGTAATATAACCTAACCTAACACATCTAGCCCCTCGCTGGTAATGTTTTACAGAGTCCCGTTCGTGTCGTCCCGTACGTCTCGGTTGGGACATTATATACGTCTACAGCGTTATATATCCTAACCTAAGGCAGGCTATCATCTCGGATGCAGTATTTTACAACATGCCTGGCGTATCGGCCCCTACTTCTCGGTGGGATCATTATATACGTCTATAACGTATCACAACCTAACCTAACCCATCTAGCCCCTCGCTCGTAATGTTTTACAGAATCCCGTTCGTGCCGTCCCGTACGTCTCGGTTGGGACATTATAAACGTCTACAGCGATATATATCCTAACGTAAGGCAGGCTAACATCTCGAATGTAGTATTTTACAACATTCCTGGCGTATCGGCCCCTACTTCTCCGTGGGAACATTATATTCGTCTATTACGTAATATAACCTAACCTAACCCATCTAGCCCTTCGCTGGTATTGTTTTACAGAATCCCGTTCGTGCCGTCCCGTACATCTCGGTTGGGACGTTATATACGTCTACAGCGATATATATCCTAACGTAAGGCAGGCTAACATCTCGGATGTAGTGTTTTACAACATTCCTGATGTATCGGCCCCTACTTCTCGGTGGGAACATTATATTCGTCTATAACGTAATATAAATTAACCTAACACATCTAGCCCCTCGCTGGTAATGTTTTACAGAATCCCGTTCGTGACGTCCCGTACATCTCGGTTGGAATATTATATACGTCTATAGCGTTATATATCCTAACGTAAGGCAGGCTAACATCTCGGAGGTAGTATTTTACAACATTCCTGGCGTATCGGCCCCTACTTCTCGGTGGGAACATTATATACGTCTATGACGTATCACAACCTAACCTAACCCATCTAGCCCCTCTCTGGTAATGTTTTACAGAATCCCGTTCGTGCCGTCCCGTACGTCTCCGTTGGGACATTATATACGTCTACAGCGTCATATATCCAAACCTAAGGCAGGCTATCATCTCGGATGCAGTATTTTACAACATTCCTGGCATATCGGCCCCTACTTCTCGGTGGGAACATTAAATACGTCTATAACGTATCGCAACCTAATCTAACCCATCCAGGCCCTCGCTGGTAATGTTTTACAGAATCCCGTTCCTGTCGTCCCGTACTTCTCGGTTGGGACATTATAAACGTCTACAGCGATATATATCCTAACGTAAGGCAGGCTAACATCTCGGATGTAGTATTTTAAACATTCCTGGCGTATCGGCCCCTACTTCTCGGTGGGAACATTATATTCGTCTATTACGTAATATAACCTAACCTAACCCATCTAGCCCTTCGCTGGTAATGTTTTACAGAATCCCGTTCGTGCCGTCCCGTACGCCTCGGTTGGGACGTTATATACGTTTACAGCGATATATATCCCAACGTAAGGCAGGCTAACATCTCGGATGTAGTGTTTTACAACATTCCTGGCGTATCGGCCCCTACTTCTCGGTGGGAACATTATATTCGTCTATAACGTAATATAGACTAACCTAACACATCTAGCCCCTCGCTGGTAATGTTTTACAGAATCCCGTTCGTGACGTCCCGTACATCTCGGTTGGAATATTATATACGTCTATAGCGTTATATATCCTAACCTAAGGCAGGCTATCATCTCGGATGTAGTATTTTACAACATTCCTGCCGTATCGGCCCCTACTTCTTGGTGGGAACATTATATAGGTCTATAACGTAATATAACCTAACCTAACACATCTAGCCCCTCGCTGGTAATGTTTTACAGATTCCCGTTCGTGTCGTCCCGTACGTCTCGGTTGGGACATTATATACGTCTACAGCGTTATATATCCTAACCTAAGGCAGGCTATCATCTCGGATGCAGTATTTTACAACATGCCTGGCGTATCGGCCCCTACTTCTCGGTGGGATCATTATATACGTCTATAACGTATCACAACCTAACCTAATCCATCTAGCCCCTCGCTCGTAATGTTTTACAGAGTCCCGTTCGTGCCGTCCCGTACGTCTCGGTTGGGACATTATAAACGTCTACAGCGATATATATCCTAACGTAAGGCAGGCTAACATCTCGAATGTAGTATTTTACAACATTCCTGGCGTATCGGCCCCTACTTCTCCGTGGGAACATTATATTCGTCTATTACGTAATATAACCTAACCTAACCCATCTAGCCCTTCGCTGGTAATGTTTTACAGAATCCCGTTCGTGCCGTCCCGTACATCTCGGTTGGGACGTTATATACATCTACAGCGATATATATCCTAACGTAAGGCAGGCTAACATCTCGGATGTAGTGTTTTACAACATTCCTGATGTATCGGCCCCTACTTCTCGGTGGGAACATTATATTCGTCTATAACGTAATATAAATTAACCTAACACATCTAGCCCCTCGCTGGTAATGTTTTACAGAATCCCGTTCGTGACGTCCCGTACATCTCGTTGGAATATTATATACGTCTATAGCGTTATATATCCTAACGTAAGGCAGGCTAACATCTCGGAGGTAGTATTTTACAACATTCCTGGCGTATCGGCCCCTACTTCTCGGTGGGAACATTATATACGTCTATGACGTATCACAACCTAACCTAACCCATCTAGCCCCTCGCTGGTAATGTTTTACAGAGTCCCGCTCGTGTCGTCCCGTACGTCTCGGTTGGGACATTATATACGTCTATAGCGTTATATATCCTAACCTAAGGCAGGCTAACATCTCGGATGTAATATTTTACAACATTCCTGGCGTATCGGCCCCTACTTCTCGGTGGGAACATTATATTCGTCTATTACGTAATATAACCTACCCTAACACATCTAGGCCCTCGCTGGTAGTGTTTTACAGAATATCGTTCGTGACGTACCGTACATCTCGGTAGGAATATTATATACGTCTATTGCGTTATATATCCTAACCTAAGGCAGGCTATCATCTCGGATGTAGTGTTTTACAACATTCCCTGCGTATCGGCCCCTACTTCTCCGTGGGAACATTATATACGTCTATAACGTATCACATCCTAACCTAACCCATTTAGTCCCTCGCTGGCAATGTTTTACAGAATCCCGTTCGTTTCGTCCCGTACATCTCGGTTGGGATATTATTTACGTCTACAGCGTTATATATCCAAACCTAAGGCAGGCTATCATCTCGGATGCAGTATTTTACAACATTCCTGGCATATCGGCCCCTACTTCTCGGTGGGAACATTAAATACGTCTATAACATATCGCAACCTAATCTAACCCATCCAGGCCCTCGCTGGTAATGTTTTACAGAATCCCGTTCCTGTCGTCCCGTACTTCTCGGTTGGGACATTATAAACGTCTACAGCGATATATATCCTAACGTAAGGCAGGCTAACATCTCGGATGTAGTATTTTACAACATTCCTGGCGTATCGGCCCCTACTTCTCGGTGGGAACATTATATTCGTCTATTACGTAATATAACCTAACCTAACCCATCTAGCCCTTCGCTGGTAATGTTTTACAGAATCCCGTTCGTGCCGTCCCGTACGTCTCGGTTGGGACGTTATATACGTTTACAGCGATATATATCCTAACGTAAGGCAGGCTAACATCTCGGATGTAGTGTTTTACAACATTCCTGGCGTATCGGCCCCTACTTCTCGGTGGGAACATTATATTCGTCTATAACGTAATATAGACTAACCTAACACATCTAGCCCCTCGCTGGTAATGTTTTACAGAATCCCGTTCGTGACGTCCCGTACATCTCGGTTGGAATATTATATACGTCTATAGCGTTATATATCCTAACCTAAGGCAGGCTATCATCTCGGATGTAGTATTTTACAACATTCCTGCCGTATCGGCCCCTACTTCTTGGTGGGAACATTATATAGGTCTATAACGTAATATAACCTAACCTAACACATCTAGCCCCTCGCTGGTAATGTTTTACAGAGTCCCGTTCGTGTCGTCCCGTACGTCTCGGTTGGGACATTATATACGTCTACAGCGTTATATATCCTAACCTAAGGCAGGCTATCATCTCGGATGCAGTATTTTACAACATGCCTGGCGTATCGGCCCCTACTTCTCGGTGGGATCATTATATACGTCTATAACGTATCACAACCTAACCTAACCCATCTAGCCCCTCGCTCGTAATGTTTTACAGAATCCCGTTCGTGCCGTCCCGTACGTCTCGGTTGGGACATTATAAACGTCTACAGCGATATATATCCTAACGTAAGGCAGGCTAACATCTCGAATGTAGTATTTTACAACATTCCTGGCGTATCGGCCCCTACTTCTCCGTGGGAACATTATATTCGTCTATTACGTAATATAACCTAACCTAACCCATCTAGCCCTTCGCTGGTATTGTTTTACAGAATCCCGTTCGTGCCGTCCCGTACATCTCGGTTGGGACGTTATATACGTCTACAGCGATATATATCCTAACGTAAGGCAGGCTAACATCTCGGATGTAGTGTTTTACAACATTCCTGATGTATCGGCCCCTACTTCTCGGTGGGAACATTATATTCGTCTATAACGTAATATAAATTAACCTAACACATCTAGCCCCTCGCTGGTAATGTTTTACAGAATCCCGTTCGTGACGTCCCGTACATCTCGGTTGGAATATTATATACGTCTATAGCGTTATATATCCTAACGTAAGGCAGGCTAACATCTCGGAGGTAGTATTTTACAACATTCCTGGCGTATCGGCCCCTACTTCTCGGTGGGAACATTATATACGTCTATGACGTATCACAACCTAACCTAACCCATCTAGCCCCTCTCTGGTAATGTTTTACAGAATCCCGTTCGTGCCGTCCCGTACGTCTCCGTTGGGACATTATATACGTCTACAGCGTCATATATCCAAACCTAAGGCAGGCTATCATCTCGGATGCAGTATTTTACAACATTCCTGGCATATCGGCCCCTACTTCTCGGTGGGAACATTAAATACGTCTATAACGTATCGCAACCTAATCTAACCCATCCAGGCCCTCGCTGGTAATGTTTTACAGAATCCCGTTCCTGTCGTCCCGTACTTCTCGGTTGGGACATTATAAACGTCTACAGCGATATATATCCTAACGTAAGGCAGGCTAACATCTCGGATGTAGTATTTTAAACATTCCTGGCGTATCGGCCCCTACTTCTCGGTGGGAACATTATATTCGTCTATTACGTAATATAACCTAACCTAACCCATCTAGCCCTTCGCTGGTAATGTTTTACAGAATCCCGTTCGTGCCGTCCCGTACGCCTCGGTTGGGACGTTATATACGTTTACAGCGATATATATCCCAACGTAAGGCAGGCTAACATCTCGGATGTAGTGTTTTACAACATTCCTGGCGTATCGGCCCCTACTTCTCGGTGGGAACATTATATTCGTCTATAACGTAATATAGACTAACCTAACACATCTAGCCCCTCGCTGGTAATGTTTTACAGAATCCCGTTCGTGACGTCCCGTACATCTCGGTTGGAATATTATATACGTCTATAGCGTTATATATCCTAACCTAAGGCAGGCTATCATCTCGGATGTAGTATTTTACAACATTCCTGCCGTATCGGCCCCTACTTCTTGGTGGGAACATTATATAGGTCTATAACGTAATATAACCTAACCTAACACATCTAGCCCCTCGCTGGTAATGTTTTACAGATTCCCGTTCGTGTCGTCCCGTACGTCTCGGTTGGGACATTATATACGTCTACAGCGTTATATATCCTAACCTAAGGCAGGCTATCATCTCGGATGCAGTATTTTACAACATGCCTGGCGTATCGGCCCCTACTTCTCGGTGGGATCATTATATACGTCTATAACGTATCACAACCTAACCTAATCCATCTAGCCCCTCGCTCGTAATGTTTTACAGAGTCCCGTTCGTGCCGTCCCGTACGTCTCGGTTGGGACATTATAAACGTCTACAGCGATATATATCCTAACGTAAGGCAGGCTAACATCTCGAATGTAGTATTTTACAACATTCCTGGCGTATCGGCCCCTACTTCTCCGTGGGAACATTATATTCGTCTATTACGTAATATAACCTAACCTAACCCATCTAGCCCTTCGCTGGTAATGTTTTACAGAATCCCGTTCGTGCCGTCCCGTACATCTCGGTTGGGACGTTATATACATCTACAGCGATATATATCCTAACGTAAGGCAGGCTAACATCTCGGATGTAGTGTTTTACAACATTCCTGATGTATCGGCCCCTACTTCTCGGTGGGAACATTATATTCGTCTATAACGTAATATAAATTAACCTAACACATCTAGCCCCTCGCTGGTAATGTTTTACAGAATCCCGTTCGTGACGTCCCGTACATCTCGTTGGAATATTATATACGTCTATAGCGTTATATATCCTAACGTAAGGCAGGCTAACATCTCGGAGGTAGTATTTTACAACATTCCTGGCGTATCGGCCCCTACTTCTCGGTGGGAACATTATATACGTCTATGACGTATCACAACCTAACCTAACCCATCTAGCCCCTCTCTGGTAATGTTTTACAGAATCCCGTTCGTGCCGTCCCGTACGTCTCCGTTGGGACATTATATACGTCTACAGCGTCATATATCCTAACCTAAGGCAGGCTATCATCTCGGATGCAGTATTTTACAACATGCCTGGCGTATCGGCCCCTACTTCTCGGTGGGATCATTATATACGTCTATAACGTATCACAACCTAACCTAATCCATCTAGCCCCTCGCTCGTAATGTTTTACTGAATCCCGTTCGTGCCGTCCCGTACGTCTCGGTTGGGACATTATAAACGTCTACAGCGATATATATCCTAACGTAAGGCAGGCTAACATCTCGAATGTAGTATTTTACAACATTCCTGGCGTATCGGCCCCTACTTCTCCGTGGGAACATTATATTCGTCTATTACGTAATATAACCTAACCTAACCCATCTAGCCCTTCGCTGGTAATGTTTTACAGAATCCCGTTCGTGCCGTCCCGTACATCTCGGTTGGGACGTTATATACATCTACAGCGATATATATCCTAACGTAAGGCAGGCTAACATCTCGGATGTAGTGTTTTACAACATTCCTGATGTATCGGCCCCTACTTCTCGGTGGGAACATTATATTCGTCTATAACGTAATATAAATTAACCTAACACATCTAGCCCCTCGCTGGTAATGTTTTACAGAATCCCGTTCGTGACGTCCCGTACATCTCGGTTGGAATATTATATACGTCTATAGCGTTATATATCCTAACCTAAGGCAGGCTATCATCTCGGATGCAGTATTTTACAACATGCCTGGCGTATCGGCCCCTACTTCTCGGTGGGATCATTATATACGTCTATAACGTATCACAACCTAACCTAACCCATCTAGCCCCTCGCTGGTAATGTTTTACAGAATCCCGTTAGTGCCGTCCCGTACGTTTCGGTTGGCACATTATATACGTCTACAGCGTTATATACCCTAACCTAAGGCAGGCTATCATCTCGGATGTAGTGTTTTACAACATTCCTGGCGTATCGGCCCCTACTTCTCGGTGCGAACATTATATACGTCTATAACGTATCACATCCTAACCTAACCCATCTAGACCTTCGCTGGTAATGTTTTACAGAATCCCGTTCGTGCCGTCGCGTACATCTCGGTTGGGACGTTATATACGTCTACAGCGATATATATCCTAACGTAAGGCAGGCTAACATCTCGGATGTAGTGTTTTACAACATTCCTGATGTATCGGCCCCTACTTCTCGGTGGGAACATTATATTCGTCTATAACGTAATATAAATTAACCTAACACACCTAGCCCCTCGCTGGTAATGTTTTACAGAATCCCGTTCGTGACGTCCCGTACATCTCGGTTGGAATATTATATACGTCTATAGCGTTATATATCCTAACGTAAGGCAGGCTAACATCTCGGAGGTAGTATTTTACAACATTCCTGGCGTATCGGCCCCTACTTCTCGGTGGGAACATTATATACGTCTATGACGTATCACAACCTAACCTAACCCATCTAGCCCCTCTCTGGTAATGTTTTACAGAATCCCGTTCGTGCCGTCCCGTACGTCTCCGTTGGGACATTATATACGTCTACAGCGTCATATATCCAAACCTAAGGCAGGCTATCATCTCGGATGCAGTATTTTACAACATTCCTGGCATATCGGCCCCTACTTCTCGGTGGGAACATTAAATACGTCTATAACGTATCGCAACCTAATCTAACCCATCCAGGCCCTCGCTGGTAATGTTTTACAGAATCCCGTTCCTGTCGTCCCGTACTTCTCGGTTGGGACATTATAAACGTCTACAGCGATATATATCCTAACGTAAGGCAGGCTAACATCTCGGATGTAGTATTTTACAACATTCCTGGCGTATCGGCCCCTACTTCTCGGTGCGAACATTATATACGTCTATAACGTATCACATCCTAACCTAACACATCTAGACCCTCGCTGGTAATGTTTTACAGAATCCCGTTCGTGACGTCCCGTACATCTCGGTTGGAATATTATATACGTCTATAGCGTTATATATCCTAACCTATGGCAGGCTATCATCTCGGATGTAGTGTTTTACAACATTCCAGGCGTATCGGCCCCTACTTCTCGGTGGGAAATTATATTCGTCTATAACGTATCACAGCCTAACCTAACCCATCTAGCCCCTCGCTGGTAATGTTTTACAGAATCCCGTTCGTGCCGTCCCGTACGTCTCGGTTGGGACATTATATACGTCTATACCGTTATATATCCTAACCTAAGGCAGGCTATCATCTCGGATGCAGTATTTTACAACATTCCTGGCGTATCGGCCCCTACTTCTCGGTGCGAACATTATATACGTCTATAACGTATCACATCCTAACCTAACCCATCTAGCCCTTCGCTGGTAATGTTTTACAGAATCCCGTTCGTGCCGCCCCGTACGTTTCGGTTGGGACGTTATATACGTCTACAGCGATATATATCCTAACGTAAGGCAGGCTAACATCTCGGATGTAGTGTTTTACAACATTCCTGTCGTATCGGCCCCTACTTCTCGGTGGGAACATTATATTCGTCTATAACGTAATATAACCTAACCTAACACATCTAGACCCTCGCTGGTAATGTTTTACAGAATCCCGTTCGTGACGTCCCGTACATCTCGGTTGGAATATTATATACGTCTATAGCGTTATATATCCTAACCTATGGCAGGCTATCATCTCGGATGTAGTGTTTTACAACATTCCAGGCGTATCGGCCCCTACTTCTTGGTGGGAACATTATATAGGTCTATAACGTAATATAACCTAACCTAACACATCTAGCCCCTCGCTGGTAATGTTTTACAGAATCCCGTTTGTGTCGTCCCGTACGTCTCGGTTGGGACATTATATACGTCTACAGCGTCATATATCCTAACCTAAGGCAGGCTATCATCTCGGATGCAGTATTTTACAACATTCCTGGCATATCGGCCCCTACTTCTCGGAGGGAACATTATATACGTCTGTAACGTATCACAACCTAACCTAACCCATCTAGCGCCTCGCTGGTAATGTTTTACAGAATCCCGTTCGTGCCGTCCCGTACGTCTCGGTTGGTACATTATATACATCTATACCGTTATATATCCTAACCTAAGGCAGGCTATCATCTCGGATGCAGTATTTTACAACATTCCTGGCATATCGGCCCCTACTTCTCGGTGGGAACATTATATACGTCTATATCGTATCACAACCTAATCTAACCCATCCAGGCCCTCGCTGGTAATGTTTTACAGAATCCCGTTTGTGTCGTCCCGTACGTTTCGGTTGGCACATTATATACGTCTACAGCGTTATATATCCTAACCTAAGGCAGGCTATCATCTCGGATGTAGTGTTTTACAACATTCCTGGCGTATCGGCCCCTACTTCTCGGTGGGAACATTATATTCGTCTATTACGTAATATAACCTAACCTAACCCATCTAGCCCTTCGCTGGTAATGTTTTACAGAATCCCGTTCGTGCCGTCCCGTACGTCTCGGTTGGGACGTTATATACGTTTACAGCGATATATATCCTAACGTAAGGCAGGCTAACATCTCGGATGTAGTGTTTTACAACATTCCTGGCGTATCGGCCCCTACTTCTCGGTGGGAACATTATATTCGTCTATAACGTAATATAGACTAACCTAACACATCTAGCCCCTCGCTGGTAATGTTTTACAGAATCCCGTTCGTGACGTCCCGTACATCTCGGTTGGAATATTATATACGTCTATAGCGTTATATATCCTAACCTAAGGCAGGCTATCATCTCGGATGTAGTATTTTACAACATTCCTGCCGTATCGGCCCCTACTTCTTGGTGGGAACATTATATAGGTCTATAACGTAATATAACCTAACCTAACACATCTAGCCCCTCGCTGGTAATGTTTTACAGAGTCCCGTTCGTGTCGTCCCGTACGTCTCGGTTGGGACATTATATACGTCTACAGCGTTATATATCCTAACCTAAGGCAGGCTATCATCTCGGATGCAGTATTTTACAACATGCCTGGCGTATCGGCCCCTACTTCTCGGTGGGATCATTATATACGTCTATAACGTATCACAACCTAACCTAATCCATCTAGCCCCTCGCTCGTAATGTTTTACAGAATCCCGTTCGTGCCGTCCCGTACGTCTCGGTTGGGACATTATAAACGTCTACAGCGATATATATCCTAACGTAAGGCAGGCTAACATCTCGAATGTAGTATTTTACAACATTCCTGGCGTATCGGCCCCTACTTCTCCGTGGGAACATTATATTCGTCTATTACGTAATATAACCTAACCTAACCCATCTAGCCCTTCGCTGGTAATGTTTTACAGAATCCCGTTCGTGCCGTCCCGTACATCTCGGTTGGGACGTTATATACGTCTACAGCGATATATATCCTAACGTAAGGCAGGCTAACATCTCGGATGTAGTGTTTTACAACATTCCTGATGTATCGGCCCCTACTTCTCGGTGGGAACATTATATTCGTCTATAACGTAATATAAATTAACCTAACACATCTAGCCCCTCGCTGGTAATGTTTTACAGAATCCCGTTCGTGACGTCCCGTACATCTCGGTTGGAATATTATATACGTCTATAGCGTTATATATCCTAACCTAAGGCAGGCTATCATCTCGGATGCAGTATTTTACAACATGCCTGGCGTATCGGCCCCTACTTCTCGGTGGGATCATTATATACGTCTATAACGTATCACAACCTAACCTAACCCATCTAGCCCCTCGCTGGTAATGTTTTACAGAATCCCGTTAGTGCCGTCCCGTACGTTTCGGTTGGCACATTATATACGTCTACAGCGTTATATACCCTAACCTAAGGCAGGCTATCATCTCGGATGTAGTGTTTTACAACATTCCTGTCGTATCGGCCCCTACTTCTCGGTGGGAACATTATATTCGTCTATAACGTAATCTAACCTAACACATCTAGCCCCTCGCTGGTAATGTTTTACAGAATCCCGTTCGTGCCGCCCCGTACGTTTCGGTTGGGACGTTATATACGTCTACAGCGATATATATCCTAACGTAAGGCAGGCTAACATCTCGGATGTAGTGTTTTACAACATTCCAGGCGTATCGGCCCCTACTTCTTGGTGGGAACATTATATAGGTCTATAACGTAATATAACCTAACCTAACACATCTAGCCCCTCGCTGGTAATGTTTTACAGAATCCCGTTCGCGTCTTCCTGTACGTCTCGGTTGGGACATTATATACGTCTACAGCGTTATATATCCTAACCTAAGGCAGGCTATCATCTCGGATGCAGTATTTTACAACATGCCTGGCGTATCGGCCCCTACTTCTCGGTGGGAAATTATATTCGTCTATAACGTATCACAGCCTAACCTAACCCATCTAGCCCCTCGCTGGTAATGTTTTACAGAATCCCGTTCGTGCCGTCCCGTACGTCTCGGTTGGGACATTATATACGTCTATACCGTTATATATCCTAACCTAAGGCAGGCTATCATCTCGGATGCAGTATTTTACAACATTCCTGGCGTATCGGCCCCTACTTCTCGGTGCGAACATTATATACGTCTATAACGTATCACATCCTAACCTAACCCATCTAGCCCTTCGCTGGTAATGTTTTACAGAATCCCGTTCGTGACGTCCCGTACATCTCGGTTGGAATATTATATACGTCTATAGCGTTATATATCCTAACCTATGGCAGGCTATCATCTCGGATGTAGTGTTTTACAACATTGCAGGCGTATCGGCCCCTACTTCTTGGTGGGAACATTATATAGGTCTATAACGTAATATAACCTAACCTAACACATCTAGCCCCTCGCTGGTAATGTTTTACAGAATCCCGTTTGTGTCGTCCCGTACGTCTCGGTTGGGACATTATATACGTCTACAGCGTCATATATCCTAACCTAAGGCAGGCTATCATCTCGGATGCAGTATTTTACAACATTCCTGGCATATCGGCCCCTACTTCTCGGAGGGAACATTATATACGTCTGTAACGTATCACAACCTAACCTAACCCATCTAGCCCCTCGCTGGTAATGTTTTACAGAATCCCGTTCGTGCCGTCCCGTACGTCTCGGTTGGTACATTATATACATCTATACCGTTATATATCCTAACCTAAGGCAGGCTATCATCTCGGATGCAGTATTTTACAACATTCCTGGCATATCGGCCCCTACTTCTCGGTGGGAACATTATATACGTCTATATCGTATCACAACCTAATCTAACCCATCCAGGCCCTCGCTGGTAATGTTTTACAGAATCCCGTTTGTGTCGTCCCGTACGTTTCGGTTGGCACATTATATACGTCTACAGCGTTATATATCCTAACCTAAGGCAGGCTATCATCTCGGATGTAGTGTTTTACAACATTCCTGGCGTATCGGCCCCTACTTCTCGGTGCGAACATTATATACGTCTATAACGTATCACATCCTAACCTAACCCATCTAGCCCTTCGCTGGTAATGTTTTACAGAATCCCGTTCGTGACGTCCCGTACATCTCGGTTGGAATATTATATACGTCTATAGCGTTATATATCCTAAGCAAATGCAGGCTATCATCTCGGATGTAGTGTTTGACAACATTCCTGGCGTATCGGCCCCTACTTCTTGGTGGGAACATTATATAGGTCTATAACGTAATATAGCCTAACCTAACACATCTAGCCCCTCGCTGGTAATGTTTTACAGAATCCCGTTCGCGTCGTCCTGTACGTCTCGGTTGGGACATTATATACGTCTACAGCGTTATATATCCTAACCTAAGGCAGGCTATCATCTCGGATGCAGTATTTTACAACATGCCTGGCGTATCGGCCCCTACTTCTCGGTGGGAACATTATATACTGCTATAACGTATCACATTCTAACCTAACACATCTAGCCCCTCGCTGGTAATGTTTTACAGAATCGCTTTCGTGTCGTCCCGTACGTCTCGGTTGGGACATTATGTACGTCTACAGCGTTACATATCCTAACCTAAGGCAGGCTATCATCTCGGATGCAGTATTTTACAACATTCCTGGCATATCGGCCCCTACTTCTCGGTGGGAACATTATATACGTCTATATCGTATCACAACCTAATCTAACCCATCTAGCCCCTCGCTGGTAATGTTTTACAGAATCGCTTTCGTGTCGTCCCGTACGTCTCGGTTGGGACATTATGTACGTCTACAGCGTTATATATCCTAACCTAAGGCAGGCTATCATCTCGGATGTAGTGTTTTACAACATTCCTGGCGTATCGGCCCCTACTTCTCGGTGGGAACATTATATACGGCTATAACGTATCACATTCTAACCTAACACATCTAGCCCCTCGCTGGTAATGTTTTACAGAATCCCGTTCGTGCCGCCCCGTACGTCTCGGTTGGGACGTTATATACGTCTACAGCGATATATATCCTAACGTAAGGCAGGCTAACATCTCGGATGTAGTGTTTTACAACATTCCTGTCGTATCGGCCCCTACTTCTTGGTGGGAACATTATATTCGTCTATAACGTAATCTAACCTAACACATCTAGCCCCTCGCTGGTAATGTTTTACAGAATCCCGTTCGTGACGTCCCGTACATCTCGGTTGGAATATTATATACGTCTATAGCGTTATATATCCTAACCTATGGCAGGCTATCATCTCGGATGTAGTGTTTTACAACATTCCAGGCGTATCGGCCCCTACTTCTTGGTGGGAACATTATATAGGTCTATAACGTAATATAACCTAACCTAACACATCTAGCCCCTCGCTGGTAATGTTTTACAGAATCCCGTTTGTGTCGTCCCGTACGTCTCGGTTGGGACATTATATACGTCTACAGCGTTATATATCCTAACCTAAGGCAGGCTATCATCTCGGATGTAGTGTTTTACAACATTCCTGGCGTATCGGCCCCTACTTCGCGGTGGGAACATTATATACGGCTATAACGTATCACATTCTAACCTAACACACCTAGCCGCTCGCTGGTAATGTTTTACAGAATCCCGTTCGTGCTGCCCCGTACGTCTCGGTTGGGGCGTTATATACGTCTACAGCGATATATATCCTAACGTAAGGCAGGCTAACATCTCGGATGTAGTGTTTTTCAACATTCCTGTCGTATCGGCCCCTACTTCTCGGTGGGAACATTATATTCGTCTATAACGTAATATAACCTAACCTAACACATCTAGCCCCTCGCTGGTAATGTTTTACAGAATCCCGTTCGTGACGTCCCGTACATCTCGGTTGGAATATTATATACGTCTATAGCGTTATATATCCTAACCTAAGGCAGGCTATCATCTCGGATGTAGTATTTTACAACATTCCTGCCGTATCGGCCCCTACTTCTTGGTGGGAACATTATATAGGTCTATAACGTAATATAACCTAACCTAACACATCTAGCCCCTCGCTGGTAATGTTTTACAGAGTCCCGTTCGTGTCGTCCCGTACGTCTCGGTTGGGACATTATATACGTCTACAGCGTTATATATCCTAACCTAAGGCAGGCTATCATCTCGGATGCAGTATTTTACAACATGCCTGGCGTATCGGCCCCTACTTCTCGGTGGGATCATTATATACGTCTATAACGTAGCACAACCTAACCTAATCCATCTAGCCCCTCGCTCGTAATGTTTTACAGAATCCCGTTCGTGCCGTCCCGTACGTCTCGGTTGGGACATTATAAACGTCTACAGCGATATATATCCTAACGTAAGGCAGGCTAACATCTCGAATGTAGTATTTTACAACATTCCTGGCGTATCGGCCCCTACTTCTCCGTGGGAACATTATATTCGTCTATTACGTAATATAACCTAACCTAACCCATCTAGCCCTTCGCTGGTAATGTTTTACAGAATCCCGTTCGTGCCGTCCCGTACATCTCGGTTGGGACGTTATATACGTCTACAGCGATATATATCCTAACGTAAGGCAGGCTAACATCTCGGATGTAGTGTTTTACAACATTCCTGATGTATCGGCCCCTACTTCTCGGTGGGAACATTATATTCGTCTATAACGTAATATAAATTAACCTAACACATCTAGCCCCTCGCTGGTAATGTTTTACAGAATCCCGTTCGTGACGTCCCGTACATCTCGGTTGGAATATTATATACGTCTATAGCGTTATATATCCTAACCTAAGGCAGGCTATCATCTCGGATGCAGTATTTTACAACATGCCTGGCGTATCGGCCCCTACTTCTCGGTGGGATCATTATATACGTCTATAACGTATCACAACCTAACCTAACCCATCTAGCCCCTCGCTGGTAATGTTTTACAGAATCCCGTTAGTGCCGTCCCGTACGTTTCGGTTGGCACATTATATACGTCTACAGCGTTATATACCCTAACCTAAGGCAGGCTATCATCTCGGATGTAGTGTTTTACAACATTCCTGGCGTATCGGCCCCTACTTCTCGGTGCGAACATTATATACGTCTATAACGTATCACATCCTAACCTAACCCATCTAGACCTTCGCTGGTAATGTTTTACAGAATCCCGTTCGTGACGTCCCGTACATCTCGGTTGGAATATTATATACGTCTATAGCGTTATATATCCTAACCTAAGGCAGGCTATCATCTCGGATGTAGTGTTTGACAACATTCCTGGCGTATCGGTCCCTACTTCTTGGTGGGAACATTATATAGGTCTATAATGTAATATAAATTAACCTAACACATCTAGCCCCTCGCTGGTAATGTTTTACAGAATCCCGTTCGCGTCTTCCTGTACGTCTCGGTTGGGACATTATATACGTCTACAGCGTTATATATCCTAACCTAAGGCAGGCTATCATCTCGGATGCAGTATTTTACAACATGCCTGGCGTATCGGCCCCTACTTCTCGGTGGGAAATTATATTCGTCTATAACGTATCACAGCCTAACCTAACCCATCTAGCCCCTCGCTGGTAATGTTTTACAGAATCCCGTTCGTGCCGTCCCGTACGTCTCGGTTGGGACATTATATACGTCTATACCGTTATATATCCTAACCTAAGGCAGGCTATCATCTCGGATGCAGTATTTTACAACATTCCTGGCGTATCGGCCCCTACTTCTCGGTGCGAACATTATATACGTCTATAACGTATCACATCCTAACCTAACCCATCTAGCCCTTCGCTGGTAATGTTTTACTGAATCCCGTTCGTGCCGCCCCGTACGTTTCGGTTGGGACGTTATATACGTCTACAGCGATATATATCCTAACGTAAGGCAGGCTAACATCTCGGATGTAGTGTTTTACAACATTCCTGTCGTATCGGCCCCTACTTCTCGGTGGGAACATTATATTCGTCTATAACGTAATATAACCTAACCTAACACATCTAGACCCTCGCTGGTAATGTTTTACAGAATCCCGTTCGTGACGTCCCGTACATCTCGGTTGGAATATTATATACGTCTATAGCGTTATATATCCTAACCTATGGCAGGCTATCATCTCGGATGTAGTGTTTTACAACATTGCAGGCGTATCGGCCCCTACTTCTTGGTGGGAACATTATATAGGTCTATAACGTAATATAACCTAACCTAACACATCTAGCCCCTCGCTGGTAATGTTTTACAGAATCCCGTTTGTGTCGTCCCGTACGTCTCGGTTGGGACATTATATACGTCTACAGCGTCATATATCCTAACCTAAGGCAGGCTATCATCTCGGATGCAGTATTTTACAACATTCCTGGCATATCGGCCCCTACTTCTCGGAGGGAACATTATATACGTCTGTAACGTATCACAACCTAACCTAACCCATCTAGCCCCTCGCTGGTAATGTTTTACAGAATCCCGTTCGTGCCGTCCCGTACGTCTCGGTTGGTACATTATATACATCTATACCGTTATATATCCTAACCTAAGGCAGGCTATCATCTCGGATGTATTGTTTTACAACATTCCTGGCGTATCGGCCCCTACTTCTTGGTGGGAACATTATATAGGTCTATAACGTAATATAACCTAACCTAACCCATCTAGCCCCTCGCTGGTAATGTTTTACAGAAACCCGTTCGTTTCGTCCCGTACATCTCGGTTGGGATATTATATACGTCTACAGCGTTATATATCCTAACCTATGGCAGGCTATCATCTCGGATGTAGTGTTTTACAACATTCCAGGCGTATCGGCCCCTACTTCTTGGTGGGAACATTATATAGGTCTATAACGTAATATAACCTAACCTAACACATCTAGCCCCTCGCTGGTAATGTTTTACAGAATCCCGTTTGTGTCGTCCCGTACGTCTCGGTTGGGACATTATATACGTCTACAGCGTTATATATCCTAACCTAAGGCAGGCTATCATCTCGGATGTAGTGTTTTACAACATTCCTGGCGTATCGGCCCCTACTTCTCGGTGGGAACATTATATACGGCTATAACGTATCACATTCTAACCTAACACACCTAGCCGCTCGCTGGTAATGTTTTACAGAATCCCGTTCGTGCCGCCCCGTACGTCTCGGTTGGGACGTTATATACGTCTACAGCGATATATATCCTAACGTAAGGCAGGCTAACATCTCGGATGTAGTGTTTTACAACATTCCTGTCGTATCGGCCCCTACTTCTCGGTGCGAACATTATATACGTCTATAACGTATCACATCCTAACCTAACCCATCTAGACCTTCGCTGGTAATGTTTTACAGAATCCCGTTCGTGACGTTCCGTACATCTCGGTTGGAATATTATATACGTCTATAGCGTTATATATCCTAACCTAAGGCAGGCTATCATCTCGGATGTAGAGTTTGACAACATTCCTGGCGTATCGGCCCCTACTTCTTGGTGGGAACATTATATAGGTCTATAATGTAATATAAATTAACCTAACACATCTAGCCCCTCGCTGGTAATGTTTTACAGAATCCCGTTCGCGTCTTCCTGTACGTCTCGGTTGGGACATTATATACGTCTATACCGTTATATATCCTAACCTAAGGCAGGCTATCATCTCGGATGCAGTATTTTACAACATTCCTGGCGTATCGGCCCCTACTTCTCGGTGCGAACATTATATACGTCTATAACGTATCACATCCTAACCTAACCCATCTAGCCCTTCGCTGGTAATGTTTTACAGAATCCCGTTCGTGACGTCCCGTACATCTCGGTTGGAATATTATATACGTCTATAGCGTTATATATCCTAACCTATGGCAGGCTATCATCTCGGATGTAGTGTTTTACAACATTGCAGGCGTATCGGCCCCTACTTCTTGGTGGGAACATTATATAGGTCTATAACGTAATATAACCTAACCTAACACATCTAGCCCCTCGCTGGTAATGTTTTACAGAATCCCGTTTGTGTCGTCCCGTACGTCTCGGTTGGGACATTATATACGTCTACAGCGTCATATATCCTAACCTAAGGCAGGCTATCATCTCGGATGCAGTATTTTACAACATTCCTGGCATATCGGCCCCTACTTCTCGGAGGGAACATTATATACGTCTGTAACGTATCACAACCTAACCTAACCCATCTAGCCCCTCGCTGGTAATGTTTTACAGAATCCCGTTCGTGCCGTCCCGTACGTCTCGGTTGGTACATTATATACATCTATACCGTTATATATCCTAACCTAAGGCAGGCTATCATCTCGGATGCAGTATTTTACAACATTCCTGGCATATCGGCCCCTACTTCTCGGTGGGAACATTATATACGTCTATATCGTATCACAACCTAATCTAACCCATCCAGGCCCTCGCTGGTAATGTTTTACAGAATCCCGTTTGTGTCGTCCCGTACGTTTCGGTTGGCACATTATATACGTCTACAGCGTTATATATCCTAACCTAAGGCAGGCTATCATCTCGGATGTAGTGTTTTACAACATTCCTGGCGTATCGGCCCCTACTTCACGGTGCGAACATTATATACGTCTATAACGTATCACATCCTAACCTAACCCATCTAGCCCTTCGCTGGTAATGTTTTACAGAATCCCGTTCGTGACGTCCCGTACATCTCGGTTGGAATATTATATACGTCTATAGCGTTATATATCCTAAGCAAATGCAGGCTATCATCTCGGATGTAGTGTTTGACAACATTCCTGGCGTATCGGCCCCTACTTCTTGGTGGGAACATTATATAGGTCTATAACGTAATATAGCCTAACCTAACACATCTAGCCCCTCGCTGGTAATGTTTTACAGAATCCCGTTCGCGTCGTCCTGTACGTCTCGGTTGGGACATTATATACGTCTACAGCGTTATATATCCTAACCTAAGGCAGGCTATCATCTCGGATGCAGTATTTTACAACATGCCTGGCGTATCGGCCCCTACTTCTCGGTGGGAACATTATATACTGCTATAACGTATCACATTCTAACCTAACACATCTAGCCCCTCGCTGGTAATGTTTTACAGAATCGCTTTCGTGTCGTCCCGTACGTCTCGGTTGGGACATTATGTACGTCTACAGCGTTACATATCCTAACCTAAGGCAGGCTATCATCTCGGATGCAGTATTTTACAACATTCCTGGCATATCGGCCCCTACTTCTCGGTGGGAACATTATATACGTCTATATCGTATCACAACCTAATCTAACCCATCTAGCCCCTCGCTGGTAATGTTTTACAGAATCGCTTTCGTGTCGTCCCGTACGTCTCGGTTGGGACATTATGTACGTCTACAGCGTTATATATCCTAACCTAAGGCAGGCTATCATCTCGGATGTAGTGTTTTACAACATTCCTGGCGTATCGGCCCCTACTTCTCGGTGGGAACATTATATACGGCTATAACGTATCACATTCTAACCTAACACATCTAGCCCCTCGCTGGTAATGTTTTACAGAATCCCGTTCGTGCCGCCCCGTACGTCTCGGTTGGGCCGTTATATACGTCTACAGCGATATATATCCTAACGTAAGGCAGGCTAACATCTCGGATGTAGTGTTTTACAACATTCCTGTCGTATCGGCCCCTACTTCTTGGTGGGAACATTATATTCGTCTATAACGTAATCTAACCTAACACATCTAGCCCCTCGCTGGTAATGTTTTACAGAATCCCGTTCGTGACGTCCCGTACATCTCGGTTGGAATATTATATACGTCTATAGCGTTATATATCCTAACCTATGGCAGGCTATCATCTCGGATGTAGTGTTTTACAACATTCCAGGCGTATCGGCCCCTACTTCTTGGTGGGAACATTATATAGGTCTATAACGTAATATAACCTAACCTAACACATCTAGCCCCTCGCTGGTAATGTTTTACAGAATCCCGTTTGTGTCGTCCCGTACGTCTCGGTTGGGACATTATATACGTCTACAGCGTTATATATCCTAACCTAAGGCAGGCTATCATCTCGGATGTAGTGTTTTACAACATTCCTGGCGTATCGGCCCCTACTTCGCGGTGGGAACATTATATACGGCTATAACGTATCACATTCTAACCTAACACACCTAGCCGCTCGCTGGTAATGTTTTACAGAATCCCGTTCGTGCTGCCCCGTACGTCTCGGTTGGGGCGTTATATACGTCTACAGCGATATATATCCTAACGTAAGGCAGGCTAACATCTCGGATGTAGTGTTTTTCAACATTCCTGTCGTATCGGCCCCTACTTCTCGGTGGGAACATTATATTCGTCTATAACGTAATATAACCTAACCTAACACATCTAGCCCCTCGCTGGTAATGTTTTACAGAATCCCGTTCGTGACGTCCCGTACATCTCGGTTGGAATATTATATACGTCTATAGCGTTATATATCCTAACCTAAGGCAGGCTATCATCTCGGATGTAGTATTTTACAACATTCCTGCCGTATCGGCCCCTACTTCTTGGTGGGAACATTATATAGGTCTATAACGTAATATAACCTAACCTAACACATCTAGCCCCTCGCTGGTAATGTTTTACAGAGTCCCGTTCGTGTCGTCCCGTACGTCTCGGTTGGGACATTATATACGTCTACAGCGTTATATATCCTAACCTAAGGCAGGCTATCATCTCGGATGCAGTATTTTACAACATGCCTGGCGTATCGGCCCCTACTTCTCGGTGGGATCATTATATACGTCTATAACGTATCACAACCTAACCTAATCCATCTAGCCCCTCGCTCGTAATGTTTTACAGAATCCCGTTCGTGCCGTCCCGTACGTCTCGGTTGGGACATTATAAACGTCTACAGCGATATATATCCTAACGTAAGGCAGGCTAACATCTCGAATGTAGTATTTTACAACATTCCTGGCGTATCGGCCCCTACTTCTCCGTGGGAACATTATATTCGTCTATTACGTAATATAACCTAACCTAACCCATCTAGCCCTTCGCTGGTAATGTTTTACAGAATCCCGTTCGTGCCGTCCCGTACATCTCGGTTGGGACGTTATATACGTCTACAGCGATATATATCCTAACGTAAGGCAGGCTAACATCTCGGATGTAGTGTTTTACAACATTCCTGATGTATCGGCCCCTACTTCTCGGTGGGAACATTATATTCGTCTATAACGTAATATAAATTAACCTAACACATCTAGCCCCTCGCTGGTAATGTTTTACAGAATCCCGTTCGTGACGTCCCGTACATCTCGGTTGGAATATTATATACGTCTATAGCGTTATATATCCTAACCTAAGGCAGGCTATCATCTCGGATGCAGTATTTTACAACATGCCTGGCGTATCGGCCCCTACTTCTCGGTGGGATCATTATATACGTCTATAACGTATCACAACCTAACCTAACCCATCTAGCCCCTCGCTGGTAATGTTTTACAGAATCCCGTTAGTGCCGTCCCGTACGTTTCGGTTGGCACATTATATACGTCTACAGCGTTATATACCCTAACCTAAGGCAGGCTATCATCTCGGATGTAGTGTTTTACAACATTCCTGGCGTATCGGCCCCTACTTCTCGGTGCGAACATTATATACGTCTATAACGTATCACATCCTAACCTAACCCATCTAGACCTTCGCTGGTAATGTTTTACAGAATCCCGTTCGTGACGTCCCGTACATCTCGGTTGGAATATTATATACGTCTATAGCGTTATATATCCTAACCTAAGGCAGGCTATCATCTCGGATGTAGTGTTTGACAACATTCCTGGCGTATCGGTCCCTACTTCTTGGTGGGAACATTATATAGGTCTATAATGTAATATAAATTAACCTAACACATCTAGCCCCTCGCTGGTAATGTTTTACAGAATCCCGTTCGCGTCTTCCTGTACGTCTCGGTTGGGACATTATATACGTCTACAGCGTTATATATCCTAACCTAAGGCAGGCTATCATCTCGGATGCAGTATTTTACAACATGCCTGGCGTATCGGCCCCTACTTCTCGGTGGGAAATTATATTCGTCTATAACGTATCACAGCCTAACCTAACCCATCTAGCCCCTCGCTGGTAATGTTTTACAGAATCCCGTTCGTGCCGTCCCGTACGTCTCGGTTGGGACATTATATACGTCTATACCGTTATATATCCTAACCTAAGGCAGGCTATCATCTCGGATGCAGTATTTTACAACATTCCTGGCGTATCGGCCCCTACTTCTCGGTGCGAACATTATATACGTCTATAACGTATCACATCCTAACCTAACCCATCTAGCCCTTCGCTGGTAATGTTTTACAGAATCCCGTTCGTGCCGCCCCGTACGTTTCGGTTGGGACGTTATATACGTCTACAGCGATATATATCCTAACGTAAGGCAGGCTAACATCTCGGATGTAGTGTTTTACAACATTCCTGTCGTATCGGCCCCTACTTCTCGGTGGGAACATTATATTCGTCTATAACGTAATATAACCTAACCTAACACATCTAGACCCTCGCTGGTAATGTTTTACAGAATCCCGTTCGTGACGTCCCGTACATCTCGGTTGGAATATTATATACGTCTATAGCGTTATATATCCTAACCTATGGCAGGCTATCATCTCGGATGTAGTGTTTTACAACATTGCAGGCGTATCGGCCCCTACTTCTTGGTGGGAACATTATATAGGTCTATAACGTAATATAACCTAACCTAACCCATCTAGCCCCTCGCTGGTAATGTTTTACAGAAACCCGTTCGTTTCGTCCCGTACATCTCGGTTGGGATATTATATACGTCTACAGCGTTATATATCCTAACCTAAGGCAGGCCAACATCTCGGATGCAGTATTTTCCGCCATTCCTGGCGTATCGGCCCCTATTTCTCGGTGCGAACATTATATACGTCTATAACGTATCACATCCTAACCTAACCCATCTAGCCCTTCGCTGGTAATGTTTTACAGAATCCCGTTCGTGCCGCCCCGTACGTTTCGGTTGGGACGTTATATACGTCTACAGCGATATATATCCTAACGTAAGGCAGGCTAACATCTCGGATGTAGTGTTTTACAACATTCCAGGCGTATCGGCCCCTACTTCTTGGTGGGAACATTATATAGGTCTATAACGTAATATAACCTAACCTAACACATCTAGCCCCTCGCTGGTAATGTTTTACAGAATCCCGTTCGCGTCTTCCTGTACGTCTCGGTTGGGACATTATATACGTCTACAGCGTTATATATCCTAACCTAAGGCAGGCTATCATCTCGGATGCAGTATTTTACAACATGCCTGGCGTATCGGCCCCTACTTCTCGGTGGGAAATTATATTCGTCTATAACGTATCACAGCCTAACCTAACCCATCTAGCCCCTCGCTGGTAATGTTTTACAGAATCCCGTTCGTGCCGTCCCGTACGTCTCGGTTGGGACATTATATACGTCTATACCGTTATATATCCTAACCTAAGGCAGGCTATCATCTCGGATGCAGTATTTTACAACATTCCTGGCGTATCGGCCCCTACTTCTCGGTGCGAACATTATATACGTCTATAACGTATCACATCCTAACCTAACCCATCTAGCCCTTCGCTGGTAATGTTTTACTGAATCCCGTTCGTGCCGCCCCGTACGTTTCGGTTGGGACGTTATATACGTCTACAGCGATATATATCCTAACGTAAGGCAGGCTAACATCTCGGATGTAGTGTTTTACAACATTCCTGTCGTATCGGCCCCTACTTCTCGGTGGGAACATTATATTCGTCTATAACGTAATATAACCTAACCTAACACATCTAGACCCTCGCTGGTAATGTTTTACAGAATCCCGTTCGTGACGTCCCGTACATCTCGGTTGGAATATTATATACGTCTATAGCGTTATATATCCTAACCTATGGCAGGCTATCATCTCGGATGCAGTATTTTACAACATGCCTGGCGTATCGGCCCCTACTTCTCGGTGGGAACATTATATACTGCTATAACGTATCACATTCTAACCTAACACATCTAGCCCCTCGCTGGTAATGTTTTACAGAATCGCTTTCGTGTCGTCCCGTACGTCTCGGTTGGGACATTGTATACGTCTACAGCGTTATATATCCTAACCTAAGGCAGGTTATCATCTCGGATGTAGTGTTTTACAACATTCCTGGCGTATCGGCCCCTACTTCTCGGTGGGAACATTATATACGGCTATAACGTATCACATTCTAACCTAACACACCTAGCCGCTCGCTGGTAATGTTTTACAGAATCCCGTTCGTGCCGCCCCGTACGTCTCGGTTGGGACGTTATATACGTCTACAGCGATATATATCCTAACGTAAGGCAGGCTAACATCTCGGATGTAGTGTTTTACAGCATTCCAGTCGTATCGGCCCCTACTTCTCGGTGGGAACATTATATTCGTCTATAACGTAATATAACCTAACCTAACACATCTAGACCCTCGCTGGTAATGTTTTACAGAATCCCGTTCGTGACGTCCCGTACATCTCGGTTGGAATATTATATACGTCTATAGCGTTATATATCCTAAGCTAAGGCAGGCTATCATCTCGGATGCAGTATTTTACAACATGCCTGGCGTATCGGCCCCTACTTCTCGGTGGGAACATTATATAGGTCTATAACGTAATATAACCTAACCTAACCCATCTAGCCCCTCGCTGGTAATGTTTTACAGAAACCCGTTCGTTTCGTCCCGTACATCTCGGTTGGGATATTATATACGTCTACAGCGTTATATATCCTAACCTAAGGCAGGCCAACATCTCGGATGCAGTATTTTCCGCCATTCCTGGCGTATCGGAACCTACTTCTCGGTGGGAACATTATGCACGTTTATAACGTAACATAACCTAACCTAACCCATCTAGACCCTCGCTGGTAATGTTTTACAGAATCCCGTTCGTGACGTCCCGTACGTCTCGGTTGGGACAATATATACGTCTATACCGTTATATATCCTAAGCTAAGGCTGGCCATCATCTCGGATGCAGTATTTTACAACATTCCTGGCATATCGGCCCCTACTTCTCGGAGGGAACATTATATACGTCTGTAACGTATCACAACCTAACCTAACCCATCTAGCCCCTCGCTGGTAATGTTTTACAGAATCCCGTTCGTGCCGTCCCGTACGTCTCGGTTGGTACATTATATACATCTATACCGTTATATATCCTAACCTAAGGCAGGCTATCATCTCGGATGTATTGTTTTACAACATTCCTGGCGTATCGGCCCCTACATCTTGGTGGGAACATTATATAGGTCTATAACGTAATATAACCTAACCTAACCCATCTAGCCCCTCGCTGGTAATGTTTTACAGAAACCCGTTCGTTTCGTCCCGTACATCTCGGTTGGGATATTATATACGTCTACAGCGTTATATATCCTAACCTAAGGCAGGCCAACATCTCGGATGCAGTATTTTCCGCCATTCCTGGCGTATCGGCCCCTACTTCTCGGTGCGAACATTATATACGTCTATAACGTATCACATCCTAACCTAACCCATCTAGCCCTTCGCTGGTAATGTTTTACAGAATCCCGTTCGTGACGTCCCGTACATCTCGGTTGGAATATTATATACGTCTATAGCGTTATATATCCTAAGCTAATGCAGGCTATCATCTCGGATGTAGTGTTTGACAACATTCCTGGCGTATCGGCCCCTACTTCTTGGTGGGAACATTATATAGGTCTATAACGTAATATAACCTAACCTAACACATCTAGCCCCTCGCTGGTAATGTTTTACAGAATCCCGTTCGCGTCGTCCTGTACGTCTCGGTTGGGACATTATATACGTCTACAGCGTTATATATCCTAACCTAAGGCAGGCTATCATCTCGGATGCAGTATTTTACAACATGCCTGGCGTATCGGCCCCTACTTCTCGGTGGGAACATTATATACTGCTATAACGTATCACATTCTAACCTAACACATCTAGCCCCTCGCTGGTAATGTTTTACAGAATCGCTTTCGTGTCGTCCCGTACGTCTCGGTTGGGACATTATGTACGTCTACAGCGTTATATATCCTAACCTAAGGCAGGCTATCATCTCGGATGTAGTGTTTTACAACATTCCTGGCGTATCGGCCCCTACTTCTCGGTGGGAACATTATATACGGCTATAACGTATCACATTCTAACCTAACACATCTAGCCCCTCGCTGGTAATGTTTTACAGAATCCCGTTCGTGCCGCCCCGTACGTCTCGGTTGGGACGTTATATACGTCTACAGCGATATATATCCTAACGTAAGGCAGGCTAACATCTCGGATGTAGTGTTTTACAACATTCCTGTCGTATCGGCCCCTACTTCTCGGTTGGAACATTATATTCGTCTATAACGTAATCTAACCTAACACATCTAGCCCCTCGCTGGTAATGTTTTACAGAATCCCGTTCGTGACGTCCCGTACATCTCGGTTGGAATATTATATACGTCTATAGCGTTATATATCCTAACCTATGGCAGGCTATCATCTCGGATGTAGTGTTTTACAACATTCCAGGCGTATCGGCCCCTACTTCTTGGTGGGAACATTATATAGGTCTATAACGTAATATAACCTAACCTAACACATCTAGCCCCTCGCTGGTAATGTTTTACAGAATCCCGTTTGTGTCGTCCCGTACGTCTCGGTTGGGACATTATATACGTCTACAGCGTTATATATCCTAACCTAAGGCAGGCTATCATCTCGGATGTAGTGTTTTACAACATTCCTGGCGTATCGGCCCCTACTTCTCGGTGGGAACATTATATACGGCTATAACGTATCACATTCTAACCTAACACACCTAGCCGCTCGCTGGTAATGTTTTACAGAATCCCGTTCGTGCCGCCCCGTACGTCTCGGTTGGGACGTTATATACGTCTACAGCGATATATATCCTAACGTAAGGCAGGCTAACATCTCGGATGTAGTGTTTTACAACATTCCTGTCGTATCGGCCCCTACTTCTCGGTGGGAACATTATATTCGTCTATAACGTAATATAACCTAACCTAACACATCTAGACCCTCGCTGGTAATGTTTTACAGAATCCCGTTCGCGTCGTCCTGTACGTCTCGGTTGGGACATTGTATACGTCTACAGCGTTATATATCCTAACCTAAGGCAGGTTATCATCTCGGATGTAGTGTTTTACAACATTCCTGGCGTATCGGCCCCTACTTCTCGGTGGGAACATTATATACGGCTATAACGTATCACATTCTAACCTAACACACCTAGCCGCTCGCTGGTAATGTTTTACAGAATCCCGTTCGTGCCGCCCCGTACGTCTCGGTTGGGACGTTATATACGTCTACAGCGATATATATCCTAACGTAAGGCAGGCTAACATCTCGGATGTAGTGTTTTACAGCATTCCAGTCGTATCGGCCCCTACTTCTCGGTGGGAACATTATATTCGTCTATAACGTAATATAACCTAACCTAACACATCTAGACCCTCGCTGGTAATGTTTTACAGAATCCCGTTCGTGACGTCCCGTACATCTCGGTTGGAATATTATATACGTCTATAGCGTTATATATCCTAAGCTAAGGCAGGCTATCATCTCGGATGCAGTATTTTACAACATGCCTGGCGTATCGGCCCCTACTTCTCGGTGGGAACATTATATAGGTCTATAACGTAATATAACCTAACCTAACCCATCTAGCCCCTCGCTGGTAATGTTTTACAGAAACCCGTTCGTTTCGTCCCGTACATCTCGGTTGGGATATTATATACGTCTACAGCGTTATATATCCTAACCTAAGGCAGGCCAACATCTCGGATGCAGTATTTTCCGCCATTCCTGGCGTATCGGAACCTACTTCTCGGTGGGAACATTATGCACGTTTATAACGTAACATAACCTAACCTAACCCATCTAGACCCTCGCTGGTAATGTTTTACAGAATCCCGTTCGTGACGTCCCGTACGTCTCGGTTGGGACAATATATACGTCTATACCGTTATATATCCTAAGCTAAGGCAGGCTATCATCTCGGATGCAGTATTTTACAACATGCCTGGCGCATCGGCCCCTACTTCTCGGTGGGAACATTATATACTGCTATAACGTATCACATTCTAACCTAACACATCTAGCCCCTCGCTGGTAATGTTTTACAGAATCCCGTTCGTGCCGCCCCGTACGTTTCGGTTGGGACGTTATATACGTCTACAGCGATATATATCCTAACGTAAGGCAGGCTAACATCTCGGATGTAGTGTTTTACAACATTCCTGTCGTATCGGCCCCACTTCTCGGTGGGAACATTATATTCGTCTATAACGTAATATAACCTAACCTAACACATCTAGACCCTCGCTGGTAATGTTTTACAGAATCCCGTTCGTGACGTCCCGTACATCTCGGTTGGAATATTATATACGTCTATAGCGTTATATATCCTAACCTATGGCAGGCTATCATCTCGGATGTAGTGTTTTACAACATTCCAGGCGTATCGGCCCCTACTTCTTGGTGGGAACATTATATAGGTCTATAACGTAATATAACCTAACCTAACACATCTAGCCCCTCGCTGGTAATGTTTTACAGAATCCCGTTTGTGTCGTCCCGTACGTCTCGGTTGGGACATTATATACGTCTACAGCGTCATATATCCTAACCTAAGGCTGGCCATCATCTCGGATGCAGTATTTTACAACATTCCTGGCATATCGGCCCCTACTTCTCGGAGGGAACATTATATACGTCTGTAACGTATCACAACCTAACCTAACCCATCTAGCCCCTCGCTGGTAATGTTTTACAGAATCCCGTTCGTGCCGTCCCGTACGTCTCGGTTGGTACATTATATACATCTATACCGTTATATATCCTAACCTAAGGCAGGCTATCATCTCGGATGCAGTATTTTACAACATTCCTGGCATATCGGCCCCTACTTCTCGGTGGGAACATTATATACGTCTATATCGTATCACAACCTAATCTAACCCATCCAGGCCCTCGCTGGTAATGTTTTACAGAATCCCGTTTGTGTCGTGCCGTACGTTTCGGTTGGCACATTATATACGTCTACAGCGTTATATATCCTAACCTAAGGCAGGCTATCATCTCGGATGTAGTGTTTTACAACATTCCTGTCGTATCGGCCCCTACTTCTCGGTGGGAACATTATATTCGTCTATAACGTAATATAACCTAACCTAACACATCTAGACCCTCGCTGGTAATGTTTTACAGAATCCCGTTCGTGACGTCCCGTACATCTCGGTTGGAATATTATATACGTCTATCGCGTTATATATCCTAACCTAAGGCAGGCTATCATCTCGGATGTAGTGTTTTACAACATTCCAGGCGTATCGGCCCCTACTTCTTGGTGGGAACATTATATAGGTCTATAACGTAATATAACCTAACCTAACACATCTAGCCCCTCGCTGGTAATGTTTTACAGAATCCCGTTTGTGTCGTCCCGTACGTCTCGGTTGGGACATTATATACGTCTACAGCGTTATATATCCTAACCTAAGGCAGGCTATCATCTCGGATGTAGTGTTTTACAACATTCCTGGCGTATCGGCCCCTACTTCTCGGTGGGAACATTATATACGGCTATAACGTATCACATTCTAACCTAACACATCTAGCCCCTCGCTGGTAATGTTTTACAGAATCCCGTTCGTGCCGCCCCGTACGTCTCGGTTGGGACGTTATATACGTCTACAGCGATATATATCCTAATGTAAGGCAGGCTAACATCTCGGATGTAGTGTTTTACAACATTCCTGTCGTATCGGCCCCTACTTCTCGGTGGGAACATTATATTCGTCTATAACGTAATCTAACCTAACACATCTAGCCCCTCGCTGGTAATGTTTTACAGAATCCCGTTCGTGACGTCCCGTACATCTCGGTTGGAATATTATATACGTCTATCGCGTTATATATCCTAACCTAAGGCAGGCTATCATCTCGGATGTAGTGTTTTACAACATTCCTGGCGTATCGGCCCCTACTTCTTGGTGGGAACATTATATAGGTCTATAACGTAATATAACCTAACCTAACCCATCTAGCCCCTCGCTGGTAATGTTTTACAGGAACCCGTTCGTTTCGTCCCGTACATCTCGGTTGGGATATTATATACGTCTACAGCGTTATATATCCTAACCTAAGGCAGGCCAACATCTCGGATGCAGTATTTTCCGCCATTCCTGGCGTATCGGAACCTACTTCTCGGTGGGAACATTATGCACGTTTATAACGTAACATAACCTAACCTAACCCATCTAGACCCTCGCTGGTAATGTTTTACAGAATCCCGTTCGTGACGTCCCGTACGTCTCGGTTGGGACAATATATACGTCTATACCGTTATATATCCTAACCTAAGGCAGGCTATCATCTCGGATGCAGTATTTTACAACATTCCTGGCGTATCGGCCCCTACTTCTCGGTGCGAACATTATATACGTCTATAACGTATCACATCCTAACCTAACCCATCTAGCCCTTCGCTGGTAATGTTTTACAGAATCCCGTTCGTGCCGCCCCGTACGTTTCGGTTGGGACGTTATATACGTCTACAGCGATATATATCCTAACCTAAGGCAGGCTAACATCTCGGATGTAGTGTTTTACAGCATTCCTGTCGTATCGGCCCCTACTTCTCGGTGGGAACATTATATTCGTCTATAACGTAATATAACCTAACCTAACACATCTAGACCCTCGCTGGTAATGTTTTACAGAATCCCGTTCGTGACGTCCCGTACATCTCGGTTGGAATATTATATACGTCTATAGCGTTATATATCCTAACCTATGGCAGGCTATCATCTCGGATGTAGTGTTTTACAACATTCCAGGCGTATCGGCCCCTACTTCTTGGTGGGAACATTATATAGGTCTATAACGTAATATAACCTAACCTAACACATCTAGCCCCTCGCTGGTAATGTTTTACAGAATCCCGTTCGCGTCGTCCTGTACGTCTCGGTTGGGACATTATATACGTCTACAGCGTTATATATCCTAACCTAAGGCAGGCTATCATCTCGGATGCAGTATTTTACAACATGCCTGGCGTATCGGCCCCTACTTCTCGGTGGGAACATTATATACTGCTATAACGTATCACATTCTAACCTAACACATCTAGCCCCTCGCTGGTAATGTTTTACAGAATCCCGTTCGTGCCGCCCCGTACGTTTCGGTTGGGACGTTATATACGTCTACAGCGATATATATCCTAACGTAAGGCAGGCTAACATCTCGGATGTAGTGTTTTACAACATTCCTGTCGTATCGGCCCCACTTCTCGGTGGGAACATTATATTCGTCTATAACGTAATATAACCTAACCTAACACATCTAGACCCTCGCTGGTAATGTTTTACAGAATCCCGTTCGTGACGTCCCGTACATCTCGGTTGGAATATTATATACGTCTATAGCGTTATATATCCTAACCTATGGCAGGCTATCATCTCGGATGTAGTGTTTTACAACATTCCAGGCGTATCGGCCCCTACTTCTTGGTGGGAACATTATATAGGTCTATAACGTAATATAACCTAACCTAACACATCTAGCCCCTCGCTGGTAATGTTTTACAGAATCCCGTTTGTGTCGTCCCGTACGTCTCGGTTGGGACATTATATACGTCTACAGCGTCATATATCCTAACCTAAGGCTGGCTATCATCTCGGATGCAGTATTTTACAACATTCCTGGCATATCGGCCCCTACTTCTCGGAGGGAACATTATATACGTCTGTAACGTATCACAACCTAACCTAACCCATCTAGCCCCTCGCTGGTAATGTTTTACAGAATCCCGTTCGTGCCGTCCCGTACGTCTCGGTTGGTACATTATATACATCTATACCGTTATATATCCTAACCTAAGGCAGGCTATCATCTCGGATGCAGTATTTTACAACATTCCTGGCATATCGGCCCCTACTTCTCGGTGGGAACATTATATACGTCTATATCGTATCACAACCTAATCTAACCCATCCAGGCCCTCGCTGGTAATGTTTTACAGAATCCCGTTTGTGTCGTCCCGTACGTTTCGGTTGGCACATTATATACGTCTACAGCGTTATATATCCTAACCTAAGGCAGGCTATCATCTCGGATGTAGTGTTTTACAACATTCCTGGCGTATCGGCCCCTACTTCTCGGTGGGAACATTATATACGGCTATAACGTATCACTTTCTAACCTAACACACCTAGCCGCTCGCTGGTAATGTTTTACAGAATCCCGTTCGTGCCGCCCCGTACGTCTCGGTTGGGACGTTATATACGTCTACAGCGATATATATCCTAACGTAAGGCAGGCTAACATCTCGGATGTAGTGTTTTACAACATTCCTGTCGTATCGGCCCCTACTTCTCGGTGGGAACATTATATTCGTCTATAACGTAATATAACCTAACCTAACACATCTAGACCCTCGCTGGTAATGTTTTACAGAATCCCGTTCGTGACGTCCCGTACATCTCGGTTGGAATATTATATACGTCTATCGCGTTATATATCCTAACCTAAGGCAGGCTATCATCTCGGATGTAGTGTTTTACAACATTCCTGTCGTATCGGCCCCACTTCTCGGTGGGAACATTATATTCGTCTATAACGTAATATAACCTAACCTAACACATCTAGCCCCTCGCTGGTAATGTTTTACAGAATCCCGTTCGTGACGTCCCGTACATCTCGGTTGGAATATTATATACGTCTATAGCGTTATATATCCTAACCTATGGTAGGCTATCATCTCGGATGTAGTGTTTTACAACATTCCAGGCGTATCGGCCCCTACTTCTTGGTGGGAACATTATATAGGTCTATAACGTAATATAACCTAACCTAACCCATCTAGCCCCTCGCTGGTAATGTTTTACAGAAACCCGTTCGTTTCGTCCCGTACATCTCGGTTGGGATATTATATACGTCTACAGCGTTATATATCCTAACCTAAGGCAGGCCAACATCTCGGATGCAGTATTTTCCGCCATTCCTGGCGTATCGGAACCTACTTCTCGGTGGGAACATTATGCACGTTTATAACGTAACATAACCTAACCTAACCCATCTAGACCCTCGCTGGTAATGTTTTACAGAATCCCGTTCGTGACGTCCCGTACGTCTCGGTTGGGACAATATATACGTCTATACCGTTATATATCCTAACCTAAGGCAGGCTATCATCTCGGATGCAGTATTTTACAACATTCCTGGCGTATCGGCCCCTACTTCTCGGTGCGAACATTATATACGTCTATAACGTATCACATCCTAACCTAACCCATCTAGCCCTTCGCTGGTAATGTTTTACAGAATCCCGTTCGTGCCGCCCCGTACGTTTCGGTTGGGACGTTATATACGTCTACAGCGATATATATCCTAACCTAAGGCAGGCTAACATCTCGGATGTAGTGTTTTACAGCATTCCTGTCGTATCGGCCCCTACTTCTCGGTGGGAACATTATATTCGTCTATAACGTAATATAACCTAACCTAACACATCTAGACCCTCGCTGGTAATGTTTTACAGAATCCCGTTCGTGACGTCCCGTACATCTCGGTTGGAATATTATATACGTCTATAGCGTTATATATCCTAACCTATGGCAGGCTATCATCTCGGATGTAGTGTTTTACAACATTCCAGGCGTATCGGCCCCTACTTCTTGGTGGGAACATTATATAGGTCTATAACGTAATATAACCTAACCTAACACATCTAGCCCCTCGCTGGTAATGTTTTACAGAATCCCGTTTGTGTCGTCCCGTACGTCTCGGTTGGGACATTATATACGTCTACAGCGTCATATATCCTAACCTAAGGCAGGCTATCATCTCGTATGCAGTATTTTACAACATTCCTGGCATATCGGCCCCTACTTCTCGGAGGGAACATTATATACGTCTGTAACGTATCACAACCTAACCTAACCCATCTAGCCCCTCGCTGGTAATGTTTTACAGAATCGTTTTCGTGTCGTCCCGTACGTCTCGGTTGGGACATTGTATACGTCTACAGCGTTATATATCCTAACCTAAGGCAGGCTATCATCTCGGATGTAGTGTTTTACAACATTCCTGGCGTATCGGCCCCTACTTCTCGGTGGGAACATTATATACGTCTGTAACGTATCACAACCTAACCTAACCCATCTAGCCCCTCGCTGGTAATGTTTTACAGAATCCCGTTCGTGCCGTCCCGTACGTCTCGGTTGGTACATTATATACATCTATACCGTTATATATCCTGACCTAAGGCAGGCTATCATCTCGGATGCAGTATTTTACAACATTCCTGGCATATCGGCCCCTACTTCTCGATGGGAACATTACATACGTCTATATCGTATCACAACCTAATCTAACCCATCCAGGCCCTCGCTGGTAATGTTTTACAGAATCCCGTTTGTGTCGTCCCGTACGTTTCGGTTGGCACATTATATACGTCTACAGCGTTATATATCCTAACCTAAGGCAGGCTATCATCTCGGATGTAGTGTTTTACAACATTCCTGGCGTATCGGCCCCTACTTCTCGGTGCGAACATTATATACGTCTATAACGTATCACATCCTAACCTAACCCATCTAGCCCTTCGCTGGTAATGTTTTACAGAATCCCGTTCGTGACGTCCCGTACATCTCGGTTGGAATATTATATACGTCTATAGCGTTATATATCCTAAGCTAATGCAGGCTATCATCTCGGATGTAGTGTTTGACAACATTCCTGGCGTATCGGCCCCTACTTCTTGGTGGGAACATTATATAGGTCTATAACGTAATATAACCTAACCTAACACATCTAGCCCCTCGCTGGTAATGTTTTACAGAATCCCGTTCGCGTCGTCCTGTACGTCTCGGTTGGGACATTATATACGTCTACAGCGTTATATATCCTAACCTAAGGCAGGCTATCATCTCGGATGCAGTATTTTACAACATGCCTGGCGTATCGGCCCCTACTTCTCGGTGGGAACATTATATACTGCTATAACGTATCACATTCTAACCTAACACATCTAGCCCCTCGCTGGTAATGTTTTACAGAATCGCTTTCGTGTCGTCCCGTACGTCTCGGTTGGGACATTGTATACGTCTACAGCGTTATATATCCTAACCTAAGGCAGGCTATCATCTCGGATGTAGTGTTTTACAACATTCCTGGCGTATCGGCCCCTACTTCTCGGTGGGAACATTATATACGGCTATAACGTATCACATTCTAACCTAACACATCTAGCCCCTCGCTGGTAATGTTTTACAGAATCCCGTTCGTGACGTCCCGTACATCTCGGTTGGAATATTGTATACGTCTATAGCGTTATATATCCTAACCTATGGCAGGCTATCATCTCGGATGTAGTGTTTTACAACATTCCAGGCGTATCGGCCCCTACTTCTTGGTGGGAACATTATATAGGTCTATAACGTAATATAACCTAACCTAACACATCTAGCCCCTCGCTGGTAATGTTTTACAGAATCCCGTTTGTGTCGTCCCGTACGTCTCGGTTGGGACATTATATACGTCTACAGCGTTATATATCCTAACCTAAGGCAGGCTATCATCTCGGATGTAGTGTTTTACAACATTCCTGGCGTATCGGCCCCTACTTCTCGGTGGGAACATTATATACGGCTATAACGTATCACATTCTAACCTAACACATCTAGCCGCTCGCTGGTAATGTTTTACAGAATCCCGTTCGTGCCGCCCCGTACGTCTCGGTTGGGACGTTATATACGTCTACAGCGATATATATCCTAACGTAAGGCAGGCTAACATCTCGGATGTAGTGTTTTACAGCATTCCTGTCGTATCGGCCCCTACTTCTCGGTGGGAACATTATATTCGTCTATAACGTAATATAACCTAACCTAACACATCTAGACCCTCGCTGGTAATGTTTTACAGAATCCCGTTCGTGACGTCCCGTACATCTCGGTTGGAATATTATATACGTCTATAGCGTTATATATCCTAACCTATGGCAGGCTATCATCTCGGATGTAGTGTTTTACAACATTCCAGGCGTATCGGCCCCTACTTCTTGGTGGGAACATTATATAGGTCTATAACGTAATATAACCTAACCTAACACATCTAGCCCCTCGCTGGTAATGTTTTACAGAATCCCGTTTGTGTCGTCCCGTACGTCTCGGTTGGGACATTATATACGTCTACAGCGTCATATATCCTAACCTAAGGCTGGCTATCATCTCGGATGCAGTATTTTACAACATTCCTGGCATATCGGCCCCTACTTCTCGGAGGGAACATTATATACGTCTGTAACGTATCACAACCTAACCTAACCCATCTAGCCCCTCGCTGGTAATGTTTTACAGAATCCCGTTCGTGCCGTCCCGTACGTCTCGGTTGGTACATTATATACATCTATACCGTTATATATCCTAACCTAAGGCAGGCTATCATCTCGGATGCAGTATTTTACAACATTCCTGGCATATCGGCCCCTACTTCTCGGTGGGAACATTATATACGTCTATATCGTATCACAACCTAATCTAACCCATCCAGGCCCTCGCTGGTAATGTTTTACAGAATCCCGTTTGTGTCGTCCCGTACGTTTCGGTTGGCACATTATATACGTCTACAGCGTTATATATCCTAACCTAAGGCAGGCTATCATCTCGGATGTAGTGTTTTACAACATTCCTGGCGTATCGGCCCCTACTTCTCGGTGGGAACATTATATACGGCTATAACGTATCACTTTCTAACCTAACACACCTAGCCGCTCGCTGGTAATGTTTTACAGAATCCCGTTCGTGCCGCCCCGTACGTCTCGGTTGGGACGTTATATACGTCTACAGCGATATATATCCTAACGTAAGGCAGGCTAACATCTCGGATGTAGTGTTTTACAACATTCCTGTCGTATCGGCCCCTACTTCTCGGTGGGAACATTATATTCGTCTATAACGTAATATAACCTAACCTAACACATCTAGACCCTCGCTGGTAATGTTTTACAGAATCCCGTTCGTGACGTCCCGTACATCTCGGTTGGAATATTATATACGTCTATCGCGTTATATATCCTAACCTAAGGCAGGCTATCATCTCGGATGTAGTGTTTTACAACATTCCTGTCGTATCGGCCCCACTTCTCGGTGGGAACATTATATTCGTCTATAACGTAATATAACCTAACCTAACACATCTAGCCCCTCGCTGGTAATGTTTTACAGAATCCCGTTCGTGACGTCCCGTACATCTCGGTTGGAATATTATATACGTCTATAGCGTTATATATCCTAACCTATGGTAGGCTATCATCTCGGATGTAGTGTTTTACAACATTCCAGGCGTATCGGCCCCTACTTCTTGGTGGGAACATTATATAGGTCTATAACGTAATATAACCTAACCTAACCCATCTAGCCCCTCGCTGGTAATGTTTTACAGAAACCCGTTCGTTTCGTCCCGTACATCTCGGTTGGGATATTATATACGTCTACAGCGTTATATATCCTAACCTAAGGCAGGCCAACATCTCGGATGCAGTATTTTCCGCCATTCCTGGCGTATCGGAACCTACTTCTCGGTGGGAACATTATGCACGTTTATAACGTAACATAACCTAACCTAACCCATCTAGACCCTCGCTGGTAATGTTTTACAGAATCCCGTTCGTGACGTCCCGTACGTCTCGGTTGGGACAATATATACGTCTATACCGTTATATATCCTAACCTAAGGCAGGCTATCATCTCGGATGCAGTATTTTACAACATTCCTGGCGTATCGGCCCCTACTTCTCGGTGCGAACATTATATACGTCTATAACGTATCACATCCTAACCTAACCCATCTAGCCCTTCGCTGGTAATGTTTTACAGAATCCCGTTCGTGCCGCCCCGTACGTTTCGGTTGGGACGTTATATACGTCTACAGCGATATATATCCTAACCTAAGGCAGGCTAACATCTCGGATGTAGTGTTTTACAGCATTCCTGTCGTATCGGCCCCTACTTCTCGGTGGGAACATTATATTCGTCTATAACGTAATATAACCTAACCTAACACATCTAGACCCTCGCTGGTAATGTTTTACAGAATCCCGTTCGTGACGTCCCGTACATCTCGGTTGGAATATTATATACGTCTATAGCGTTATATATCCTAACCTATGGCAGGCTATCATCTCGGATGTAGTGTTTTACAACATTCCAGGCGTATCGGCCCCTACTTCTTGGTGGGAACATTATATAGGTCTATAACGTAATATAACCTAACCTAACACATCTAGCCCCTCGCTGGTAATGTTTTACAGAATCCCGTTTGTGTCGTCCCGTACGTCTCGGTTGGGACATTATATACGTCTACAGCGTCATATATCCTAACCTAAGGCAGGCTATCATCTCGTATGCAGTATTTTACAACATTCCTGGCATATCGGCCCCTACTTCTCGGAGGGAACATTATATACGTCTGTAACGTATCACAACCTAACCTAACCCATCTAGCCCCTCGCTGGTAATGTTTTACAGAATCGTTTTCGTGTCGTCCCGTACGTCTCGGTTGGGACATTGTATACGTCTACAGCGTTATATATCCTAACCTAAGGCAGGCTATCATCTCGGATGTAGTGTTTTACAACATTCCTGGCGTATCGGCCCCTACTTCTCGGTGGGAACATTATATACGTCTGTAACGTATCACAACCTAACCTAACCCATCTAGCCCCTCGCTGGTAATGTTTTACAGAATCCCGTTCGTGCCGTCCCGTACGTCTCGGTTGGTACATTATATACATCTATACCGTTATATATCCTGACCTAAGGCAGGCTATCATCTCGGATGCAGTATTTTACAACATTCCTGGCATATCGGCCCCTACTTCTCGATGGGAACATTACATACGTCTATATCGTATCACAACCTAATCTAACCCATCCAGGCCCTCGCTGGTAATGTTTTACAGAATCCCGTTTGTGTCGTCCCGTACGTTTCGGTTGGCACATTATATACGTCTACAGCGTTATATATCCTAACCTAAGGCAGGCTATCATCTCGGATGTAGTGTTTTACAACATTCCTGGCGTATCGGCCCCTACTTCTCGGTGCGAACATTATATACGTCTATAACGTATCACATCCTAACCTAACCCATCTAGCCCTTCGCTGGTAATGTTTTACAGAATCCCGTTCGTGACGTCCCGTACATCTCGGTTGGAATATTATATACGTCTATAGCGTTATATATCCTAAGCTAATGCAGGCTATCATCTCGGATGTAGTGTTTGACAACATTCCTGGCGTATCGGCCCCTACTTCTTGGTGGGAACATTATATAGGTCTATAACGTAATATAACCTAACCTAACACATCTAGCCCCTCGCTGGTAATGTTTTACAGAATCCCGTTCGCGTCGTCCTGTACGTCTCGGTTGGGACATTATATACGTCTACAGCGTTATATATCCTAACCTAAGGCAGGCTATCATCTCGGATGCAGTATTTTACAACATGCCTGGCGTATCGGCCCCTACTTCTCGGTGGGAACATTATATACTGCTATAACGTATCACATTCTAACCTAACACATCTAGCCCCTCGCTGGTAATGTTTTACAGAATCGCTTTCGTGTCGTCCCGTACGTCTCGGTTGGGACATTGTATACGTCTACAGCGTTATATATCCTAACCTAAGGCAGGCTATCATCTCGGATGTAGTGTTTTACAACATTCCTGGCGTATCGGCCCCTACTTCTCGGTGGGAACATTATATACGGCTATAACGTATCACATTCTAACCTAACACATCTAGCCCCTCGCTGGTAATGTTTTACAGAATCCCGTTCGTGACGTCCCGTACATCTCGGTTGGAATATTGTATACGTCTATAGCGTTATATATCCTAACCTATGGCAGGCTATCATCTCGGATGTAGTGTTTTACAACATTCCAGGCGTATCGGCCCCTACTTCTTGGTGGGAACATTATATAGGTCTATAACGTAATATAACCTAACCTAACACATCTAGCCCCTCGCTGGTAATGTTTTACAGAATCCCGTTTGTGTCGTCCCGTACGTCTCGGTTGGGACATTATATACGTCTACAGCGTTATATATCCTAACCTAAGGCAGGCTATCATCTCGGATGTAGTGTTTTACAACATTCCTGGCGTATCGGCCCCTACTTCTCGGTGGGAACATTATATACGGCTATAACGTATCACATTCTAACCTAACACATCTAGCCGCTCGCTGGTAATGTTTTACAGAATCCCGTTCGTGCCGCCCCGTACGTCTCGGTTGGGACGTTATATACGTCTACAGCGATATATATCCTAACGTAAGGCAGGCTAACATCTCGGATGTAGTGTTTTACAGCATTCCTGTCGTATCGGCCCCTACTTCTCGGTGGGAACATTATATTCGTCTATAACGTAATATAACCTAACCTAACTCATCTAGACCCTCGCTGGTAATGTTTTACAGAATCCCGTTCGTGACGTCCCGTACATCTCGGTTGGAATATTATATACGTCTATAGCGTTATATATCCTAAGCTAAGGCAGGCTATGATCTCGGATGTAGTGTTTGACAACATTCCTGGCGTATCGGCCCCTACTTCTTGGTGGGAACATTATATAGGTCTATAACGTAATATATCCTAACCTAACACATCTAGCCCCTCGCTGGTAATGTTTTACAGAATCCCGTAAGCGTCGTCCTGTACGTCTCGGTTGGGACATTATATACGTCTACAGCGTTATATATCCTAACCTAAGGCAGGCTATCATCTCGGATGCAGTATTTTACAACATGCCTGGCGTATCGGCCCCTACTTCTCGGTGGGAACATTATATACTGCTATAACGTATCACATTCTAACCTAACACATCTAGCCCCTCGCTGGTAATGTTTTACAGAATCCCGTTCGTGCCGCCCCGTACGTTTCGGTTGTGACGTTATATACGTCTACAGCGATATATATCCTAACGTAAGGCAGGCTAACATCTCGGATGTAGTGTTTTACAACATTCCTGTCGTATCGGCCCCACTTCTCGGTGGGAACATTATATTCGTCTATAACGTAATATAACCTAACCTAACACATCTAGACCCTCGCTGGTAATGTTTTACAGAATCCCGTTTGTGTCGTCCCGTACGTCTCGGTTGGGACATTATATACGTCTACAGCGTCATATATCCTAACCTAAGGCTGGCTATCATCTCGGATGCAGTATTTTACAACATTCCTGGCATATCGGCCCCTACTTCTCGGAGGGAACATTATATACGTCTGTAACGTATCACAACCTAACCTAACCCATCTAGCCCCTCGCTGGTAATGTTTTACAGAATCCCGTTCGTGCCGTCCCGTACGTCTCGGTTGGTACATTATATACATCTATACCGTTATATATCCTAACCTAAGGCAGGCTATCATCTCGGATGCAGTATTTTACAACATTCCTGGCATATCGGCCCCTACTTCTCGGTGGGAACATTATATACGTCTATATCGTATCACAACCTAATCTAACCCATCCAGGCCCTCGCTGGTAATGTTTTACAGAATCCCGTTTGTGTCGTCCCGTACGTTTCGGTTGGCACATTATATACGTCTACAGCGTTATATATCCTAACCTAAGGCAGGCTATCATCTCGGATGTAGTGTTTTACAACATTCCTGGCGTATCGGCCCCTACTTCTCGGTGGGAACATTATATACGGCTATAACGTATCACATTCTAACCTAACACACCTAGCCGCTCGCTGGTAATGTTTTACAGAATCCCGTTCGTGCCGCCCCGTACGTCTCGGTTGGGACGTTATATACGTCTACAGCGATATATATCCTAACGTAAGGCAGGCTAACATCTCGGATGTAGTGTTTTACAACATTCCTGTCGTATCGGCCCCTACTTCTCGGTGGGAACATTATATTCGTCTATAACGTAATATAACCTAACCTAACACATCTAGACCCTCGCTGGTAATGTTTTACAGAATCCCGTTCGTGACGTCCCGTACATCTCGGTTGGAATATTATATACGTCTATCGCGTTATATATCCTAACCTAATGCAGGCTATCATCTCGGATGTAGTGTTTTACAACATTCCTGGCGTATCGGCCCCTACTTCTTGGTGGGAACATTATATAGGTCTATAACGTAATATAACCTAACCTAACCCATCTAGCCCCTCGCTGGTAATGTTTTACAGAAACCCGTTCGTTTCGTCCCGTACATCTCGGTTGGGATATTATATACGTCTACAGCGTTATATATCCTAACCTAAGGCAGGCCAACATCTCGGATGCAGTATTTTCCGCCATTCCTGGCGTATCGGAACCTACTTCTCGGTGGGAACATTATGCACGTTTATAACGTAACATAACCTAACCTAACCCATCTAGACCCTCGCTGGTAATGTTTTACAGAATCCCGTTCGTGACGTCCCGTACGTCTCGGTTGGCACATTATATACGTCTACAGCGTCATATATCCTAACCTAAGGCTGGCTATCATCTCGGATGCAGTATTTTACAACATTCCTGGCATATCGGCCCCTACTTCTCGGAGGGAACATTATATACGTCTGTAACGTATCACAACCTAACCTAACCCATCTAGCCCCTCGCTGGTAATGTTTTACAGAATCCCGTTCGTGCCGTCCCGTACGTCTCGGTTGGTACATTATATACATCTATACCGTTATATATCCTAACCTAATGCAGGCTATCATCTCGGATGCAGTATTTTACAACATTCCTGGCATATCGGCCCCTACTTCTCGGTGGGAACATTATATACGTCTATATCGTATCACAACCTAATCTAACCCATCCAGGCCCTCGCTGGTAATGTTTTACAGAATCCCGTTTGTGTCGTCCCGTACGTTTCGGTTGGCACATTATATACGTCTACAGCGTTATATATCCTGACCTAAGGCAGGCTATCATCTCGGATGTAGTGTTTTACAACATTCCTGGCGTATCGGCCCCTACTTCTCGGTGCGAACATTATATACGTCTATAACGTATCACATCCTAACCTAACCCATCTAGCCCTTCGCTGGTAATGTTTTACAGAATCCCGTTCGTGACGTCCCGTACATCTCGGTTGGAATATTATATACGTCTATAGCGTTATATATCCTAAGCTAATGCAGGCTATCATCTCGGATGTAGTGTTTGACAACATTCCTGGCGTATCGGCCCCTACTTCTTGGTGGGAACATTATATAGGTCTATAACGTAATATAACCTAACCTAACACATCTAGCCCCTCGCTGGTAATGTTTTACAGAATCCCGTTCGCGTCGTCCTGTACGTCTCGGTTGGGACATTATATACGTCTACAGCGTTATATATCCTAACCTAAGGCAGGCTATCATCTCGGATGCAGTATTTTACAACATGCCTGGCGTATCGGCCCCTACTTCTCGGTGGGAACATTATATACTGCTATAACGTATCACATTCTAACCTAACACATCTAGCCCCTCGCTGGTAATGTTTTACAGAATCCCGTTCGTGCCGCCCCGTACGTTTCGGTTGGGACGTTATATACGTCTACAGCGATATATATCCTAACGTAAGGCAGGCTAACATCTCGGATGTAGTGTTTTACAACATTCCTGTCGTATCGGCCCCACTTCTCGGTGGGAACATTATATTCGTCTATAACGTAATATAACCTAACCTAACACATCTAGACCCTCGCTGGTAATGTTTTACAGAATCCCGTTCGTGACGTCCCGTACATCTCGGTTGGAATATTATATACGTCTATAGCGTTATATATCCTAACCTATGGCAGGCTATCATCTCGGATGTAGTGTTTTACAACATTCCAGGCGTATCGGCCCCTACTTCTTGGTGGGAACATTATATAGGTCTATAACGTAATATAACCTAACCTAACACATCTAGCCCCTCGCTGGTAATGTTTTACAGAATCCCGTTTGTGTCGTCCCGTACGTCTCGGTTGGGACATTATATACGTCTACAGCGTCATATATCCTAACCTAAGGCTGGCTATCATCTCGGATGCAGTATTTTACAACATTCCTGGCATATCGGCCCCTACTTCTCGGAGGGAACATTATATACGTCTGTAACGTATCACAACCTAACCTAACCCATCTAGCCCCTCGCTGGTAATGTTTTACAGAATCCCGTTCGTGCCGTCCCGTACGTCTCGGTTGGTACATTATATACATCTATACCGTTATATATCCTAACCTAATGCAGGCTATCATCTCGGATGCAGTATTTTACAACATTCCTGGCATATCGGCCCCTACTTCTCGGTGGGAACATTATATACGTCTATATCGTATCACAACCTAATCTAACCCATCCAGGCCCTCGCTGGTAATGTTTTACAGAATCCCGTTTGTGTCGTCCCGTACGTTTCGGTTGGCACATTATATACGTCTACAGCGTTATATATCCTAACCTAAGGCAGGCTATCATCTCGGATGTAGTGTTTTACAACATTCCTGGCGTATCGGCCCCTACTTCTCGGTGGGAACATTATATACGGCTATAACGTATCACATTCTAACCTAACACACCTAGCCGCTCGCTGGTAATGTTTTACAGAATCCCGTTCGTGCCGCCCCGTACGTCTCGGTTGGGACGTTATATACGTCTACAGCGATATATATCCTAACGTAAGGCAGGCTAACATCTCGGATGTAGTGTTTTACAACATTCCTGTCGTATCGGCCCCTACTTCTCGGTGGGAACATTATATTCGTCTATAACGTAATATAACCTAACCTAACACATCTAGACCCTCGCTGGTAATGTTTTACAGAATCCCGTTCGTGACGTCCCGTACATCTCGGTTGGAATATTATATACGTCTATCGCGTTATATATCCTAACCTAATGCAGGCTATCATCTCGGATGTAGTGTTTTACAACATTCCTGGCGTATCGGCCCCTACTTCTTGGTGGGAACATTATATAGGTCTATAACGTAATATAACCTAACCTAACCCATCTAGCCCCTCGCTGGTAATGTTTTACAGAAACCCGTTCGTTTCGTCCCGTACATCTCGGTTGGGATATTATATACGTCTACAGCGTTATATATCCTAACCTAAGGCAGGCCAACATCTCGGATGCAGTATTTTCCGCCATTCCTGGCGTATCGGAACCTACTTCTCGGTGGGAACATTATGCACGTTTATAACGTAACATAACCTAACCTAACCCATCTAGACCCTCGCTGGTAATGTTTTACAGAATCCCGTTCGTGACGTCCCGTACGTCTCGGTTGGCACATTATATACGTCTACAGCGTTATATATCCTAACCTAAGGCAGGCTATCATCTCGGATGTAGTGTTTTACAACATTCCTGGCGTATCGGCCCCTACTTCTCGGTGCGAACATTATATACGGCTATAACGTATCACATTCTAACCTAACCCATCTAGCCCTTCGCTGGTAATGTTTTACAGAATCCCGTTCGTGCCGCCCCGTACGTTTCGGTTGGGACGTTATATACGTCTACAGCGATATATATCCTAACGTAAGGCAGGCTAACATCTCGGATGTAGTGTTTTACAGCATTCCTGTCGTATCGGCCCCTACTTCTCGGTGGGAACATTATATTCGTCTATAACGTAATATAACCTAACCTAACACATCTAGACCCTCGCTGGTAATGTTTTACAGAATCCCGTTCGTGACGTCCCGTACATCTCGGTTGGAATATTATATACGTCTATAGCGTTATATATCCTAACCTATGGCAGGCTATCATCTCGGATGTAGTGTTTTACAACATTCCAGGCGTATCGGCCCCTACTTCTTGGTGGGAACATTATATAGGTCTATAACGTAGTATAACCTAACCTAACACATCTAGCCCCTCGCTGGTAATGTTTTACAGAATCCCGTTTGTGTCGTCCCGTACGTCTCGGTTGGGACATTATATACGTCTACAGCGTCATATATCCTAACCTAAGGCAGGCTATCATCTCGGATGCAGTATTTTACAACATTCCTGGCATATCGGCCCCTACTTCTCGGAGGGAACATTATATACGTCTGTAACGTATCACAACCTAACCTAACCCATCTAGCCCCTCGCTGGTAATGTTTTACAGAATCCCGTTCGTGCCGTCCCGTACGTCTCGGTTGGTACATTATATACATCTATACCGTTATATATCCTAACCTAAGGCAGGCTATCATCTCGGATGCAGTATTTTACAACATTCCTGGCATATCGGCCCCTACTTCTCGGTGGGAACATTATATACGTCTATATCGTATCACAACCTAATCTAACCCATCCAGGCCCTCGCTGGTAATGTTTTACAGAATCCCGTTTGTGTCGTCCCGTACGTTTCGGTTGGCACATTATATACGTCTACAGCGTTATATATCCTAACCTAAGGCAGGCTATCATCTCGGATGTAGTGTTTTACAACATTCCTGGCGTATCGGCCCCTACTTCTCGGTGCGAACATTATATACGGCTATAACGTATCACATTCTAACCTAACCCATCTAGCCCTTCGCTTGTATTGTTTTACAGAATCCCGTTCGTGACGTCCCGTACATCTCGGTTGGAATATTATATACGTCTATAGCGTTATATATCCTAAGCTAATGCAGGCTATCATCTCGGATGTAGTGTTTGACAACATTCCTGGCGTATCGGCCCCTACTTCTTGGTGGGAACATTATATAGGTCTATAACGTAATATAACCTAACCTAACACATCTAGCCCCTCGCTGGTAATGTTTTACAGAATCCCGTTCGCGTCGTCCTGTACGTCTCGGTTGGGACATTATATACGTCTACAGCGTTATATATCCTAACCTAAGGCAGGCTATCATCTCGGATGCAGTATTTTACAACATGCCTGGCGTATCGGCCCCTACTTCTCGGTGGGAACATTATATACTGCTATAACGTATCACATTCTAACCTAACCCATCTAGCCCCTCGCTGGTAATGTTTTACAGAATCCCGTTCCTGTCGTCCCGTACGTCTCGGTTGGGACATTATAAACGTCTACAGCGATATATATCCTAACCTAAAGCAGACTATGATCTCGGATGTAGTGTTTTACAACATTCCTGGCGTATCGGCCCCTACTTCTCGGTGGGAACATTATATACGTCTATAACGTATCACATCCTAACCTAACCCATCTAGCCCCTCTCTGGTAATGTTTTACAGAATCCCGTTCCTGTCGTCTCGTACATCTCGGTTGGGATATTATATACGTCTACAGCGATATATATCCTAACGTAAGGCAGGCTAACATCGCGGATGTAGTATTTTACAACATTCCTGGCGTATCGGCCCCTACTTCTCGGTGGGAACATTATATACGTCTATAACGTATCACATCCTAACCTAACCCATCTCGCCCCTCGCTGGTAATGTTTTACAGAATCGCGTTCGTGTCGTTCCGTACGTCTCGACTGGATATTATATACGTCTATAGCGTTATATATCCTAACCTAATGCAGGCCATCACCTCGGATGCAGTATTTTACAACATTCCTGGCATATCGGCCCCCACTTCTCGGTGGGAACATTATATACGTCTATAACGTATCACAACCTAATCAAACCCATCTAGCCCTTCGCTGGTAATGATTTACAGAATCCCGTTAATGTCGTCCCGTACGTCTCGGTTGGGACATTATATACGTCTATAGCGTTATATATCCTAACCTAAGCCAGGCTATCATCTCGGATGTAGTATTTTACAACATTCCTGACGTATCGGCTCCTACTTCTCGGTGTGAACATTATATACGTCTATAACGTAATATAACCTAACCTAACACATCTAGTCCCTCGCTGGTAATGATTTACAGAGTCCCGTTCGTGTCGTCCTGTACGTCTCGGTTGGGACATTATATACGTCTACAGCGTTATATATCCTAACCTAAGGCAGGCTATCATCTCGGATGCAGTATTTTACAACATGCCTGGCGTATCGGCCCCTATTTCTCGGTGGGAACATTATATACGGCTATAACGTATCACATTCTAACCTAACACATCTAGCCCCTCGCTGGTAATGTTTTACAGAATCCCGTTTGTGTCGTCCCGTACGTTTCGGTTGGCACATTATATACGTCTACAGCGTTATATATCCTAACCTAAGGCAGGCTATCATCTCGGATGTAGTGTTTTACAACATTCCTGGCGTATCGGCCCCTACTTCTCGGTGCGAACATTATATTCGTCTATAACGTAATATAACCTAACCTAACACATCTAGACTCTCGCTGGTAATGTTTTACAGAATCCCGTTCGTGACGTCCCGTACATCTCGGTTGGAATATTATATACGTCTATAGCGTTATATATCCTAACCTAAGGCAGGCTATCATCTCGGATGTAGTGTTTTACAACATTCCTGGCGTATCGGCCCCTACTTCTTGGTGGGAACATTATATAGGTCTATAACGTAATATAACCTAACCTAACCCATCTAGCCCCTCGCTGGTAATGTTTTACAGAATCCCGTTCCTGTCGTCCCGTACGTCTCGGTTGGGACATTATAAACGTCTACAGCGATATATATCCTAACCTAAGGCAGACTATCATCTCGGATGTAGTGTTTTACAACATTCCTGGCGTATCGGCCCCTACTTCTCGGTGGGAACATTATATACGTCTATAACGTATCACAACCTAACCTAACCCATCTAGCCCCTCTCTGGTAATGTTTTACAGAATCCCGTTCCTGTCGTCTCGTACATCTCGGTTGGGATATTATATACGTCTACAGCGATATATATCCTAACGTAAGGCAGGCCAACATCTCGGATGTAGTATTTTAAAACATTCCTGGCATATCGGCCCCTACTTCTCGGTGGGAACATTATATACGTCTATAACGTATCGCAACCTAACCTAACCCGTCTGGGCCCTCGCTGGTAATGTTTTACTGAATCCCGTTCGTGTCGTCCCGTACGTCTCGGTTGGGACATTATATACGTCTATAGCGTTATATATCCTAACCTAAGCCAGGCTATCATCTCGGATGTAGTATTTTACAACATTCCTGACGTATCGGCCCCTACTTCTCGGTGGGAACACTATATACGTCTATAACGTAATATAACCTAACCTAACACATCTAGCCCCTCTCTGGTAATGTTTTACAGAATCCCGTTTGTGTCGTCCCGTACGTCTCGGTTGGGACATTATATACGTCTACAGCGTCATATATCCTAACCTAAGGCAGGCTATCATCTCGGATGCAGTATTTTACAACATTCCTGGCATATCGGCCCCTACTTCTCGGAGGGAACATTATATACGTCTGTAACGTATCACAACCTAACCTAACTCATCTAGCCCCTCGCTGGTAATGTTTTACAGAATCCCGTTCGTGCCGTCCCGTACGTCTCGGTTGGTACATTATATACATCTATACCGTTATATATCCTAGCCTAAGGCAGGCTATCATCTCGGATGCAGTATTTTACAACATTCCTGGCATATCGGCCCCTACTTCTCGGTGGGAACATTATATACGTCTATATCGTATCACAACCTAATCTAACCCATCCAGGCCCTCGCTGGTAATGTTTTACAGAATCCCGTTTGTGTCGTCCCGTACGTTTCGGTTGGCACATTATATACGTCTACAGCGTTATATATCCTAACCTAAGGCAGGCTATCATCTCGGATGTAGTGTTTTACAACATTCCAGGCGTATCGGCCCCTACTTCTTGGTGGGAACATTATATAGGTCTATAACGTAATATAACCTAACCTAACACATCTAGCCCCTCGCTGGTAATGTTTTACAGAATCCCGTTTGTGTCGTCCCGTACGTCTCGGTTGGGACATTATATACGTCTACAGCGTCATATATCCTAACCTAAGGCTGGCTATCATCTCGGATGCAGTATTTTACAACATTCCTGGCATATCGGCCCCTACTTCTCGGAGGGAACATTATATACGTCTGTAACGTATCACAACCTAACCTAACCCATCTAGCCCCTCGCTGGTAATGTTTTACAGAATCCCGTTCGTGCCGTCCCGTACGTCTCGGTTGGTACATTATATACATCTATACCGTTATATATCCTAACCTAAGGCAGGCTATCATCTCGGATGCAGTATTTTACAACATTCCTGGCATATCGGCCCCTACTTCTCGGTGGGAACATTATATACGTCTATATCGTATCACAACCTAATCTAACCCATCCAGGCCCTCGCTGGTAATGTTTTACAGAATCCCGTTTGTGTCGTCCCGTACGTTTCGGTTGGCACATTATATACGTCTACAGCGTTATATATCCTAACCTAAGGCAGGCTATCATCTCGGATGTAGTGTTTTACAACATTCCTGGCGTATCGGCCCCTACTTCTCGGTGGGAACATTATATACGGCTATAACGTATCACATTCTAACCTAACACACCTAGCCGCTCGCTGGTAATGTTTTACAGAATCCCGTTCGTGCCGCCCCGTACGTCTCGGTTGGGACGTTATATACGTCTACAGCGATATATATCCTAACGTAAGGCAGGCTAACATCTCGGATGTAGTGTTTTACAACATTCCTGTCGTATCGGCCCCTACTTCTCGGTGGGAACATTATATTCGTCTATAACGTAATATAACCTAACCTAACACATCTAGACCCTCGCTGGTAATGTTTTACAGAATCCCGTTCGTGACGTCCCGTACATCTCGGTTGGAATATTATATACGTCTATCGCGTTATATATCCTAACCTAATGCAGGCTATCATCTCGGATGTAGTGTTTTACAACATTCCTGGCGTATCGGCCCCTACTTCTTGGTGGGAACATTATATAGGTCTATAACGTAATATAACCTAACCTAACCCATCTAGCCCCTCGCTGGTAATGTTTTACAGAAACCCGTTCGTTTCGTCCCGTACATCTCGGTTGGGATATTATATACGTCTACAGCGTTATATATCCTAACCTAAGGCAGGCCAACATCTCGGATGCAGTATTTTCCGCCATTCCTGGCGTATCGGAACCTACTTCTCGGTGGGAACATTATGCACGTTTATAACGTAACATAAGCTAACCTAACCCATCTAGACCCTCGCTGGTAATGTTTTACAGAATCCCGTTCGTGACGTCCCGTACGTCTCGGTTGGCACATTATATACGTGTACAGCGTTATATATCCTAACCTAAGGCAGGCTATCATCTCGGATGTAGTGTTTTACAACATTCCTGGCGTATCGGCCCCTACTTCTCGGTGCGAACATTATATACGGCTATAACGTATCACATTCTAACCTAACCCATCTAGCCCTTCGCTGGTAATGTTTTACAGAATCCCGTTCGTGCCGCCCCGTACGTTTCGGTTGGGACGTTATATACGTCTACAGCGATATATATCCTAACGTAAGGCAGGCTAACATCTCGGATGTAGTGTTTTACAGCATTCCTGTCGTATCGGCCCCTACTTCTCGGTGGGAACATTATATTCGTCTATAACGTAATATAACCTAACCTAACACATCTAGACCCTCGCTGGTAATGTTTTACAGAATCCCGTTCGTGACGTCCCGTACATCTCGGTTGGAATATTATATACGTCTATAGCGTTATATATCCTAACCTATGGCAGGCTATCATCTCGGATGTAGTGTTTTACAACATTCCAGGCGTATCGGCCCCTACTTCTTGGTGGGAACATTATATAGGTCTATAACGTAATATAACCTAACCTAACACATCTAGCCCCTCGCTGGTAATGTTTTACAGAATCCCGTTTGTGTCGTCCCGTACGTCTCGGTTGGGACATTATATACGTCTACAGCGTCATATATCCTAACCTAAGGCAGGCTATCATCTCGGATGCAGTATTTTACAACATTCCTGGCATATCGGCCCCTACTTCTCGGAGGGAACATTATATACGTCTGTAACGTATCACAACCTAACCTAACCCATCTAGCCCCTCGCTGGTAATGTTTTACAGAATCCCGTTCGTGCCGTCCCGTACGTCTCGGTTGGTACATTATATACATCTATACCGTTATATATCCTAACCTAAGGCAGGCTATCATCTCGGATGCAGTATTTTACAACATTCCTGGCATATCGGCCCCTACTTCTCGGTGGGAACATTATATACGTCTATATCGTATCACAACCTAATCTAACCCATCCAGGCCCTCGCTGGTAATGTTTTACAGAATCCCGTTTGTGTCGTCCCGTACGTTTCGGTTGGCACATTATATACGTCTACAGCGTTATATATCCTAACCTAAGGCAGGCTATCATCTCGGATGTAGTGTTTTACAACATTCCTGGCGTATCGGCCCCTACTTCTCGGTGCGAACATTATATACGGCTATAACGTATCACATTCTAACCTAACCCATCTAGCCCTTCGCTTGTATTGTTTTACAGAATCCCGTTCGTGACGTCCCGTACATCTCGGTTGGAATATTATATACGTCTATAGCGTTATATATCCTAAGCTAATGCAGGCTATCATCTCGGATGTAGTGTTTGACAACATTCCTGGCGTATCGGCCCCTACTTCTTGGTGGGAACATTATATAGGTCTATAACGTAATATAACCTAACCTAACACATCTAGCCCCTCGCTGGTAATGTTTTACAGAATCCCGTTCGCGTCGTCCTGTACGTCCCGGTTGGGACATTATATACGTCTACAGCGTTATATATCCTAACCTAAGGCAGGCTATCATCTCGGATGCAGTATTTTACAACATGCCTGGCGTATCGGCCCCTACTTCTCGGTGGGAACATTATATACTGCTATAACGTATCACATTCTAACCTAACCCATCTAGCCCCTCGCTGGTAATGTTTTACAGAATCCCGTTCCTGTCGTCCCGTACGTCTCGGTTGGGACATTATAAACGTCTACAGCGATATATATCCTAACCTAAAGCAGACTATGATCTCGGATGTAGTGTTTTACAACATTCCTGGCGTATCGGCCCCTACTTCTCGGTGGGAACATTATATACGTCTATAACGTATCACATCCTAACCTAACCCATCTAGCCCCTCTCTGGTAATGTTTTACAGAATCCCGTTCCTGTCGTCTCGTACATCTCGGTTGGGATATTATATACGTCTACAGCGATATATATCCTAACGTAAGGCAGGCTAACATCGCGGATGTAGTATTTTACAACATTCCTGGCGTATCGGCCCCTACTTCTCGGTGGGAACATTATATACGTCTATAACGTATCACATCCTAACCTAACCCATCTCGCCCCTCGCTGGTAATGTTTTACAGAATCGCGTTCGTGTCGTTCCGTACGTCTCGACTGGATATTATATACGTCTATAGCGTTATATATCCTAACCTAATGCAGGCCATCACCTCGGATGCAGTATTTTACAACATTCCTGGCATATCGGCCCCCACTTCTCGGTGGGAACATTATATACGTCTATAACGTATCACAACCTAATCAAACCCATCTAGCCCTTCGCTGGTAATGATTTACAGAATCCCGTTAATGTCGTCCCGTACGTCTCGGTTGGGACATTATATACGTCTATAGCGTTATATATCCTAACCTAAGCCAGGCTATCATCTCGGATGTAGTATTTTACAACATTCCTGACGTATCGGCTCCTACTTCTCGGTGTGAACATTATATACGTCTATAACGTAATATAACCTAACCTAACACATCTAGTCCCTCGCTGGTAATGATTTACAGAGTCCCGTTCGTGTCGTGCTGTACGTCTCGGTTGGGACATTATAAACGTCTACAGCGATATATATCCTAACCTAAGGCAGACTATCATCTCGGATGTAGTGTTTTACAACATTCCTGGCGTATCGGCCCCTACTTCTCGGTGGGAACATTATATACGTCTATAACGTATCACAACCTAACCTAACCCATCTAGCCCCTCTCTGGTAATGTTTTACAGAATCCCGTTCCTGTCGTCTCGTACATCTCGGTTGGGATATTATATACGTCTACAGCGATATATATCCTAACGTAAGGCAGGCCAACATCTCGGATGTAGTATTTTAAAACATTCCTGGCATATCGGCCCCTACTTCTCGGTGGGAACATTATATACGTCTATAACGTATCGCAACCTAACCTAACCCGTCTGGGCCCTCGCTGGTAATGTTTTACTGAATCCCGTTCGTGTCGTCCCGTACGTCTCGGTTGGGACATTATATACGTCTATAGCGTTATATATCCTAACCTAAGCCAGGCTATCATCTCGGATGTAGTATTTTACAACATTCCTGACGTATCGGCCCCTACTTCTCGGTGGGAACACTATATACGTCTATAACGTAATATAACCTAACCTAACACATCTAGCCCCTCTCTGGTAATGTTTTACAGAATCCCGTTTGTGTCGTCCCGTACGTCTCGGTTGGGACATTATATACGTCTACAGCGTCATATATCCTAACCTAAGGCAGGCTATCATCTCGGATGCAGTATTTTACAACATTCCTGGCATATCGGCCCCTACTTCTCGGAGGGAACATTATATACGTCTGTAACGTATCACAACCTAACCTAACTCATCTAGCCCCTCGCTGGTAATGTTTTACAGAATCCCGTTCGTGCCGTCCCGTACGTCTCGGTTGGTACATTATATACATCTATACCGTTATATATCCTAGCCTAAGGCAGGCTATCATCTCGGATGCAGTATTTTACAACATTCCTGGCATATCGGCCCCTACTTCTCGGTGGGAACATTATATACGTCTATATCGTATCACAACCTAATCTAACCCATCCAGGCCCTCGCTGGTAATGTTTTACAGAATCCCGTTTGTGTCGTCCCGTACGTTTCGGTTGGCACATTATATACGTCTACAGCGTTATATATCCTAACCTAAGGCAGGCTATCATCTCGGATGTAGTGTTTTACAACATTCCAGGCGTATCGGCCCCTACTTCTTGGTGGGAACATTATATAGGTCTATAACGTAATATAACCTAACCTAACACATCTAGCCCCTCGCTGGTAATGTTTTACAGAATCCCGTTTGTGTCGTCCCGTACGTCTCGGTTGGGACATTATATACGTCTACAGCGTCATATATCCTAACCTAAGGCTGGCTATCATCTCGGATGCAGTATTTTACAACATTCCTGGCATATCGGCCCCTACTTCTCGGAGGGAACATTATATACGTCTGTAACGTATCACAACCTAACCTAACCCATCTAGCCCCTCGCTGGTAATGTTTTACAGAATCCCGTTCGTGCCGTCCCGTACGTCTCGGTTGGTACATTATATACATCTATACCGTTATATATCCTAACCTAAGGCAGGCTATCATCTCGGATGCAGTATTTTACAACATTCCTGGCATATCGGCCCCTACTTCTCGGTGGGAACATTATATACGTCTATATCGTATCACAACCTAATCTAACCCATCCAGGCCCTCGCTGGTAATGTTTTACAGAATCCCGTTTGTGTCGTCCCGTACGTTTCGGTTGGCACATTATATACGTCTACAGCGTTATATATCCTAACCTAAGGCAGGCTATCATCTCGGATGTAGTGTTTTACAACATTCCTGGCGTATCGGCCCCTACTTCTCGGTGGGAACATTATATACGGCTATAACGTATCACATTCTAACCTAACACACCTAGCCGCTCGCTGGTAATGTTTTACAGAATCCCGTTCGTGCCGCCCCGTACGTCTCGGTTGGGACGTTATATACGTCTACAGCGATATATATCCTAACGTAAGGCAGGCTAACATCTCGGATGTAGTGTTTTACAACATTCCTGTCGTATCGGCCCCTACTTCTCGGTGGGAACATTATATTCGTCTATAACGTAATATAACCTAACCTAACACATCTAGACCCTCGCTGGTAATGTTTTACAGAATCCCGTTCGTGACGTCCCGTACATCTCGGTTGGAATATTATATACGTCTATCGCGTTATATATCCTAACCTAATGCAGGCTATCATCTCGGATGTAGTGTTTTACAACATTCCTGGCGTATCGGCCCCTACTTCTTGGTGGGAACATTATATAGGTCTATAACGTAATATAACCTAACCTAACCCATCTAGCCCCTCGCTGGTAATGTTTTACAGAAACCCGTTCGTTTCGTCCCGTACATCTCGGTTGGGATATTATATACGTCTACAGCGTTATATATCCTAACCTAAGGCAGGCCAACATCTCGGATGCAGTATTTTCCGCCATTCCTGGCGTATCGGAACCTACTTCTCGGTGGGAACATTATGCACGTTTATAACGTAACATAACCTAACCTAACCCATCTAGACCCTCGCTGGTAATGTTTTACAGAATCCCGTTCGTGACGTCCCGTACGTCTCGGTTGGCACATTATATACGTCTACAGCGTTATATATCCTAACCTAAGGCAGGCTATCATCTCGGATGTAGTGTTTTACAACATTCCTGGCGTATCGGCCCCTACTTCTCGGTGCGAACATTATATACGGCTATAACGTATCACATTCTAACCTAACCCATCTAGCCCTTCGCTGGTAATGTTTTACAGAATCCCGTTCGTGCCGCCCCGTACGTTTCGGTTGGGACGTTATATACGTCTACAGCGATATATATCCTAACGTAAGGCAGGCTAACATCTCGGATGTAGTGTTTTACAGCATTCCTGTCGTATCGGCCCCTACTTCTCGGTGGGAACATTATATTCGTCTATAACGTAATATAACCTAACCTAACACATCTAGACCCTCGCTGGTAATGTTTTACAGAATCCCGTTCGTGACGTCCCGTACATCTCGGTTGGAATATTATATACGTCTATAGCGTTATATATCCTAACCTATGGCAGGCTATCATCTCGGATGTAGTGTTTTACAACATTCCAGGCGTATCGGCCCCTACTTCTTGGTGGGAACATTATATAGGTCTATAACGTAATATAACCTAACCTAACACATCTAGCCCCTCGCTGGTAATGTTTTACAGAATCCCGTTTGTGTCGTCCCGTACGTCTCGGTTGGGACATTATATACGTCTACAGCGTCATATATCCTAACCTAAGGCAGGCTATCATCTCGGATGCAGTATTTTACAACATTCCTGGCATATCGGCCCCTACTTCTCGGAGGGAACATTATATACGTCTGTAACGTATCACAACCTAACCTAACCCATCTAGCCCCTCGCTGGTAATGTTTTACAGAATCCCGTTCGTGCCGTCCCGTACGTCTCGGTTGGTACATTATATACATCTATACCGTTATATATCCTAACCTAAGGCAGGCTATCATCTCGGATGCAGTATTTTACAACATTCCTGGCATATCGGCCCCTACTTCTCGGTGGGAACATTATATACGTCTATATCGTATCACAACCTAATCTAACCCATCCAGGCCCTCGCTGGTAATGTTTTACAGAATCCCGTTTGTGTCGTCCCGTACGTTTCGGTTGGCACATTATATACGTCTACAGCGTTATATATCCTAACCTAAGGCAGGCTATCATCTCGGATGTAGTGTTTTACAACATTCCTGGCGTATCGGCCCCTACTTCTCGGTGCGAACATTATATACGGCTATAACGTATCACATTCTAACCTAACCCATCTAGCCCTTCGCTTGTATTGTTTTACAGAATCCCGTTCGTGACGTCCCGTACATCTCGGTTGGAATATTATATACGTCTATAGCGTTATATATCCTAAGCTAATGCAGGCTATCATCTCGGATGTAGTGTTTGACAACATTCCTGGCGTATCGGCCCCTACTTCTTGGTGGGAACATTATATAGGTCTATAACGTAATATAACCTAACCTAACACATCTAGCCCCTCGCTGGTAATGTTTTACAGAATCCCGTTCGCGTCGTCCTGTACGTCTCGGTTGGGACATTATATACGTCTACAGCGTTATATATCCTAACCTAAGGCAGGCTATCATCTCGGATGCAGTATTTTACAACATGCCTGGCGTATCGGCCCCTACTTCTCGGTGGGAACATTATATACTGCTATAACGTATCACATTCTAACCTAACCCATCTAGCCCCTCGCTGGTAATGTTTTACAGAATCCCGTTCCTGTCGTCCCGTACGTCTCGGTTGGGACATTATAAACGTCTACAGCGATATATATCCTAACCTAAAGCAGACTATGATCTCGGATGTAGTGTTTTACAACATTCCTGGCGTATCGGCCCCTACTTCTCGGTGGGAACATTATATACGTCTATAACGTATCACATCCTAACCTAACCCATCTAGCCCCTCTCTGGTAATGTTTTACAGAATCCCGTTCCTGTCGTCTCGTACATCTCGGTTGGGATATTATATACGTCTACAGCGATATATATCCTAACGTAAGGCAGGCTAACATCGCGGATGTAGTATTTTACAACATTCCTGGCGTATCGGCCCCTACTTCTCGGTGGGAACATTATATACGTCTATAACGTATCACATCCTAACCTAACCCATCTCGCCCCTCGCTGGTAATGTTTTACAGAATCGCGTTCGTGTCGTTCCGTACGTCTCGACTGGATATTATATACGTCTATAGCGTTATATATCCTAACCTAATGCAGGCCATCACCTCGGATGCAGTATTTTACAACATTCCTGGCATATCGGCCCCCACTTCTCGGTGGGAACATTATATACGTCTATAACGTATCACAACCTAATCAAACCCATCTAGCCCTTCGCTGGTAATGATTTACAGAATCCCGTTAATGTCGTCCCGTACGTCTCGGTTGGGACATTATATACGTCTATAGCGTTATATATCCTAACCTAAGCCAGGCTATCATCTCGGATGTAGTATTTTACAACATTCCTGACGTATCGGCTCCTACTTCTCGGTGTGAACATTATATACGTCTATAACGTAATATAACCTAACCTAACACATCTAGTCCCTCGCTGGTAATGATTTACAGAGTCCCGTTCGTGTCGTCCTGTACGTCTCGGTTGGGACATTATATACGTCTACAGCGTTATATATCCTAACCTAAGGCAGGCTATCATCTCGGATGCAGTATTTTACAACATGCCTGGCGTATCGGCCCCTATTTCTCGGTGGGAACATTATATACGGCTATAACGTATCACATTCTAACCTAACACATCTAGCCCCTCGCTGGTAATGTTTTACAGAATCCCGTTCGTGCCGCCCCGTACGTCTCGGTTGGGACGTTATATACGTCTACAGCGATATATATCCTAACGTAAGGCAGGCTAACATCTCGGATGTAGTGTTTTACAACATTCCTGTCGTATCGGCCCCTACTTCTCGGTGGGAACATTATATTCGTCTATAACGTAATATAACCTAACCTAACACATCTAGACCCTCGCTGGTAATGTTTTACAGAATCCCGTTCGTGACGTCCCGTACATCTCGGTTGGAATATTATATACGTCTATCGCGTTATATATCCTAACCTAATGCAGGCTATCATCTCGGATGTAGTGTTTTACAACATTCCTGGCGTATCGGCCCCTACTTCTTGGTGGGAACATTATATAGGTCTATAACGTAATATAACCTAACCTAACCCATCTAGCCCCTCGCTGGTAATGTTTTACAGAAACCCGTTCGTTTCGTCCCGTACATCTCGGTTGGGATATTATATACGTCTACAGCGTTATATATCCTAACCTAAGGCAGGCCAACATCTCGGATGCAGTATTTTCCGCCATTCCTGGCGTATCGGAACCTACTTCTCGGTGGGAACATTATGCACGTTTATAACGTAACATAACCTAACCTAACCCATCTAGACCCTCGCTGGTAATGTTTTACAGAATCCCGTTCGTGACGTCCCGTACGTCTCGGTTGGCACATTATATACGTCTACAGCGTTATATATCCTAACCTAAGGCAGGCTATCATCTCGGATGTAGTGTTTTACAACATTCCTGGCGTATCGGCCCCTACTTCTCGGTGCGAACATTATATACGGCTATAACGTATCACATTCTAACCTAACCCATCTAGCCCTTCGCTGGTAATGTTTTACAGAATCCCGTTCGTGCCGCCCCGTACGTTTCGGTTGGGACGTTATATACGTCTACAGCGATATATATCCTAACGTAAGGCAGGCTAACATCTCGGATGTAGTGTTTTACAGCATTCCTGTCGTATCGGCCCCTACTTCTCGGTGGGAACATTATATTCGTCTATAACGTAATATAACCTAACCTAACACATCTAGACCCTCGCTGGTAATGTTTTACAGAATCCCGTTCGTGACGTCCCGTACATCTCGGTTGGAATATTATATACGTCTATAGCGTTATATATCCTAACCTATGGCAGGCTATCATCTCGGATGTAGTGTTTTACAACATTCCAGGCGTATCGGCCCCTACTTCTTGGTGGGAACATTATATAGGTCTATAACGTAATATAACCTAACCTAACACATCTAGCCCCTCGCTGGTAATGTTTTACAGAATCCCGTTTGTGTCGTCCCGTACGTCTCGGTTGGGACATTATATACGTCTACAGCGTCATATATCCTAACCTAAGGCAGGCTATCATCTCGGATGCAGTATTTTACAACATTCCTGGCATATCGGCCCCTACTTCTCGGAGGGAACATTATATACGTCTGTAACGTATCACAACCTAACCTAACCCATCTAGCCCCTCGCTGGTAATGTTTTACAGAATCCCGTTCGTGCCGTCCCGTACGTCTCGGTTGGTACATTATATACATCTATACCGTTATATATCCTAACCTAAGGCAGGCTATCATCTCGGATGCAGTATTTTACAACATTCCTGGCATATCGGCCCCTACTTCTCGGTGGGAACATTATATACGTCTATATCGTATCACAACCTAATCTAACCCATCCAGGCCCTCGCTGGTAATGTTTTACAGAATCCCGTTTGTGTCGTCCCGTACGTTTCGGTTGGCACATTATATACGTCTACAGCGTTATATATCCTAACCTAAGGCAGGCTATCATCTCGGATGTAGTGTTTTACAACATTCCTGGCGTATCGGCCCCTACTTCTCGGTGCGAACATTATATACGGCTATAACGTATCACATTCTAACCTAACCCATCTAGCCCTTCGCTTGTATTGTTTTACAGAATCCCGTTCGTGACGTCCCGTACATCTCGGTTGGAATATTATATACGTCTATAGCGTTATATATCCTAAGCTAATGCAGGCTATCATCTCGGATGTAGTGTTTGACAACATTCCTGGCGTATCGGCCCCTACTTCTTGGTGGGAACATTATATAGGTCTATAACGTAATATAACCTAACCTAACACATCTAGCCCCTCGCTGGTAATGTTTTACAGAATCCCGTTCGCGTCGTCCTGTACGTCTCGGTTGGGACATTATATACGTCTACAGCGTTATATATCCTAACCTAAGGCAGGCTATCATCTCGGATGCAGTATTTTACAACATGCCTGGCGTATCGGCCCCTACTTCTCGGTGGGAACATTATATACTGCTATAACGTATCACATTCTAACCTAACCCATCTAGCCCCTCGCTGGTAATGATTTACAGAGTCCCGTTCGTGTCGTCCTGTACGTCTCGGTTGGGACATTATATACGTCTACAGCGTTATATATCCTAACCTAAGGCAGGCTATCATCTCGGATGCAGTATTTTACAACATGCCTGGCGTATCGGCCCCTATTTCTCGGTGGGAACATTATATACGGCTATAACGTATCACATTCTAACCTAACACATCTAGCCCCTCGCTGGTAATGTTTTACAGAATCCCGTTTGTGTCGTCCCGTACGTTTCGGTTGGCACATTATATACGTCTACAGCGTTATATATCCTAACCTAAGGCAGGCTATCATCTCGGATGTAGTGTTTTACAACATTCCTGGCGTATCGGCCCCTACTTCTCGGTGCGAACATTATATTCGTCTATAACGTAATATAACCTAACCTAACACATCTAGACTCTCGCTGGTAATGTTTTACAGAATCCCGTTCGTGACGTCCCGTACATCTCGGTTGGAATATTATATACGTCTATAGCGTTATATATCCTAACCTAAGGCAGGCTATCATCTCGGATGTAGTGTTTTACAACATTCCTGGCGTATCGGCCCCTACTTCTTGGTGGGAACATTATATAGGTCTATAACGTAATATAACCTAACCTAACCCATCTAGCCCCTCGCTGGTAATGTTTTACAGAATCCCGTTCCTGTCGTCCCGTACGTCTCGGTTGGGACATTATAAACGTCTACAGCGATATATATCCTAACCTAAGGCAGACTATCATCTCGGATGTAGTGTTTTACAACATTCCTGGCGTATCGGCCCCTACTTCTCGGTGGGAACATTATATACGTCTATAACGTATCACAACCTAACCTAACCCATCTAGCCCCTCTCTGGTAATGTTTTACAGAATCCCGTTCCTGTCGTCTCGTACATCTCGGTTGGGATATTATATACGTCTACAGCGATATATATCCTAACGTAAGGCAGGCCAATATCTCGGATGTAGTATTTTAAAACATTCCTGGCATATCGGCCCCTACTTCTCGGTGGGAACATTATATACGTCTATAACGTATCGCAACCTAACCTAACCCGTCTGGGCCCTCGCTGGTAATGTTTTACTGAATCCCGTTCGTGTCGTCCCGTACGTCTCGGTTGGGACATTATATACGTCTATAGCGTTATATATCCTAACCTAAGCCAGGCTATCATCTCGGATGTAGTATTTTACAACATTCCTGACGTATCGGCCCCTACTTCTCGGTGGGAACACTATATACGTCTATAACGTAATATAACCTAACCTAACACATCTAGCCCCTCTCTGGTAATGTTTTACAGAATCCCGTTTTTGTCGTCCCGTACGTCTCGGTTGGGACATTATATACGTCTACAGCGTCATATATCCTAACCTAAGGCAGGCTATCATCTCGGATGCAGTATTTTACAACATTCCTGGCATATCGGCCCCTACTTCTCGGAGGGAACATTATATACGTCTGTAACGTATCACAACCTAACCTAACTCATCTAGCCCCTCGCTGGTAATGTTTTACAGAATCCCGTTCGTGCCGTCCCGTACGTCTCGGTTGGTACATTATATACATCTATACCGTTATATATCCTAGCCTAAGGCAGGCTATCATCTCGGATGCAGTATTTTACAACATTCCTGGCATATCGGCCCCTACTTCTCGGTGGGAACATTATATACGTCTATATCGTATCACAACCTAATCTAACCCATCCAGGCCCTCGCTGGTAATGTTTTACAGAATCCCGTTTGTGTCGTCCCGTACGTTTCGGTTGGCACATTATATACGTCTACAGCGTTATATATCCTAACCTAAGGCAGGCTATCATCTCGGATGTAGTGTTTTACAACATTCCTGGCGTATCGGCCCCTACTTCTCGGTGCGAACATTATATACGGCTATAACGTATCACATTCTAACCTAACCCATCTAGCCCTTCGCTGGTAATGTTTTACAGAATCCCGTTCGTGACGTCCCGTACATCTCGGTTGGAATATTATATACGTCTATAGCGTTATATATCCTAAGCTAATGCAGGCTATCATCTCGGATGTAGTGTTTGACAACATTCCTGGCGTATCGGCCCCTACTTCTCGGTGGGAACATTATATACGTCTATAACGTATCACATCCTAACCTAACCCATCTAGCCCCTCTCTGGTAATGTTTTACAGAATCCCGTTCCTGTCGTCTCGTACATCTCGGTTGGGATATTATATACGTCTACAGCGATATATATCCTAACGTAAGGCAGGCTAACATCGCGGATGTAGTATTTTACAACATTCCTGGCGTATCGGCCCCTACTTCTCGGTGGGAACATTATATACGTCTATAACGTATCACATCCTAACCTAACCCATCTCGCCCCTCGCTGGTAATGTTTTACAGAATCGCGTTCGTGTCGTTCCGTACGTCTCGACTGGATATTATATACGTCTATAGCGTTATATATCCTAACCTAAGCCAGGCTATCATCTCGGATGTAGTATTTTACAACATTCCTGACGTATCGGCCCCCACTTCTCGGTGGGAACATTATATACGTCTATAACGTATCACAACCTAATCAAACCCATCTAGCCCTTCGCTGGTAATGATTTACAGAATCCCGTTCCTGTCGTCCCGTACGTCTCGGTTGGGACATTATAAACGTCTACAGCGATATATATCCTAACCTAAGGCAGACTATCATCTCGGATGTAGTATTTTACAACATTCCTGACGTATCGGCTCCTACTTCTCGGTGTGAACATTATATACGTCTATAACGTAATATAACCTAACCTAACACATCTAGTCCCTCGCTGGTAATGATTTACAGAGTCCCGTTCGTGTCGTCCTGTACGTCTCGGTTGGGACATTATATACGTCTACAGCGTTATATATCCTAACCTAAGGCAGGCTATCATCTCGGATGCAGTATTTTACAACATGCCTGGCGTATCGGCCCCTATTTCTCGGTGGGAACATTATATACGGCTATAACGTATCACATTCTAACCTAACACATCTAGCCCCTCGCTGGTAATGTTTTACAGAATCCCGTTTGTGTCGTCCCGTACGTTTCGGTTGGCACATTATATACGTCTACAGCGTTATATATCCTAACCTAAGGCAGGCTATCATCTCGGATGTAGTGTTTTACAACATTCCTGGCGTATCGGCCCCTACTTCTCGGTGCGAACATTATATTCGTCTATAACGTAATATAACCTAACCTAACACATCTAGACTCTCGCTGGTAATGTTTTACAGAATCCCGTTCGTGACGTCCCGTACATCTCGGTTGGAATATTATATACGTCTATAGCGTTATATATCCTAACCTAAGGCAGGCTATCATCTCGGATGTAGTGTTTTACAACATTCCTGGCGTATCGGCCCCTACTTCTTGGTGGGAACATTATATAGGTCTATAACGTAATATAACCTAACCTAACCCATCTAGCCCCTCGCTGGTAATGTTTTACAGAATCCCGTTCCTGTCGTCCCGTACGTCTCGGTTGGGACATTATAAACGTCTACAGCGATATATATCCTAACCTAAGGCAGACTATCATCTCGGATGTAGTGTTTTACAACATTCCTGGCGTATCGGCCCCTACTTCTCGGTGGGAACATTATATACGTCTATAACGTATCACAACCTAACCTAACCCATCTAGCCCCTCTCTGGTAATGTTTTACAGAATCCCGTTCCTGTCGTCTCGTACATCTCGGTTGGGATATTATATACGTCTACAGCGATATATATCCTAACGTAAGGCAGGCCAACATCTCGGATGTAGTATTTTAAAACATTCCTGGCATATCGGCCCCTACTTCTCGGTGGGAACATTATATACGTCTATAACGTATCGCAACCTAACCTAACCCGTCTGGGCCCTCGCTGGTAATGTTTTACTGAATCCCGTTCGTGTCGTCCCGTACGTCTCGGTTGGGACATTATATACGTCTATAGCGTTATATATCCTAACCTAAGCCAGGCTATCATCTCGGATGTAGTATTTTACAACATTCCTGACGTATCGGCCCCTACTTCTCGGTGGGAACACTATATACGTCTATAACGTAATATAACCTAACCTAACACATCTAGCCCCTCTCTGGTAATGTTTTACAGAATCCCGTTTGTGTCGTCCCGTACGTCTCGGTTGGGACATTATATACGTCTACAGCGTCATATATCCTAACCTAAGGCAGGCTATCATCTCGGATGCAGTATTTTACAACATTCCTGGCATATCGGCCCCTACTTCTCGGAGGGAACATTATATACGTCTGTAACGTATCACAACCTAACCTAACTCATCTAGCCCCTCGCTGGTAATGTTTTACAGAATCCCGTTCGTGCCGTCCCGTACGTCTCGGTTGGTACATTATATACATCTATACCGTTATATATCCTAGCCTAAGGCAGGCTATCATCTCGGATGCAGTATTTTACAACATTCCTGGCATATCGGCCCCTACTTCTCGGTGGGAACATTATATACGTCTATATCGTATCACAACCTAATCTAACCCATCCAGGCCCTCGCTGGTAATGTTTTACAGAATCCCGTTTGTGTCGTCCCGTACGTTTCGGTTGGCACATTATATACGTCTACAGCGTTATATATCCTAACCTAAGGCAGGCTATCATCTCGGATGTAGTGTTTTACAACATTCCTGGCGTATCGGCCCCTACTTCTCGGTGCGAACATTATATACGGCTATAACGTATCACATTCTAACCTAACCCATCTAGCCCTTCGCTGGTAATGTTTTACAGAATCCCGTTCGTGACGTCCCGTACATCTCGGTTGGAATATTATATACGTCTATAGCGTTATATATCCTAAGCTAATGCAGGCTATCATCTCGGATGTAGTGTTTGACAACATTCCTGGCGTATCGGCCCCTACTTCTCGGTGGGAACATTATATACGTCTATAACGTATCACATCCTAACCTAACCCATCTAGCCCCTCTCTGGTAATGTTTTACAGAATCCCGTTCCTGTCGTCTGGTACATCTCGGTTGGGATATTATATACGTCTACAGCGATATATATCCTAACGTAAGGCAGGCTAACATCGCGGATGTAGTATTTTACAACATTCCTGGCGTATCGGCCCCTACTTCTCGGTGGGAACATTATATACGTCTATAACGTATCACATCCTAACCTAACCCACCTCGCCCCTCGCTGGTAATGTTTTACAGAATCGCGTTCGTGTCGTTCCGTACGTCTCGACTGGATATTATATACGTCTATAGCGTTATATATCCTAACCTAAGCCAGGCTATCATCTCGGATGTAGTATTTTACAACATTCCTGACGTATCGGCCCCCACTTCTCGGTGGGAACATTATATACGTCTATAACGTATCACAACCTAATCAAACCCATCTAGCCCTTCGCTGGTAATGATTTACAGAATCCCGTTCCTGTCGTCCCGTACGTCTCGGTTGGGACATTATAAACGTCTACAGCGATATATATCCTAACCTAAGGCAGACTATCATCTCGGATGTAGTATTTTACAACATTCCTGACGTATCGGCTCCTACTTCTCGGTGTGAACATTATATACGTCTATAACGTAATATAACCTAACCTAACACATCTAGTCCCTCGCTGGTAATGATTTACAGAGTCCCGTTCGTGTCGTCCTGTACGTCTCGGTTGGGACATTATATACGTCTACAGCGTTATATATCCTAACCTAAGGCAGGCTATCATCTCGGATGCAGTATTTTACAACATGCCTGGCGTATCGGCCCCTATTTCTCGGTGGGAACATTATATACGGCTATAACGTATCACATTCTAACCTAACACATCTAGCCCTTCGCTTGTATTGTTTTACAGAATCCCGTTTGTGTCGTCCCGTACGTTTCGGTTGGCACATTATATACGTCTACAGCGTTATATATCCTAACCTAAGGCAGGCTATCATCTCGGATGTAGTGTTTTACAACATTCCTGGCGTATCGGCCCCTACTTCTCGGTGCGAACATTATATTCGTCTATAACGTAATATAACCTAACCTAACACATCTAGACTCTCGCTGGTAATGTTTTACAGAATCCCGTTCGTGACGTCCCGTACATCTCGGTTGGAATATTATATACGTCTATAGCGTTATATATCCTAACCTAAGGCAGGCTATCATCTCGGATGTAGTGTTTTACAACATTCCTGGCGTATCGGCCCCTACTTCTCGGTGCGAACATTATATACGTCTATAACGTATCGCAACCTAACCTAACCCGTCTGGGCCCTCGCTGGTAATGTTTTACTGAATCCCGTTCGTGTCGTCCCGTACGTCTCGGTTGGGACATTATATACGTCTATAGCGTTATATATCCTAACCTAAGCCAGGCTATCATCTCGGATGTAGTATTTTACAACATTCCTGACGTATCGGCCCCTACTTCTCGGTGGGAACACTATATACGTCTATAACGTAATATAACCTAACCTAACACATCTAGCCCCTCTCTGGTAATGTTTTACAGAATCCCGTTTGTGTCGTCCCGTACGTCTCGGTTGGGACATTATATACGTCTACAGCGTCATATATCCTAACCTAAGGCAGGCTATCATCTCGGATGCAGTATTTTACAACATTCCTGGCATATCGGCCCCTACTTCTCGGAGGGAACATTATATACGTCTGTAACGTATCACAACCTAACCTAACTCATCTAGCCCCTCGCTGGTAATGTTTTACAGAATCCCGTTCGTGCCGTCCCGTACGTCTCGGTTGGTACATTATATACATCTATACCGTTATATATCCTAGCCTAAGGCAGGCTATCATCTCGGATGCAGTATTTTACAACATTCCTGGCATATCGGCCCCTACTTCTCGGTGGGAACATTATATACGTCTATATCGTATCACAACCTAATCTAACCCATCCAGGCCCTCGCTGGTAATGTTTTACAGAATCCCGTTTGTGTCGTCCCGTACGTTTCGGTTGGCACATTATATACGTCTACAGCGTTATATATCCTAACCTAAGGCAGGCTATCATCTCGGATGTAGTGTTTTACAACATTCCTGGCGTATCGGCCCCTACTTCTCGGTGCGAACATTATATACGGCTATAACGTATCACATTCTAACCTAACCCATCTAGCCCTTCGCTGGTAATGTTTTACAGAATCCCGTTCGTGACGTCCCGTACATCTCGGTTGGAATATTATATACGTCTATAGCGTTATATATCCTAAGCTAATGCAGGCTATCATCTCGGATGTAGTGTTTGACAACATTCCTGGCGTATCGGCCCCTACTTCTCGGTGGGAACATTATATACGTCTATAACGTATCACATCCTAACCTAACCCATCTAGCCCCTCTCTGGTAATGTTTTACAGAATCCCGTTCCTGTCGTCTCGTACATCTCGGTTGGGATATTATATACGTCTACAGCGATATATATCCTAACGTAAGGCAGGCTAACATCGCGGATGTAGTATTTTACAACATTCCTGGCGTATCGGCCCCTACTTCTCGGTGGGAACATTATATACGTCTATAACGTATCACATCCTAACCTAACCCATCTCGCCCCTCGCTGGTAATGTTTTACAGAATCGCGTTCGTGTCGTTCCGTACGTCTCGACTGGATATTATATACGTCTATAGCGTTATATATCCTAACCTAAGCCAGGCTATCATCTCGGATGTAGTATTTTACAACATTCCTGACGTATCGGCCCCCACTTCTCGGTGGGAACATTATATACGTCTATAACGTATCACAACCTAATCAAACCCATCTAGCCCTTCGCTGGTAATGATTTACAGAATCCCGTTCCTGTCGTCCCGTACGTCTCGGTTGGGACATTATAAACGTCTACAGCGATATATATCCTAACCTAAGGCAGACTATCATCTCGGATGTAGTATTTTACAACATTCCTGACGTATCGGCTCCTACTTCTCGGTGTGAACATTATATACGTCTATAACGTAATATAACCTAACCTAACACATCTAGTCCCTCGCTGGTAATGATTTACAGAGTCCCGTTCGTGTCGTCCTGTACGTCTCGGTTGGGACATTATATACGTCTACAGCGTTATATATCCTAACCTAAGGCAGGCTATCATCTCGGATGCAGTATTTTACAACATGCCTGGCGTATCGGCCCCTATTTCTCGGTGGGAACATTATATACGGCTATAACGTATCACATTCTAACCTAACACATCTAGCCCCTCGCTGGTAATGTTTTACAGAATCCCGTTTGTGTCGTCCCGTACGTTTCGGTTGGCACATTATATACGTCTACAGCGTTATATATCCTAACCTAAGGCAGGCTATCATCTCGGATGTAGTGTTTTACAACATTCCTGGCGTATCGGCCCCTACTTCTCGGTGCGAACATTATATTCGTCTATAACGTAATATAACCTAACCTAACACATCTAGACTCTCGCTGGTAATGTTTTACAGAATCCCGTTCGTGACGTCCCGTACATCTCGGTTGGAATATTATATACGTCTATAGCGTTATATATCCTAACCTAAGGCAGGCTATCATCTCGGATGTAGTGTTTTACAACATTCCTGGCGTATCGGCCCCTACTTCTTGGTGGGAACATTATATAGGTCTATAACGTAATATAACCTAACCTAACCCATCTAGCCCCTCGCTGGTAATGTTTTACAGAATCCCGTTCCTGTCGTCCCGTACGTCTCGGTTGGGACATTATAAACGTCTACAGCGATATATATCCTAACCTAAGGCAGACTATCATCTCGGATGTAGTGTTTTACAACATTCCTGGCGTATCGGCCCCTACTTCTCGGTGGGAACATTATATACGTCTATAACGTATCACAACCTAACCTAACCCATCTAGCCCCTCTCTGGTAATGTTTTACAGAATCCCGTTCCTGTCGTCTCGTACATCTCGGTTGGGATATTATATACGTCTACAGCGATATATATCCTAACGTAAGGCAGGCCAACATCTCGGATGTAGTATTTTAAAACATTCCTGGCATATCGGCCCCTACTTCTCGGTGGGAACATTATATACGTCTATAACGTATCGCAACCTAACCTAACCCGTCTGGGCCCTCGCTGGTAATGTTTTACTGAATCCCGTTCGTGTCGTCCCGTACGTCTCGGTTGGGACATTATATACGTCTATAGCGTTATATATCCTAACCTAAGCCAGGCTATCATCTCGGATGTAGTATTTTACAACATTCCTGACGTATCGGCCCCTACTTCTCGGTGGGAACACTATATACGTCTATAACGTAATATAACCTAACCTAACACATCTAGCCCCTCTCTGGTAATGTTTTACAGAATCCCGTTTGTGTCGTCCCGTACGTCTCGGTTGGGACATTATATACGTCTACAGCGTCATATATCCTAACCTAAGGCAGGCTATCATCTCGGATGCAGTATTTTACAACATTCCTGGCATATCGGCCCCTACTTCTCGGAGGGAACATTATATACGTCTGTAACGTATCACAACCTAACCTAACTCATCTAGCCCCTCGCTGGTAATGTTTTACAGAATCCCGTTCGTGCCGTCCCGTACGTCTCGGTTGGTACATTATATACATCTATACCGTTATATATCCTAGCCTAAGGCAGGCTATCATCTCGGATGCAGTATTTTACAACATTCCTGGCATATCGGCCCCTACTTCTCGGTGGGAACATTATATACGTCTATATCGTATCACAACCTAATCTAACCCATCCAGGCCCTCGCTGGTAATGTTTTACAGAATCCCGTTTGTGTCGTCCCGTACGTTTCGGTTGGCACATTATATACGTCTACAGCGTTATATATCCTAACCTAAGGCAGGCTATCATCTCGGATGTAGTGTTTTACAACATTCCTGGCGTATCGGCCCCTACTTCTCGGTGCGAACATTATATACGGCTATAACGTATCACATTCTAACCTAACCCATCTAGCCCTTCGCTGGTAATGTTTTACAGAATCCCGTTCGTGACGTCCCGTACATCTCGGTTGGAATATTATATACGTCTATAGCGTTATATATCCTAAGCTAATGCAGGCTATCATCTCGGATGTAGTGTTTGACAACATTCCTGGCGTATCGGCCCCTACTTCTCGGTGGGAACATTATATACGTCTATAACGTATCACATCCTAACCTAACCCATCTAGCCCCTCTCTGGTAATGTTTTACAGAATCCCGTTCCTGTCGTCTGGTACATCTCGGTTGGGATATTATATACGTCTACAGCGATATATATCCTAACGTAAGGCAGGCTAACATCGCGGATGTAGTATTTTACAACATTCCTGGCGTATCGGCCCCTACTTCTCGGTGGGAACATTATATACGTCTATAACGTATCACATCCTAACCTAACCCACCTCGCCCCTCGCTGGTAATGTTTTACAGAATCGCGTTCGTGTCGTTCCGTACGTCTCGACTGGATATTATATACGTCTATAGCGTTATATATCCTAACCTAAGCCAGGCTATCATCTCGGATGTAGTATTTTACAACATTCCTGACGTATCGGCCCCCACTTCTCGGTGGGAACATTATATACGTCTATAACGTATCACAACCTAATCAAACCCATCTAGCCCTTCGCTGGTAATGATTTACAGAATCCCGTTCCTGTCGTCCCGTACGTCTCGGTTGGGACATTATAAACGTCTACAGCGATATATATCCTAACCTAAGGCAGACTATCATCTCGGATGTAGTATTTTACAACATTCCTGACGTATCGGCTCCTACTTCTCGGTGTGAACATTATATACGTCTATAACGTAATATAACCTAACCTAACACATCTAGTCCCTCGCTGGTAATGATTTACAGAGTCCCGTTCGTGTCGTCCTGTACGTCTCGGTTGGGACATTATATACGTCTACAGCGTTATATATCCTAACCTAAGGCAGGCTATCATCTCGGATGCAGTATTTTACAACATGCCTGGCGTATCGGCCCCTATTTCTCGGTGGGAACATTATATACGGCTATAACGTATCACATTCTAACCTAACACATCTAGCCCCTCGCTGGTAATGTTTTACAGAATCCCGTTTGTGTCGTCCCGTACGTTTCGGTTGGCACATTATATACGTCTACAGCGTTATATATCCTAACCTAAGGCAGGCTATCATCTCGGATGTAGTGTTTTACAACATTCCTGGCGTATCGGCCCCTACTTCTCGGTGCGAACATTATATTCGTCTATAACGTAATATAACCTAACCTAACACATCTAGACTCTCGCTGGTAATGTTTTACAGAATCCCGTTCGTGACGTCCCGTACATCTCGGTTGGAATATTATATACGTCTATAGCGTTATATATCCTAACCTAAGGCAGGCTATCATCTCGGATGTAGTGTTTTACAACATTCCTGGCGTATCGGCCCCTACTTCTTGGTGGGAACATTATATAGGTCTATAACGTAATATAACCTAACCTAACCCATCTAGCCCCTCGCTGGTAATGTTTTACAGAATCCCGTTCCTGTCGTCCCGTACGTCTCGGTTGGGACATTATAAACGTCTACAGCGATATATATCCTAACCTAAGGCAGACTATCATCTCGGATGTAGTGTTTTACAACATTCCTGGCGTATCGGCCCCTACTTCTCGGTGGGAACATTATATACGTCTATAACGTATCACAACCTAACCTAACCCATCTAGCCCCTCTCTGGTAATGTTTTACAGAATCCCGTTCCTGTCGTCTCGTACATCTCGGTTGGGATATTATATACGTCTACAGCGATATATATCCTAACGTAAGGCAGGCCAACATCTCGGATGTAGTATTTTAAAACATTCCTGGCATATCGGCCCCTACTTCTCGGTGGGAACATTATATACGTCTATAACGTATCGCAACCTAACCTAACCCGTCTGGGCCCTCGCTGGTAATGTTTTACTGAATCCCGTTCGTGCCGTCCCGTACGTCTCGGTTGGTACATTATATACATCTATACCGTTATATATCCTAGCCTAAGGCAGGCTATCATCTCGGATGCAGTATTTTACAACATTCCTGGCATATCGGCCCCTACTTCTCGGTGGGAACATTATATACGTCTATATCGTATCACAACCTAATCTAACCCATCCAGGCCCTCGCTGGTAATGTTTTACAGAATCCCGTTTGTGTCGTCCCGTACGTTTCGGTTGGCACATTATATACGTCTACAGCGTTATATATCCTAACCTAAGGCAGGCTATCATCTCGGATGTAGTGTTTTACAACATTCCTGGCGTATCGGCCCCTACTTCTCGGTGCGAACATTATATACGGCTATAACGTATCACATTCTAACCTAACCCATCTAGCCCTTCGCTGGTAATGTTTTACAGAATCCCGTTCGTGACGTCCCGTACATCTCGGTTGGAATATTATATACGTCTATAGCGTTATATATCCTAAGCTAATGCAGGCTATCATCTCGGATGTAGTGTTTGACAACATTCCTGGCGTATCGGCCCCTACTTCTCGGTGGGAACATTATATACGTCTATAACGTATCACATCCTAACCTAACCCATCTAGCCCCTCTCTGGTAATGTTTTACAGAATCCCGTTCCTGTCGTCTGGTACATCTCGGTTGGGATATTATATACGTCTACAGCGATATATATCCTAACGTAAGGCAGGCTAACATCGCGGATGTAGTATTTTACAACATTCCTGGCGTATCGGCCCCTACTTCTCGGTGGGAACATTATATACGTCTATAACGTATCACATCCTAACCTAACCCATCTCGCCCCTCGCTGGTAATGTTTTACAGAATCGCGTTCGTGTCGTTCCGTACGTCTCGACTGGATATTATATACGTCTATAGCGTTATATATCCTAACCTAAGCCAGGCTATCATCTCGGATGTAGTATTTTACAACATTCCTGACGTATCGGCCCCCACTTCTCGGTGGGAACATTATATACGTCTATAACGTATCACAACCTAATCAAACCCATCTAGCCCTTCGCTGGTAATGATTTACAGAATCCCGTTCCTGTCGTCCCGTACGTCTCGGTTGGGACATTATAAACGTCTACAGCGATATATATCCTAACCTAAGGCAGACTATCATCTCGGATGTAGTATTTTACAACATTCCTGACGTATCGGCTCCTACTTCTCGGTGCGAACATTATATACGTCTATAACGTAATATAACCTAACCTAACACATCTAGTCCCTCGCTGGTAATGATTTACAGAGTCCCGTTCGTGTCGTCCTGTACGTCTCGGTTGGGACATTATATACGTCTACAGCGTTATATATCCTAACCTAAGGCAGGCTATCATCTCGGATGCAGTATTTTACAACATGCCTGGCGTATCGGCCCCTATTTCTCGGTGGGAACATTATATACGGCTATAACGTATCACATTCTAACCTAACACATCTAGCCCCTCGCTGGTAATGTTTTACAGAATCCCGTTTGTGTCGTCCCGTACGTTTCGGTTGGCACATTATATACGTCTACAGCGTTATATATCCTAACCTAAGGCAGGCTATCATCTCGGATGTAGTGTTTTACAACATTCCTGGCGTATCGGCCCCTACTTCTCGGTGCGAACATTATATTCGTCTATAACGTAATATAACCTAACCTAACACATCTAGACTCTCGCTGGTAATGTTTTACAGAATCCCGTTCGTGACGTCCCGTACATCTCGGTTGGAATATTATATACGTCTATAGCGTTATATATCCTAACCTAAGGCAGGCTATCATCTCGGATGTAGTGTTTTACAACATTCCTGGCGTATCGGCCCCTACTTCTTGGTGGGAACATTATATAGGTCTATAACGTAATATAACCTAACCTAACCCATCTAGCCCCTCGCTGGTAATGTTTTACAGAATCCCGTTCCTGTCGTCCCGTACGTCTCGGTTGGGACATTATAAACGTCTACAGCGATATATAACCTAACCTAAGGCAGACTATCATCTCGGATGTAGTGTTTTACAACATTCCTGGCGTATCGGCCCCTACTTCTCGGTGGGAACATTATATACGTCTATAACGTATCACAACCTAACCTAACCCATCTAGCCCCTCTCTGGTAATGTTTTACAGAATCCCGTTCCTGTCGTCTCGTACATCTCGGTTGGGATATTATATACGTCTACAGCGATATATATCCTAACGTAAGGCAGGCCAACATCTCGGATGTAGTATTTTAAAACATTCCTGGCATATCGGCCCCTACTTCTCGGTGGGAACATTATATACGTCTATAACGTATCGCAACCTAACCTAACCCGTCTGGGCCCTCGCTGGTAATGTTTTACTGAATCCCGTTCGTGCCGTCCCGTACGTCTCGGTTGGTACATTATATACATCTATACCGTTATATATCCTAGCCTAAGGCAGGCTATCATCTCGGATGCAGTATTTTACAACATTCCTGGCATATCGGCCCCTACTTCTCGGTGGGAACATTATATACGTCTATATCGTATCACAACCTAATCTAACCCATCCAGGCCCTCGCTGGTAATGTTTTACAGAATCCCGTTTGTGTCGTCCCGTACGTTTCGGTTGGCACATTATATACGTCTACAGCGTTATATATCCTAACCTAAGGCAGGCTATCATCTCGGATGTAGTGTTTTACAACATTCCTGGCGTATCGGCCCCTACTTCTCGGTGCGAACATTATATACGGCTATAACGTATCACATTCTAACCTAACCCATCTAGCCCTTCGCTGGTAATGTTTTACAGAATCCCGTTCGTGACGTCCCGTACATCTCGGTTGGAATATTATATACGTCTATAGCGTTATATATCCTAAGCTAATGCAGGCTATCATCTCGGATGTAGTGTTTGACAACATTCCTGGCGTATCGGCCCCTACTTCTCGGTGGGAACATTATATACGTCTATAACGTATCACATCCTAACCTAACCCATCTAGCCCCTCTCTGGTAATGTTTTACAGAATCCCGTTCCTGTCGTCTGGTACATCTCGGTTGGGATATTATATACGTCTACAGCGATATATATCCTAACGTAAGGCAGGCTAACATCGCGGATGTAGTATTTTACAACATTCCTGGCGTATCGGCCCCTACTTCTCGGTGGGAACATTATATACGTCTATAACGTATCACATCCTAACCTAACCCATCTCGCCCCTCGCTGGTAATGTTTTACAGAATCGCGTTCGTGTCGTTCCGTACGTCTCGACTGGATATTATATACGTCTATAGCGTTATATATCCTAACCTAAGCCAGGCTATCATCTCGGATGTAGTATTTTACAACATTCCTGACGTATCGGCCCCCACTTCTCGGTGGGAACATTATATACGTCTATAACGTATCACAACCTAATCAAACCCATCTAGCCCTTCGCTGGTAATGATTTACAGAATCCCGTTCCTGTCGTCCCGTACGTCTCGGTTGGGACATTATAAACGTCTACAGCGATATATATCCTAACCTAAGGCAGACTATCATCTCGGATGTAGTATTTTACAACATTCCTGACGTATCGGCTCCTACTTCTCGGTGTGAACATTATATACGTCTATAACGTAATATAACCTAACCTAACACATCTAGTCCCTCGCTGGTAATGATTTACAGAGTCCCGTTCGTGTCGTCCTGTACGTCTCGGTTGGGACATTATATACGTCTACAGCGATATATATCCTAACCTAAGGCAGGCTATCATCTCGGATGCAGTATTTTACAACATGCCTGGCGTATCGGCCCCTATTTCTCGGTGGGAACATTATATACGGCTATAACGTATCACATTCTAACCTAACACATCTAGCCCCTCGCTGGTAATGTTTTACAGAATCCCGTTTGTGTCGTCCCGTACGTTTCGGTTGGCACATTATATACGTCTACAGCGTTATATATCCTAACCTAAGGCAGGCTATCATCTCGGATGTAGTGTTTTACAACATTCCTGGCGTATCGGCCCCTACTTCTCGGTGCGAACATTATATTCGTCTATAACGTAATATAACCTAACCTAACACATCTAGACTCTCGCTGGTAATGTTTTACAGAATCCCGTTCGTGACGTCCCGTACATCTCGGTTGGAATATTATATACGTCTATAGCGTTATATATCCTAACCTAAGGCAGGCTATCATCTCGGATGTAGTGTTTTACAACATTCCTGGCGTATCGGCCCCTACTTCTTGGTGGGAACATTATATAGGTCTATAACGTAATATAACCTAACCTAACCCATCTAGCCCCTCGCTGGTAATGTTTTACAGAATCCCGTTCCTGTCGTCCCGTACGTCTCGGTTGGGACATTATAAACGTCTACAGCGATATATATCCTAACCTAAGGCAGACTATCATCTCGGATGTAGTGTTTTACAACATTCCTGGCGTATCGGCCCCTACTTCTCGGTGGGAACATTATATACGTCTATAACGTATCACAACCTAACCTAACCCATCTAGCCCCTCTCTGGTAATGTTTTACAGAATCCCGTTCCTGTCGTCTCGTACATCTCGGTTGGGATATTATATACGTCTACAGCGATATATATCCTAACGTAAGGCAGGCCAACATCTCGGATGTAGTATTTTAAGACATTCCTGGCATATCGGCCCCTACTTCTCGGTGGGAACATTATATACGTCTATAACGTATCGCAACCTAACCTAACCCGTCTGGGCCCTCGCTGGTAATGTTTTACAGAAACCCGTTCGTTTCGTCCCGTACATCTCGGTTGGGATATTATATACGTCTACAGCGTTATATATCCTAACCTAAGCCAGGCTATCATCTCGGATGTAGTATTTTACAACATTCCTGACGTATCGGCTCCTACTTCTCGGTGGGAACATTATATACGTCTATAACGTAATATAACCTAACCTAACACATCTAGTCCCTCGCTGGTAATGTTTTACAGAGTCCCGTTTGTGTCGTCCTGTACGTCTCGGTTGGGACATTATATACGTCTACAGCGTTATATATCCTAACCTAAGGCAGGCTATCATTTCGGATGCAGTATTTTACAACATGCCTGGCGTATCGGCCCCTACTTCTCGGTGGGAACATTATATACGGCTATAACGTATCACATTCTAACCTAACACGTCTAGCCCCTCGCTGGTAATGTTTTACAGAATCCCGTTTGTGTCGTCCCGTACGATTCGGTTGGCACATTATATACGTCTACAGCGTTATATATCCTAACCTAAGGCAGGCTATCATCTCGGATGTAGTGTTTTACAACATTACTGGCGCATCGGCCCCTACTTCTCGGTGCGAACATTATATTCGTCTATAACGTAATATAACCTAACCTAACACATCTAGACTCTCGCTGGTAATGTTTTACAGAATCCCGTTCGTGACGTCCCGTACATCACAGTTGGAATATTATATACGTCTATAGCGTTATATATCCTAACCTAAGGCAGGCTATCATCTCGGATGTAGTGTTTTACAACATTCCTGGCGTATCGGCCCCTACTTCTTGGTGGGAACATTATATAGGTCTATAACGTAATATAACCTAACCTAACCCATCTAGCCCCTCGCTGGTAATGTTTTACAGAATCCCGTTCCTGTCGTCCCGTACGTCTCGGTTGGGACATTATAAACGTCTACAGCGATATATATCCTAACCTAAGGCAGACTATCATCTCGGATGTAGTGTTTTACAACATTCCTGGCGTATCGGCCCCTACTTCTCGGTGGGAACATTATATACGTCTATAACGTATCACAACCTAACCTAACCCATCTAGCCCCTCTCTGGTAATGTTTTACAGAATCCCGTTCCTGTCGTCTCGTACATCTCGGTTGGGATATTATATACGTCTACAGCGATATATATCCTAACGTAAGGCAGGCCAACATCTCGGATGTAGTATTTTACAACATTCCTGGCGTATCGGCCCCTACTTCTCGGTGGGAACATTATATACGTCTATAACGTATCACATCCTAACCTAACCCATCTCGCCCCTCGCTGGTAATGTTTTACAGAATCGCGTTCGTGTCGTTCCGTACGTCTCGACTGGATATTATATACGTCTATAGCGTTATATATCCTAACCTAATGCAGGCCATCATATCGGATGCAGTATTTTACAACATTCCTGGCATATCGGCCCCCACTTCTCGGTGGGAACATTATATACGTCTATAACGTATCACAACCTAATCAAACCCATCTAGCCCTTCGCTGGTAATGATTTACAGAATCCCGTTAATGTCGTCCCGTACGTCTCGGTTGGGACATTATATACGTCTATAGCGTTATATATCCTAACCTAAGCCAGGCTATCATCTCGGATGTAGTATTTTACAACATTCCTGACGTATCGGCCCCTACTTCTCGGTGGGAACATTATATACGTCTATATCGTATCACAACCTAATCTAACCCATCCAGGCCCTCGCTGGTAATGTTTTACAGAATCCCGTTCCTGTCGTCCCGTACGTCTCGGTTGGGACATTATAAACGTCTACAGCGATATATATCCTAACGTAAGGCAGGCTAACATCTCGGATGTAGTATTTTACAACATTCCTGGCGTATCGGCCCCTACTTCTCGGTGGGAACATTATATTCGTCTATTACGTAAAATAACCTAACCTAACCCATCTAGCCCCTCGCTGGTAATGTTTTACAGAAACCCGTTCGTTTCGTCCCGTACATCTCGGTTGGGATATTATGTACGTCTACAGCGTTATATATCCTAACCTAAGCCAGGCTATCATCTCGGATGTAGTATTTTACAACATTCCTGACGTATCGGCCCCTACTTCTCGGTGGGAACATTATATACGTCTATAACGTAATATAACCTAACCTAACCCATCTAGCCCCTCGCTGGTAATGTTTTACAGAATCCCGTTCCTGTCGTCCCGTACGTCTCGGTTGGGACATTATAAACGTCTACAGCGATATATATCCTAACCTAAGGCAGACTATCATCTCGGATGTAGTGTTTTACAACATTCCTGGCGTATCGGCCCCTACTTCTCGGTGGGAACATTATATACGTCTATAACGTATCACAACCTAACCTAACCCATCTAGCCCCTCTCTGGTAATGTTTTACAGAATCCCGTTCCTGTCGTCTCGTACATCTCGGTTGGGATATTATATACGTCTACAGCGATATATATCCTAACGTAAGGCAGGCCAACATCTCGGATGTAGTATTTTACAACATTCCTGGCGTATCGGCCCCTACTTCTCGGTGGGAACATTATATACGTCTATAACGTATCACATCCTAACCTAACCCATCTCGCCCCTCGCTGGTAATGTTTTACAGAATCGCGTTCGTGTCGTTCCGTACGTCTCGACTGGATATTATATACGTCTATAGCGTTATATATCCTAACCTAATGCAGGCCATCATATCGGATGCAGTATTTTACAACATTCCTGGCATATCGGCCCCCACTTCTCGGTGGGAACATTATATACGTCTATAACGTATCACAACCTAATCAAACCCATCTAGCCCTTCGCTGGTAATGATTTACAGAATCCCGTTAATGTCGTCCCGTACGTCTCGGTTGGGACATTATATACGTCTATAGCGTTATATATCCTAACCTAAGCCAGGCTATCATCTCGGATGTAGTATTTTACAACATTCCTGACGTATCGGCCCCTACTTCTCGGTGGGAACATTATATACGTCTATATCGTATCACAACCTAATCTAACCCATCCAGGCCCTCGCTGGTAATGTTTTACAGAATCCCGTTCCTGTCGTCCCGTACGTCTCGGTTGGGACATTATAAACGTCTACAGCGATATATATCCTAACGTAAGGCAGGCTAACATCTCGGATGTAGTATTTTACAACATTCCTGGCGTATCGGCCCCTACTTCTCGGTGGGAACATTATATTCGTCTATTACGTAAAATAACCTAACCTAACCCATCTAGCCCCTCGCTGGTAATGTTTTACAGAAACCCGTTCGTTTCGTCCCGTACATCTCGGTTGGGATATTATGTACGTCTACAGCGTTATATATCCTAACCTAAGCCAGGCTATCATCTCGGATGTAGTATTTTACAACATTCCTGACGTATCGGCCCCTACTTCTCGGTGGGAACATTATATACGTCTATAACGTAATATAACCTAACCTAACACATCTAGCCCCTCGCTGGTAATGTTTTACAGAGTCCCGTTCGTGCCGTCCTGTACGTCTCGGTTGGGACATTATATACGTCTACAGCGTTATATATCCTAACCTAAGGCAGGCTATCATCTCGGATGTAGTGTTTTACAACATTCCTGGCGTATCGGCCCCTACTTCTCGGTGCGAACATTATATACGGCTATAACGTATCACATTCTAACCTAACCCATCTAGCCCTTCGCTGGTAATGTTTTACAGAATCCCGTTCGTGACGTCCCGTACATCTCGGTTGGAATATTATATACGTCTATAGCGTTATATATCCTAAGCTAATGCAGGCTATCATCTCGGATGTAGTGTTTGACAACATTCCTGGCGTATCGGCCCCTACTTCTCGGTGGGAACATTATATACGTCTATAACGTATCACATCCTAACCTAACCCATCTAGCCCCTCTCTGGTAATGTTTTACAGAATCCCGTTCCTGTCGTCTGGTACATCTCGGTTGGGATATTATATACGTCTACAGCGATATATATCCTAACGTAAGGCAGGCTAACATCGCGGATGTAGTATTTTACAACATTCCTGGCGTATCGGCCCCTACTTCTCGGTGGGAACATTATATACGTCTATAACGTATCACATCCTAACCTAACCCACCTCGCCCCTCGCTGGTAATGTTTTACAGAATCGCGTTCGTGTCGTTCCGTACGTCTCGACTGGATATTATATACGTCTATAGCGTTATATATCCTAACCTAAGCCAGGCTATCATCTCGGATGTAGTATTTTACAACATTCCTGACGTATCGGCCCCCACTTCTCGGTGGGAACATTATATACGTCTATAACGTATCACAACCTAATCAAACCCATCTAGCCCTTCGCTGGTAATGATTTACAGAATCCCGTTCCTGTCGTCCCGTACGTCTCGGTTGGGACATTATAAACGTCTACAGCGATATATATCCTAACCTAAGGCAGACTATCATCTCGGATGTAGTATTTTACAACATTCCTGACGTATCGGCTCCTACTTCTCGGTGTGAACATTATATACGTCTATAACGTAATATAACCTAACCTAACACATCTAGTCCCTCGCTGGTAATGATTTACAGAGTCCCGTTCGTGTCGTCCTGTACGTCTCGGTTGGGACATTATATACGTCTACAGCGTTATATATCCTAACCTAAGGCAGGCTATCATCTCGGATGCAGTATTTTACAACATGCCTGGCGTATCGGCCCCTATTTCTCGGTGGGAACATTATATACGGCTATAACGTATCACATTCTAACCTAACACATCTAGCCCCTCGCTGGTAATGTTTTACAGAATCCCGTTTGTGTCGTCCCGTACGTTTCGGTTGGCACATTATATACGTCTACAGCGTTATATATCCTAACCTAAGGCAGGCTATCATCTCGGATGTAGTGTTTTACAACATTCCTGGCGTATCGGCCCCTACTTCTCGGTGCGAACATTATATTCGTCTATAACGTAATATAACCTAACCTAACACATCTAGACTCTCGCTGGTAATGTTTTACAGAATCCCGTTCGTGACGTCCCGTACATCTCGGTTGGAATATTATATACGTCTATAGCGTTATATATCCTAACCTAAGGCAGGCTATCATCTCGGATGTAGTGTTTTACAACATTCCTGGCGTATCGGCCCCTACTTCTTGGTGGGAACATTATATAGGTCTATAACGTAATATAACCTAACCTAACCCATCTAGCCCCTCGCTGGTAATGTTTTACAGAATCCCGTTCCTGTCGTCCCGTACGTCTCGGTTGGGACATTATAAACGTCTACAGCGATATATATCCTAACCTAAGGCAGACTATCATCTCGGATGTAGTGTTTTACAACATTCCTGGCGTATCGGCCCCTACTTCTCGGTGGGAACATTATATACGTCTATAACGTATCACAACCTAACCTAACCCATCTAGCCCCTCTCTGGTAATGTTTTACAGAATCCCGTTCCTGTCGTCTCGTACATCTCGGTTGGGATATTATATACGTCTACAGCGATATATATCCTAACGTAAGGCAGGCCAACATCTCGGATGTAGTATTTTAAAACATTCCTGGCATATCGGCCCCTACTTCTCGGTGGGAACATTATATACGTCTATAACGTATCGCAACCTAACCTAACCCGTCTGGGCCCTCGCTGGTAATGTTTTACTGAATCCCGTTCGTGCCGTCCCGTACGTCTCGGTTGGTACATTATATACATCTATACCGTTATATATCCTAGCCTAAGGCAGGCTATCATCTCGGATGCAGTATTTTACAACATTCCTGGCATATCGGCCCCTACTTCTCGGTGGGAACATTATATACGTCTATATCGTATCACAACCTAATCTAACCCATCCAGGCCCTCGCTGGTAATGTTTTACAGAATCCCGTTTGTGTCGTCCCGTACGTTTCGGTTGGCACATTATATACGTCTACAGCGTTATATATCCTAACCTAAGGCAGGCTATCATCTCGGATGTAGTGTTTTACAACATTCCTGGCGTATCGGCCCCTACTTCTCGGTGCGAACATTATATACGGCTATAACGTATCACATTCTAACCTAACCCATCTAGCCCTTCGCTGGTAATGTTTTACAGAATCCCGTTCGTGACGTCCCGTACATCTCGGTTGGAATATTATATACGTCTATAGCGTTATATATCCTAAGCTAATGCAGGCTATCATCTCGGATGTAGTGTTTGACAACATTCCTGGCGTATCGGCCCCTACTTCTCGGTGGGAACATTATATACGTCTATAACGTATCACATCCTAACCTAACCCATCTAGCCCCTCTCTGGTAATGTTTTACAGAATCCCGTTCCTGTCGTCTGGTACATCTCGGTTGGGATATTATATACGTCTACAGCGATATATATCCTAACGTAAGGCAGGCTAACATCGCGGATGTAGTATTTTACAACATTCCTGGCGTATCGGCCCCTACTTCTCGGTGGGAACATTATATACGTCTATAACGTATCACATCCTAACCTAACCCATCTCGCCCCTCGCTGGTAATGTTTTACAGAATCGCGTTCGTGTCGTTCCGTACGTCTCGACTGGATATTATATACGTCTATAGCGTTATATATCCTAACCTAAGCCAGGCTATCATCTCGGATGTAGTATTTTACAACATTCCTGACGTATCGGCCCCCACTTCTCGGTGGGAACATTATATACGTCTATAACGTATCACAACCTAATCAAACCCATCTAGCCCTTCGCTGGTAATGATTTACAGAATCCCGTTCCTGTCGTCCCGTACGTCTCGGTTGGGACATTATAAACGTCTACAGCGATATATATCCTAACCTAAGGCAGACTATCATCTCGGATGTAGTATTTTACAACATTCCTGACGTATCGGCTCCTACTTCTCGGTGTGAACATTATATACGTCTATAACGTAATATAACCTAACCTAACACATCTAGTCCCTCGCTGGTAATGATTTACAGAGTCCCGTTCGTGTCGTCCTGTACGTCTCGGTTGGGACATTATATACGTCTACAGCGTTATATATCCTAACCTAAGGCAGGCTATCATCTCGGATGCAGTATTTTACAACATGCCTGGCGTATCGGCCCCTATTTCTCGGTGGGAACATTATATACGGCTATAACGTATCACATTCTAACCTAACACATCTAGCCCCTCGCTGGTAATGTTTTACAGAATCCCGTTTGTGTCGTCCCGTACGTTTCGGTTGGCACATTATATACGTCTACAGCGTTATATATCCTAACCTAAGGCAGGCTATCATCTCGGATGTAGTGTTTTACAACATTCCTGGCGTATCGGCCCCTACTTCTCGGTGCGAACATTATATTCGTCTATAACGTAATATAACCTAACCTAACACATCTAGACTCTCGCTGGTAATGTTTTACAGAATCCCGTTCGTGACGTCCCGTACATCTCGGTTGGAATATTATATACGTCTATAGCGTTATATATCCTAACCTAAGGCAGGCTATCATCTCGGATGTAGTGTTTTACAACATTCCTGGCGTATCGGCCCCTACTTCTTGGTGGGAACATTATATAGGTCTATAACGTAATATAACCTAACCTAACCCATCTAGCCCCTCGCTGGTAATGTTTTACAGAATCCCGTTCCTGTCGTCCCGTACGTCTCGGTTGGGACATTATAAACGTCTACAGCGATATATATCCTAACCTAAGGCAGACTATCATCTCGGATGTAGTGTTTTACAACATTCCTGGCGTATCGGCCCCTACTTCTCGGTGGGAACATTATATACGTCTATAACGTATCACAACCTAACCTAACCCATCTAGCCCCTCTCTGGTAATGTTTTACAGAATCCCGTTCCTGTCGTCTCGTACATCTCGGTTGGGATATTATATACGTCTACAGCGATATATATCCTAACGTAAGGCAGGCCAACATCTCGGATGTAGTATTTTAAGACATTCCTGGCATATCGGCCCCTACTTCTCGGTGGGAACATTATATACGTCTATAACGTATCGCAACCTAACCTAACCCGTCTGGGCCCTCGCTGGTAATGTTTTACAGAAACCCGTTCGTTTCGTCCCGTACATCTCGGTTGGGATATTATATACGTCTACAGCGTTATATATCCTAACCTAAGCCAGGCTATCATCTCGGATGTAGTATTTTACAACATTCCTGACGTATCGGCTCCTACTTCTCGGTGGGAACATTATATACGTCTATAACGTAATATAACCTAACCTAACACATCTAGTCCCTCGCTGGTAATGTTTTACAGAGTCCCGTTTGTGTCGTCCTGTACGTCTCGGTTGGGACATTATATACGTCTACAGCGTTATATATCCTAACCTAAGGCAGGCTATCATCTCGGATGCAGTATTTTACAACATGCCTGGCGTATCGGCCCCTACTTCTCGGTGGGAACATTATATACGGCTATAACGTATCACATTCTAACCTAACACGTCTAGCCCCTCGCTGGTAATGTTTTACAGAATCCCGTTTGTGTCGTCCCGTACGATTCGGTTGGCACATTATATACGTCTACAGCGTTATATATCCTAACCTAAGGCAGGCTATCATCTCGGATGTAGTGTTTTACAACATTACTGGCGCATCGGCCCCTACTTCTCGGTGCGAACATTATATTCGTCTATAACGTAATATAACCTAACCTAACACATCTAGACTCTCGCTGGTAATGTTTTACAGAATCCCGTTCGTGACGTCCCGTACATCACAGTTGGAATATTATATACGTCTATAGCGTTATATATCCTAACCTAAGGCAGGCTATCATCTCGGATGTAGTGTTTTACAACATTCCTGGCGTATCGGCCCCTACTTCTTGGTGGGAACATTATATAGGTCTATAACGTAATATAACCTAACCTAACCCATCTAGCCCCTCGCTGGTAATGTTTTACAGAATCCCGTTCCTGTCGTCCCGTACGTCTCGGTTGGGACATTATAAACGTCTACAGCGATATATATCCTAACCTAAGGCAGACTATCATCTCGGATGTAGTGTTTTACAACATTCCTGGCGTATCGGCCCCTACTTCTCGGTGGGAACATTATATACGTCTATAACGTATCACAACCTAACCTAACCCATCTAGCCCCTCGCTGGTAATGTTTTACAGAATCCCGTTCCTGTCGTCTCGTACATCTCGGTTGGGATATTATATACGTCTACAGCGATATATATCCTAACGTAAGGCAGGCCAACATCTCGGATGTAGTATTTTACAACATTCCTGGCGTATCGGCCCCTACTTCTCGGTGGGAACATTATATACGTCTATAACGTATCACATCCTAACCTAACCCATCTCGCCCCTCGCTGGTAATGTTTTACAGAATCGCGTTCGTGTCGTTCCGTACGTCTCGACTGGATATTATATACGTCTATAGCGTTATATATCCTAACCTAATGCAGGCCATCATATCGGATGCAGTATTTTACAACATTCCTGGCATATCGGCCCCCACTTCTCGGTGGGAACATTATATACGTCTATAACGTATCACAACCTAATCAAACCCATCTAGCCCTTCGCTGGTAATGATTTACAGAATCCCGTTAATGTCGTCCCGTACGTCTCGGTTGGGACATTATATACGTCTATAGCGTTATATATCCTAACCTAAGCCAGGCTATCATCTCGGATGTAGTATTTTACAACATTCCTGACGTATCGGCCCCTACTTCTCGGTGGGAACATTATATACGTCTATATCGTATCACAACCTAATCTAACCCATCCAGGCCCTCGCTGGTAATGTTTTACAGAATCCCGTTCCTGTCGTCCCGTACGTCTCGGTTGGGACATTATAAACGTCTACAGCGATATATATCCTAACGTAAGGCAGGCTAACATCTCGGATGTAGTATTTTACAACATTCCTGGCGTATCGGCCCCTACTTCTCGGTGGGAACATTATATTCGTCTATTACGTAAAATAACCTAACCTAACCCATCTAGCCCCTCGCTGGTAATGTTTTACAGAAACCCGTTCGTTTCGTCCCGTACATCTCGGTTGGGATATTATGTACGTCTACAGCGTTATATATCCTAACCTAAGCCAGGCTATCATCTCGGATGTAGTATTTTACAACATTCCTGACGTATCGGCCCCTACTTCTCGGTGGGAACATTATATACGTCTATAACGTAATATAACCTAACCTAACACATCTAGCCCCTCGCTGGTAATGTTTTACAGAGTCCCGTTCGTGCCGTCCTGTACGTCTCGGTTGGGACATTATATACGTCTACAGCGTTATATATCCTAACCTAAGGCAGGCTATCATCTCGGATGCAGTATTTTACAACATTCCTGGCGTATCGGCCCCTACTTCTCGGTGGGAACATTATATACGTCTATAACGTATCACATCCTAACCTAACCCATCTCGCCCCTCGCTGGTAATGTTTTACAGAATCGCGTTCGTGTCGTTCCGTACGTCTCGACTGGATATTATATACGTCTATAGCGTTATATATCCTAACCTAATGCAGGCCATCATCTCGGATGCAGTATTTTACAACATTCCTGGCATATCGGCCCCCACTTCTCGGCGGGAACATTATATACGTCTATAACGTATCACAACCTAATCAAACCCATCTAGCCCTTCGCTGGTAATGATTTACAGATTCCCGTTAATGTCGTCCCGTACGTCTCGGTTGGGACATTATATACGTCTATAGCGTTATATATCCTAACCTAAGCCAGGCTATCATCTCGGATGTAGTATTTTACAACATTCCTGACGTATCGGCTCCTACTTCTCGGTGGGAACATTATATACGTCTATAACGTAATATAACCTAACCTAACACATCTAGTCCCTCGCTGGTAATGTTTTACAGAGTCCCGTTCGTGTCGTCCTGTACGTCTCGGTTGGGACATTATATACGTCTACAGCGTTATATATCCTAACCTAAGGCAGGCTATCATCTCGGATGCAGTATCTTACAACATGCCTGGCGTATCGGCCCCTACTTCTCGGTGGGAACATTATATACGGCTATAACGTATCACATTCTAACCTAACACATCTAGCCCCTCGCTGGTAATGTTTTACAGAATCCCGTTCCTGTCGTCCCGTACGTTTCGTTTGGCACATTATATAGGTCTACAGCGTTATATATCCTAACCTAAGGCAGGCTATCATCTCGGATGTAGTGTTTTACAACATTCCTGGCGTATCGGCCCCTACTTCTCGGTGGGAACATTATATACGTCTATAACGTATCACAACCTAACCTAACCCATCTAGCCCCTCTCTGGTAATGTTTTACAGAATCCCGTTCCTGTTGTCTCGTACATCTCGGTTGGGATATTTTATACGTCTACAGCGATATATATCCTAACGTAAGGCAGGCTAACATCTCGGATGTAGTATTTTACAACATTCCTGGCGTATCGGCCCCTACTTCTCGGTGGGAACATTATATACGTCTATAACGTATCACATCCTAACCTAACCCATCTCGCCTCTCGCTGGTAATGTTTTACAGAATCGCGTTCGTGTCGTTCCGTACGTCTCGACTGGATATTATATACGTCTATAGCGTTATATATCCTAACCTAATGCAGGCCATCATCTCGGATGCAGTATTTTACAACATTCCTGGCATATCTGCCCCCACTTCTCGGTGGGAACATTATATACGTCTATAACGTATCACAACCTAATCAAACCCATCTAGCCCTTCGCTGGTAATGATTTACAGAATCCCGTTAATGTCGTCCCGTGCGTCTCGGTTGGGACATTATATACGTCTATAGCGTTATATATCCTAACCTAAGCCAGGCTATCATCTCGGATGTAGTATTTTACAACATTCCTGACGTATCGGCCCCTACATCTCGGTGGGAACATTATATACGTCTATAACGTAATATAACCTAACCTAACACATCTAGCCCCTCGCTGGTAATGTTTTACAGAGTCCCGTTCGTGTCGTCCTGTACGTCTCGCTTGGGACATTATATACGTCTACAGCGTTATATATCCTAACCTAAGGCAGGCTATCATCTCGGATGCAGTATTTTACAACATGCCTGGCGTATCGGCCCCTACTTCTCGGTGGGAACATTATATACGGCTATAACGTATCACATTCTAACCTAACACATCTAGCCCCTCGCTGGTAATGTTTTACAGAATCCCGTTTGTGTCGTCCCGTACGTTTCGGTTGGCACATTATATACGTCTACAGCGTTATATATCCTAACCTAAGGCAGGCTATCATCTCGGATGTAGTGTTTTACAACATTCCTGGCGTATCGGCCCCTACTTCTCGGTGCGAACATTATACACGTCTATAACGTAATATAACCTAACCTAACACATCTAGACCCTCGCTGGTAATGTTTTACAGAATCCCGTTTGTGATGTGCCGTACATCTCGGTTGGAATATTATATACGTCTATAGCGTTATATATCCTAACCTAAGGCAGGCTATCATCTCGGATGTAGTGTTTTACAACATTCCTGGCGTATCGGCCCCTACTTCTTGGTGGGAACATTATATAGGTCTATAACGTAATATAACCTAACCTAACCCATCTAGCCCCTCGCTGGTAATGTTTTACAGAATCCCGTTCCTGTCGTCCCGTACGTCTCGGTTGGGACATTATAAACGTCTACAGCGATATATATCCTAACCTAAGGCAGACTATCATCTCGGATGTAGTGTTTTACAACATTCCTGGCGTATCGGCCCCTACTTCTCGGTGGGAACATTATATACGTCTATAACGTATCACAACCTAACCTAACCCATCTAGCCCCTCTCTGGTAATGTTTTACAGAATCCCGTTCCTGTCGTCTCGTACATCTCGGTTGGGATATTATATACGTCTACAGCGATATATATCCTAACGTAAGGCAGGCCAACATCTCGGATGTAGTATTTTAAAACATTCCTGGCATATCGGCCCCTACTTCTCGGTGGGAACATTATATACGTCTATAACGTATCGCAACCTAACCTAACCCGTCTGGGCCCTCGCTGGTAATGTTTTACAGAAACCCGTTCGTTTCGTCCCGTACATCTCGGTTGGGATATTATATACGTCTACAGCGTTATATATCCTAACCTAAGCCAGGCTATCATCTCGGATGTAGTATTTTACAACATTCCTGACGTATCGGCCCCTACTTCTCGGTGGGAACACTATATACGTCTATAACGTAATATAACCTAACCTAACACATCTAGCCCCTCTCTGGTAATGTTTTACAGAATCCCGTTCCTGTCGTCTCGTACATCTCGGTTGGGATATTATATACGTCTACAGCGATATATATCCTAACGTAAGGCAGGCTAACATCTCGGATGTAGTATTTTACAACATTCCTGGCGTATCGGCCCCTACTTCTCGGTGGGAACATTATATACGTCTATAACGTATCACATCCTAACCTAACCCATCTCGCCTCTCGCTGGTAATGTTTTACAGAATCGCGTTCGTGTCGTTCCGTACGTCTCGACTGGATATTATATACGTCTATAGCGTTATATATCCTAACCTAATGCAGGCCATCATCTCGGATGCAGTATTTTACAACATTCCTGGCATATCGGCGCCCACTTCTCGGTGGGAACATTATATACGTCTATAACGTATCACAACCTAATCAAACCCATCTAGCCCTTCGCTGGTAATGATTTACAGAATCCCGTTAATGTCGTCCCGTACGTCTCGGTTGGGACATTATATACGTCTATAGCGTTATATATCCTAACCTAAGCCAGGCTATCATCTCGGATGTAGTATTTTACAACATTCCTGACGTATCGGCTCCTACTTCTCGGTGGGAACATTATATACGTCTATAACGTAATATAACCTAACCTAACACATCTAGTCCCTCGCTGGTAATGTTTTACAGAGTCCCGTTCGTGTCGTCCTGTACGTCTCGGTTGGGACATTATATACGTCTACAGCGTTATATATCCTAACCTAAGGCAGGCTATCATCTCGGATGCAGTATTTTACAACATGCCTGGCGTATCGGCCCCTACTTCTCGGTGGGAACATTATATACGGCTATAACGTATCACATTCTAACCTAACACGTCTAGCCCCTCGCTGGTAATGTTTTACAGAATCCCGTTCCTGTCGTGCCGTACGTCTCGGTTGGGACATTATAAACGTCTACAGCGATATATATCCTAACCTAAGGCAGACTATCATTTCGGATGTAGTGTTTTACAACATTCCTGGCGTATCGGCCCCTACTTCTCGGTGGGAACATTATATACGTCTATAACGTATCACATCCTAACCTAACCCATCTCGCCCCTCGCTGGTAATGTTTTACAGAATCGCGTTCGTGTCGTTCCGTACGTCTCGACTGGATATTATATACGTCTATAGCGTTATATATCCTAACCTAATGCAGGCCATCATTTCGGATGCAGTATTTTACAACATTCCTGGAATATCGGCCCCCACTTCTCGGTGGGAACATTATATACGTCTATAACGTATCGCAACCTAACCTAACCCGTCTGGGCCCTCGCTGGTAATTTTTTACTGAATCCCGTTCGTGTCGTCCCGTACGTCTCGGTTGGGACATTATATACGTCTATAGCGTTATATATCCTAACCTAAGCCAGGCTATCATCTCGGATGTAGTATTTTACAACATTCCTGACGTATCGGCCCCTACTTCTCGGTGGGAACACTATATACGTCTATAACGTAATATAACCTAACCTAACACATCTAGCCCCTCTCTGGTAATGTTTTACAGAATCCCGTTCCTGTCGTCTCGTACATCTCGGTTGGGATATTATATACGTCTACAGCGATATATATCCTAACGTAAGGCAGGCTAACATCTCGGATGTAGTATTTTACAACATTCCTGGCGTATCGGCCCCTACTTCTCGGTGGGAACATTATATACGTCTATAACGTATCACATCCTAACCTAACCCATCTCGCCCCTCGCTGGTAATGTTTTACAGAATCGCGTTCGTGTCGTTCCGTACGTCTCGACTGGATATTATATACGTCTATAGCGTTATATATCCTAACCTAATGCAGGCCATCATCTCGGATGCAGTATTTTACAACATTCCTGGCATATCGGCGCCCACTTCTCGGTGGGAACATTATATACGTCCATAACGTATCACAACCTAATCAAACCCATCTAGCCCTTCGCTGGTAATGATTTACAGAATCCCGTTAATGTCGTCCCGTACGTCTCGGTTGGGACATTATATACGTCTATAGCGTTATATATCCTAACCTAAGCCAGGCTATCATCTCGGATGTAGTATTTTACAACATTCCTGACGTATCGGCTCCTACTTCTCGGTGGGAACATTATATACGTCTATAACGTAATATAACCTAACCTAACACATCTAGTCCCTCGCTGGTAATGTTTTACAGAGTCCCGTTCGTGTCGTCCTGTACGTCTCGGTTGGGACATTATATACGTCTACAGCGTTATATATCCTAACCTAAGGCAGGCTATCATCTCGGATGCAGTATTTTACAACATGCCTGGCGTATCGGCCCCTACCTCTCGGTGGGAACATTATATACGGCTATAACGTATCACATTCTAACCTAACACGTCTAGCCCCTCGCTGGTAATGTTTTACAGAATCCCGTTTGTGTCGTCCCGTACGATTCGGTTGGCACATTATATACGTCTACAGCGTTATATATCCTAACCTAAGGCAGGCTATCATCTCGGATGTAGTGTTTTACAACATTCCTGGCGCATCGGCCCCTACTTCTCGGTGCGAACATTATATTCGTCTATAACGTAATATAACCTAACCTAACACATCTAGACTCTCGCTGGTAATGTTTTACAGAATCCCGTTCGTGACGTCCCGTACATCACAGTTGGAATATTATATACGTCTATAGCGTTATATATCCTAACCTAAGGCAGGCTATCATCTCGGATGTAGTGTTTTACAACATTCCTGGCGTATCGGCCCCTACTTCTTGGTGGGAACATTATATAGGTCTATAACGTAATATAACCTAACCTAACCCATCTAGCCCCTCGCTGGTAATGTTTTACAGAATCCCGTTCCTGTCGTCCCGTACGTCTCGGTTGGGACATTATAAACGTCTACAGCGATATATATCCTAACCTAAGGCAGACTATCATCTCGGATGTAGTGTTTTACAACATTCCTGGCGTATCGGCCCCTACTTCTCGGTGGGAACATTATATACGTCTATAACGTATCACAACCTAACCTAACCCATCTAGCCCCTCTCTGGTAATGTTTTACAGAATCCCGTTCCTGTCGTCTCGTACATCTCGGTTGGGATATTATATACGTCTACAGCGATATATATCCTAACGTAAGGCAGGCCAACATCTCGGATGTAGTATTTTACAACATTCCTGGCGTATCGGCCCCTACTTCTCGGTGGGAACATTATATACGTCTATAACGTATCACATCCTAACCTAACCCATCTCGCCCCTCGCTGGTAATGTTTTACAGAATCGCGTTCGTGTCGTTCCGTACGTCTCGACTGGATATTATATACGTCTATAGCGTTATATATCCTAACCTAATGCAGGCCATCATATCGGATGCAGTATTTTACAACATTCCTGGCATCTCGGCCCCCACTTCTCGGTGGGAACATTATATACGTCTATAACGTATCACAACCTAATCAAACCCATCTAGCCCCTCGCTGGTAATGTTTTACAGAATCCCGTTCCTGTCGTCCCGTACGTCTCGGTTGGGACATTATAAACGTCTACAGCGATATATATCCTAACCTAAGGCAGACTATCATCTCGGATGTAGTGTTTTACAACATTCCTGGCGTATCGGCCCCTACTTCTCGGTGGGAACATTATATACGTCTATAACGTATCACAACCTAACCTAACCCATCTAGCCCCTCTCTGGTAATGTTTTACAGAATCCCGTTCCTGTCGTCTCGTACATCTCGGTTGGGATATTATATACGTCTACAGCGATATATATCCTAACGTAAGGCAGGCCAACATCTCGGATGTAGTATTTTAAAACATTCCTGGCATATCGGCCCCTACTTCTCGGTGGGAACATTATATACGTCTATAACGTATCGCAACCTAACCTAACCCGTCTGGGCCCTCGCTGGTAATGTTTTACAGAAACCCGTTCGTTTCGTCCCGTACATCTCGGTTGGGATATTATATACGTCTACAGCGTTATATATCCTAACCTAAGCCAGGCTATCATCTCGGATGTAGTATTTTACAACATTCCTGACGTATCGGCCCCTACTTCTCGGTGGGAACACTATATACGTCTATAACGTAATATAACCTAACCTAACACATCTAGCCCCTCTCTGGTAATGTTTTACAGAATCCCGTTCCTGTCGTCTCGTACATCTCGGTTGGGATATTATATACGTCTACAGCGATATATATCCTAACGTAAGGCAGGCTAACATCTCGGATGTAGTATTTTACAACATTCCTGGCGTATCGGCCCCTACTTCTCGGTGGGAACATTATATACGTCTATAACGTATCACATCCTAACCTAACCCATCTCGCCTCTCGCTGGTAATGTTTTACAGAATCGCGTTCGTGTCGTTCCGTACGTCTCGACTGGATATTATATACGTCTATAGCGTTATATATCCTAACCTAATGCAGGCCATCATCTCGGATGCAGTATTTTACAACATTCCTGGCATATCGGCGCCCACTTCTCGGTGGGAACATTATATACGTCTATAACGTATCACAACCTAATCAAACCCATCTAGCCCTTCGCTGGTAATGATTTACAGAATCCCGTTAATGTCGTCCCGTACGTCTCGGTTGGGACATTATATACGTCTATAGCGTTATATATCCTAACCTAAGCCAGGCTATCATCTCGGATGTAGTATTTTACAACATTCCTGACGTATCGGCTCCTACTTCTCGGTGGGAACATTATATACGTCTATAACGTAATATAACCTAACCTAACACATCTAGTCCCTCGCTGGTAATGTTTTACAGAGTCCCGTTCGTGTCGTCCTGTACGTCTCGGTTGGGACATTATATACGTCTACAGCGTTATATATCCTAACCTAAGGCAGGCTATCATCTCGGATGCAGTATTTTACAACATGCCTGGCGTATCGGCCCCTACTTCTCGGTGGGAACATTATATACGGCTATAACGTATCACATTCTAACCTAACACGTCTAGCCCCTCGCTGGTAATGTTTTACAGAATCCCGTTCCTGTCGTGCCGTACGTCTCGGTTGGGACATTATAAACGTCTACAGCGATATATATCCTAACCTAAGGCAGACTATCATTTCGGATGTAGTGTTTTACAACATTCCTGGCGTATCGGCCCCTACTTCTCGGTGGGAACATTATATACGTCTATAACGTATCACATCCTAACCTAACCCATCTCGCCCCTCGCTGGTAATGTTTTACAGAATCGCGTTCGTGTCGTTCCGTACGTCTCGACTGGATATTATATACGTCTATAGCGTTATATATCCTAACCTAATGCAGGCCATCATTTCGGATGCAGTATTTTACAACATTCCTGGAATATCGGCCCCCACTTCTCGGTGGGAACATTATATACGTCTATAACGTATCGCAACCTAACCTAACCCGTCTGGGCCCTCGCTGGTAATTTTTTACTGAATCCCGTTCGTGTCGTCCCGTACGTCTCGGTTGGGACATTATATACGTCTATAGCGTTATATATCCTAACCTAAGCCAGGCTATCATCTCGGATGTAGTATTTTACAACATTCCTGACGTATCGGCCCCTACTTCTCGGTGGGAACACTATATACGTCTATAACGTAATATAACCTAACCTAACACATCTAGCCCCTCTCTGGTAATGTTTTACAGAATCCCGTTCCTGTCGTCTCGTACATCTCGGTTGGGATATTATATACGTCTACAGCGATATATATCCTAACGTAAGGCAGGCTAACATCTCGGATGTAGTATTTTACAACATTCCTGGCGTATCGGCCCCTACTTCTCGGTGGGAACATTATATACGTCTATAACGTATCACATCCTAACCTAACCCATCTCGCCCCTCGCTGGTAATGTTTTACAGAATCGCGTTCGTGTCGTTCCGTACGTCTCGACTGGATATTATATACGTCTATAGCGTTATATATCCTAACCTAATGCAGGCCATCATCTCGGATGCAGTATTTTACAACATTCCTGGCATATCGGCGCCCACTTCTCGGTGGGAACATTATATACGTCCATAACGTATCACAACCTAATCAAACCCATCTAGCCCTTCGCTGGTAATGATTTACAGAATCCCGTTAATGTCGTCCCGTACGTCTCGGTTGGGACATTATATACGTCTATAGCGTTATATATCCTAACCTAAGCCAGGCTATCATCTCGGATGTAGTATTTTACAACATTCCTGACGTATCGGCTCCTACTTCTCGGTGGGAACATTATATACGTCTATAACGTAATATAACCTAACCTAACACATCTAGTCCCTCGCTGGTAATGTTTTACAGAGTCCCGTTCGTGTCGTCCTGTACGTCTCGGTTGGGACATTATATACGTCTACAGCGTTATATATCCTAACCTAAGGCAGGCTATCATCTCGGATGCAGTATTTTACAACATGCCTGGCGTATCGGCCCCTACCTCTCGGTGGGAACATTATATACGGCTATAACGTATCACATTCTAACCTAACACGTCTAGCCCCTCGCTGGTAATGTTTTACAGAATCCCGTTCGTGTCGTCCTGTACGTCTCGCTTGGGACATTATATACGTCTACAGCGTTATATATCCTAACCTAAGGCAGGCTATCATCTCGGATGCAGTATTTTACAACATGCCTGGCGTATCGGCCCCTACTTCTCGGTGGGAACATTATATACGGCTATAACGTATCACATTCTAACCTAACACATCTAGCCCCTCGCTGGTAATGTTTTACAGAATCCCGTTTGTGTCGTCCCGTACGTTTCGGTTGGCACATTATATACGTCTACAGCGTTATATATCCTAACCTAAGGCAGGCTATCATCTCGGATGTAGTGTTTTACAACATTCCTGGCGTATCGGCCCCTACTTCTCGGTGCGAACATTATACACGTCTATAACGTAATATAACCTAACCTAACACATCTAGACCCTCGCTGGTAATGTTTTACAGAATCCCGTTTGTGATGTGCCGTACATCTCGGTTGGAATATTATATACGTCTATAGCGTTATATATCCTAACCTAAGGCAGGCTATCATCTCGGATGTAGTGTTTTACAACATTCCTGGCGTATCGGCCCCTACTTCTTGGTGGGAACATTATATAGGTCTATAACGTAATATAACCTAACCTAACCCATCTAGCCCCTCGCTGGTAATGTTTTACAGAATCCCGTTCCTGTCGTCCCGTACGTCTCGGTTGGGACATTATAAACGTCTACAGCGATATATATCCTAACCTAAGGCAGACTATCATCTCGGATGTAGTGTTTTACAACATTCCTGGCGTATCGGCCCCTACTTCTCGGTGGGAACATTATATACGTCTATAACGTATCACAACCTAACCTAACCCATCTAGCCCCTCTCTGGTAATGTTTTACAGAATCCCGTTCCTGTCGTCTCGTACATCTCGGTTGGGATATTATATACGTCTACAGCGATATATATCCTAACGTAAGGCAGGCCAACATCTCGGATGTAGTATTTTAAAACATTCCTGGCATATCGGCCCCTACTTCTCGGTGGGAACATTATATACGTCTATAACGTATCGCAACCTAACCTAACCCGTCTGGGCCCTCGCTGGTAATGTTTTACAGAAACCCGTTCGTTTCGTCCCGTACATCTCGGTTGGGATATTATATACGTCTACAGCGTTATATATCCTAACCTAAGCCAGGCTATCATCTCGGATGTAGTATTTTACAACATTCCTGACGTATCGGCCCCTACTTCTCGGTGGGAACACTATATACGTCTATAACGTAATATAACCTAACCTAACACATCTAGCCCCTCTCTGGTAATGTTTTACAGAATCCCGTTCCTGTCGTCTCGTACATCTCGGTTGGGATATTATATACGTCTACAGCGATATATATCCTAACGTAAGGCAGGCTAACATCTCGGATGTAGTATTTTACAACATTCCTGGCGTATCGGCCCCTACTTCTCGGTGGGAACATTATATACGTCTATAACGTATCACATCCTAACCTAACCCATCTCGCCTCTCGCTGGTAATGTTTTACAGAATCGCGTTCGTGTCGTTCCGTACGTCTCGACTGGATATTATATACGTCTATAGCGTTATATATCCTAACCTAATGCAGGCCATCATCTCGGATGCAGTATTTTACAACATTCCTGGCATATCGGCGCCCACTTCTCGGTGGGAACATTATATACGTCTATAACGTATCACAACCTAATCAAACCCATCTAGCCCTTCGCTGGTAATGATTTACAGAATCCCGTTAATGTCGTCCCGTACGTCTCGGTTGGGACATTATATACGTCTATAGCGTTATATATCCTAACCTAAGCCAGGCTATCATCTCGGATGTAGTATTTTACAACATTCCTGACGTATCGGCTCCTACTTCTCGGTGGGAACATTATATACGTCTATAACGTAATATAACCTAACCTAACACATCTAGTCCCTCGCTGGTAATGTTTTACAGAGTCCCGTTCGTGTCGTCCTGTACGTCTCGGTTGGGACATTATATACGTCTACAGCGTTATATATCCTAACCTAAGGCAGGCTATCATCTCGGATGCAGTATTTTACAACATGCCTGGCGTATCGGCCCCTACTTCTCGGTGGGAACATTATATACGGCTATAACGTATCACATTCTAACCTAACACGTCTAGCCCCTCGCTGGTAATGTTTTACAGAATCCCGTTCCTGTCGTGCCGTACGTCTCGGTTGGGACATTATAAACGTCTACAGCGATATATATCCTAACCTAAGGCAGACTATCATTTCGGATGTAGTGTTTTACAACATTCCTGGCGTATCGGCCCCTACTTCTCGGTGGGAACATTATATACGTCTATAACGTATCACATCCTAACCTAACCCATCTCGCCCCTCGCTGGTAATGTTTTACAGAATCGCGTTCGTGTCGTTCCGTACGTCTCGACTGGATATTATATACGTCTATAGCGTTATATATCCTAACCTAATGCAGGCCATCATTTCGGATGCAGTATTTTACAACATTCCTGGAATATCGGCCCCCACTTCTCGGTGGGAACATTATATACGTCTATAACGTATCGCAACCTAACCTAACCCGTCTGGGCCCTCGCTGGTAATTTTTTACTGAATCCCGTTCGTGTCGTCCCGTACGTCTCGGTTGGGACATTATATACGTCTATAGCGTTATATATCCTAACCTAAGCCAGGCTATCATCTCGGATGTAGTATTTTACAACATTCCTGACGTATCGGCCCCTACTTCTCGGTGGGAACACTATATACGTCTATAACGTAATATAACCTAACCTAACACATCTAGCCCCTCTCTGGTAATGTTTTACAGAATCCCGTTCCTGTCGTCTCGTACATCTCGGTTGGGATATTATATACGTCTACAGCGATATATATCCTAACGTAAGGCAGGCTAACATCTCGGATGTAGTATTTTACAACATTCCTGGCGTATCGGCCCCTACTTCTCGGTGGGAACATTATATACGTCTATAACGTATCACATCCTAACCTAACCCATCTCGCCCCTCGCTGGTAATGTTTTACAGAATCGCGTTCGTGTCGTTCCGTACGTCTCGACTGGATATTATATACGTCTATAGCGTTATATATCCTAACCTAATGCAGGCCATCATCTCGGATGCAGTATTTTACAACATTCCTGGCATATCGGCGCCCACTTCTCGGTGGGAACATTATATACGTCCATAACGTATCACAACCTAATCAAACCCATCTAGCCCTTCGCTGGTAATGATTTACAGAATCCCGTTAATGTCGTCCCGTACGTCTCGGTTGGGACATTATATACGTCTATAGCGTTATATATCCTAACCTAAGCCAGGCTATCATCTCGGATGTAGTATTTTACAACATTCCTGACGTATCGGCTCCTACTTCTCGGTGGGAACATTATATACGTCTATAACGTAATATAACCTAACCTAACACATCTAGTCCCTCGCTGGTAATGTTTTACAGAGTCCCGTTCGTGTCGTCCTGTACGTCTCGGTTGGGACATTATATACGTCTACAGCGTTATATATCCTAACCTAAGGCAGGCTATCATCTCGGATGCAGTATTTTACAACATGCCTGGCGTATCGGCCCCTACCTCTCGGTGGGAACATTATATACGGCTATAACGTATCACATTCTAACCTAACACGTCTAGCCCCTCGCTGGTAATGTTTTACAGAATCCCGTTTGTGTCGTCCCGTACGATTCGGTTGGCACATTATATACGTCTACAGCGTTATATATCCTAACCTAAGGCAGGCTATCATCTCGGATGTAGTGTTTTACAACATTCCTGGCGCATCGGCCCCTACTTCTCGGTGCGAACATTATATTCGTCTATAACGTAATATAACCTAACCTAACACATCTAGACTCTCGCTGGTAATGTTTTACAGAATCCCGTTCGTGACGTCCCGTACATCACAGTTGGAATATTATATACGTCTATAGCGTTATATATCCTAACCTAAGGCAGGCTATCATCTCGGATGTAGTGTTTTACAACATTCCTGGCGTATCGGCCCCTACTTCTTGGTGGGAACATTATATAGGTCTATAACGTAATATAACCTAACCTAACCCATCTAGCCCCTCGCTGGTAATGTTTTACAGAATCCCGTTCCTGTCGTCCCGTACGTCTCGGTTGGGACATTATAAACGTCTACAGCGATATATATCCTAACCTAAGGCAGACTATCATCTCGGATGTAGTGTTTTACAACATTCCTGGCGTATCGGCCCCTACTTCTCGGTGGGAACATTATATACGTCTATAACGTATCACAACCTAACCTAACCCATCTAGCCCCTCTCTGGTAATGTTTTACAGAATCCCGTTCCTGTCGTCTCGTACATCTCGGTTGGGATATTATATACGTCTACAGCGATATATATCCTAACGTAAGGCAGGCCAACATCTCGGATGTAGTATTTTACAACATTCCTGGCGTATCGGCCCCTACTTCTCGGTGGGAACATTATATACGTCTATAACGTATCACATCCTAACCTAACCCATCTCGCCCCTCGCTGGTAATGTTTTACAGAATCGCGTTCGTGTCGTTCCGTACGTCTCGACTGGATATTATATACGTCTATAGCGTTATATATCCTAACCTAATGCAGGCCATCATATCGGATGCAGTATTTTACAACATTCCTGGCATCTCGGCCCCCACTTCTCGGTGGGAACATTATATACGTCTATAACGTATCACAACCTAATCAAACCCATCTAGCCCCTCGCTGGTAATGTTTTACAGAATCCCGTTCCTGTCGTCCCGTACGTCTCGGTTGGGACATTATAAACGTCTACAGCGATATATATCCTAACCTAAGGCAGACTATCATCTCGGATGTAGTGTTTTACAACATTCCTGGCGTATCGGCCCCTACTTCTCGGTGGGAACATTATATACGTCTATAACGTATCACAACCTAACCTAACCCATCTAGCCCCTCTCTGGTAATGTTTTACAGAATCCCGTTCCTGTCGTCTCGTACATCTCGGTTGGGATATTATATACGTCTACAGCGATATATATCCTAACGTAAGGCAGGCCAACATCTCGGATGTAGTATTTTAAAACATTCCTGGCATATCGGCCCCTACTTCTCGGTGGGAACATTATATACGTCTATAACGTATCGCAACCTAACCTAACCCGTCTGGGCCCTCGCTGGTAATGTTTTACAGAAACCCGTTCGTTTCGTCCCGTACATCTCGGTTGGGATATTATATACGTCTACAGCGTTATATATCCTAACCTAAGCCAGGCTATCATCTCGGATGTAGTATTTTACAACATTCCTGACGTATCGGCCCCTACTTCTCGGTGGGAACACTATATACGTCTATAACGTAATATAACCTAACCTAACACATCTAGCCCCTCTCTGGTAATGTTTTACAGAATCCCGTTCCTGTCGTCTCGTACATCTCGGTTGGGATATTATATACGTCTACAGCGATATATATCCTAACGTAAGGCAGGCTAACATCTCGGATGTAGTATTTTACAACATTCCTGGCGTATCGGCCCCTACTTCTCGGTGGGAACATTATATACGTCTATAACGTATCACATCCTAACCTAACCCATCTCGCCTCTCGCTGGTAATGTTTTACAGAATCGCGTTCGTGTCGTTCCGTACGTCTCGACTGGATATTATATACGTCTATAGCGTTATATATCCTAACCTAATGCAGGCCATCATCTCGGATGCAGTATTTTACAACATTCCTGGCATATCGGCGCCCACTTCTCGGTGGGAACATTATATACGTCTATAACGTATCACAACCTAATCAAACCCATCTAGCCCTTCGCTGGTAATGATTTACAGAATCCCGTTAATGTCGTCCCGTACGTCTCGGTTGGGACATTATATACGTCTATAGCGTTATATATCCTAACCTAAGCCAGGCTATCATCTCGGATGTAGTATTTTACAACATTCCTGACGTATCGGCTCCTACTTCTCGGTGGGAACATTATATACGTCTATAACGTAATATAACCTAACCTAACACATCTAGTCCCTCGCTGGTAATGTTTTACAGAGTCCCGTTCGTGTCGTCCTGTACGTCTCGGTTGGGACATTATATACGTCTACAGCGTTATATATCCTAACCTAAGGCAGGCTATCATCTCGGATGCAGTATTTTACAACATGCCTGGCGTATCGGCCCCTACTTCTCGGTGGGAACATTATATACGGCTATAACGTATCACATTCTAACCTAACACGTCTAGCCCCTCGCTGGTAATGTTTTACAGAATCCCGTTCCTGTCGTGCCGTACGTCTCGGTTGGGACATTATAAACGTCTACAGCGATATATATCCTAACCTAAGGCAGACTATCATTTCGGATGTAGTGTTTTACAACATTCCTGGCGTATCGGCCCCTACTTCTCGGTGGGAACATTATATACGTCTATAACGTATCACATCCTAACCTAACCCATCTCGCCCCTCGCTGGTAATGTTTTACAGAATCGCGTTCGTGTCGTTCCGTACGTCTCGACTGGATATTATATACGTCTATAGCGTTATATATCCTAACCTAATGCAGGCCATCATTTCGGATGCAGTATTTTACAACATTCCTGGAATATCGGCCCCCACTTCTCGGTGGGAACATTATATACGTCTATAACGTATCGCAACCTAACCTAACCCGTCTGGGCCCTCGCTGGTAATTTTTTACTGAATCCCGTTCGTGTCGTCCCGTACGTCTCGGTTGGGACATTATATACGTCTATAGCGTTATATATCCTAACCTAAGCCAGGCTATCATCTCGGATGTAGTATTTTACAACATTCCTGACGTATCGGCCCCTACTTCTCGGTGGGAACACTATATACGTCTATAACGTAATATAACCTAACCTAACACATCTAGCCCCTCTCTGGTAATGTTTTACAGAATCCCGTTCCTGTCGTCTCGTACATCTCGGTTGGGATATTATATACGTCTACAGCGATATATATCCTAACGTAAGGCAGGCTAACATCTCGGATGTAGTATTTTACAACATTCCTGGCGTATCGGCCCCTACTTCTCGGTGGGAACATTATATACGTCTATAACGTATCACATCCTAACCTAACCCATCTCGCCCCTCGCTGGTAATGTTTTACAGAATCGCGTTCGTGTCGTTCCGTACGTCTCGACTGGATATTATATACGTCTATAGCGTTATATATCCTAACCTAATGCAGGCCATCATCTCGGATGCAGTATTTTACAACATTCCTGGCATATCGGCGCCCACTTCTCGGTGGGAACATTATATACGTCCATAACGTATCACAACCTAATCAAACCCATCTAGCCCTTCGCTGGTAATGATTTACAGAATCCCGTTAATGTCGTCCCGTACGTCTCGGTTGGGACATTATATACGTCTATAGCGTTATATATCCTAACCTAAGCCAGGCTATCATCTCGGATGTAGTATTTTACAACATTCCTGACGTATCGGCTCCTACTTCTCGGTGGGAACATTATATACGTCTATAACGTAATATAACCTAACCTAACACATCTAGTCCCTCGCTGGTAATGATTTACAGAATCCCGTTAATGTCGTCCCGTACGTCTCGGTTGGGACATTATATACGTCTATAGCGTTATATATCCTAACCTAAGCCAGGCTATCATCTCGGATGTAGTATTTTACAACATTCCTGACGTATCGGCCCCTACTTCTCGGTGGGAACATTATATACGTCTATATCGTATCACAACCTAATCTAACCCATCCAGGCCCTCGCTGGTAATGTTTTACAGAATCCCGTTCCTGTCGTCCCGTACGTCTCGGTTGGGACATTATAAACGTCTACAGCGATATATATCCTAACGTAAGGCAGGCTAACATCTCGGATGTAGTATTTTACAACATTCCTGGCGTATCGGCCCCTACTTCTCGGTGGGAACATTATATTCGTCTATTACGTAAAATAACCTAACCTAACCCATCTAGCCCCTCGCTGGTAATGTTTTACAGAAACCCGTTCGTTTCGTCCCGTACATCTCGGTTGGGATATTATATACGTCTACACCGTTATATATCCTAACCTAAGCCAGGCTATCATCTCGGATGTAGTATTTTACAACATTCCTGACGTATCGGCCCCTACTTCTCGGTGGGAACATTATATACGTCTATAACGTAATATAACCTAACCTAACACATCTAGCCCCTCGCTGGTAATGTTTTACAGAGTCCCGTTCGTGTCGTCCTGTACGTCTCGGTTGGGACATTATATACGTCTACAGCGTTATATATCCTAACCTAAGGCAGGCTATCATCTCGGATGCAGTATTTTACAACATTCCTGGCGTATCGGCCCCTACTTCTCGGAGGGAACATTATATACGTCTATAACGTATCACATCCTAACCTAACCCATCTCGCCCCTCGCTGGTAATGTTTTACAGAATCGCGTTCGTGTCGTTCCGTACGTCTCGACTGGATATTATATACGTCTATAGCGTTATATATCCTAACCTAATGCAGGCCATCATCTCGGATGCAGTATTTTACAACATTCCTGGCATATCGGCCCCCACTTCTCGGCGGGAACATTATATACGTCTATAACGTATCACAACCTAATCAAACCCATCTAGCCCTTCGCTGGTAATGATTTACAGATTCCCGTTAATGTCGTCCCGTACGTCTCGGTTGGGACATTATATACGTCTATAGCGTTATATATCCTAACCTAAGCCAGGCTATCATCTCGGATGTAGTATTTTACAACATTCCTGACGTATCGGCTCCTACTTCTCGGTGGGAACATTATATACGTCTATAACGTAGTATAACCTAACCTAACACATCTAGTCCCTCGCTGGTAATGTTTTACAGAGTCCCGTTCGTGTCGTCCTGTACGTCTCGGTTGGGACATTATATACGTCTACAGCGTTATATATCCTAACCTAAGGCAGGCTATCATCTCGGATGCAGTATCTTACAACATGCCTGGCGTATCGGCCCCTACTTCTCGGTGGGAACATTATATACGGCTATAACGTATCACATTCTAACCTAACACATCTAACCCCTCGCTGGTAATGTTTTACAGAATCCCGTTCCTGTCGTCCCGTACGATTCGTTTGGCACATTATATACGTCTACAGTGTTATATATCCTAACCTAAGGCAGGCTATCATCTCGGATGTAGTGTTTTACAACATTCCTGGCGTATCGGCCCCTACTTCTCGGTGGGAACATTATATACGTCTATAACGTATCACAACCTAACCTAACCCATCTAGCCCCTCTCTGGTAATGTTTTACAGAATCCCGTTCCTGTTGTCTCGTACATCTCGGTTGGGATATTTTATACGTCTACAGCGATATATATCCTAACGTAAGGCAGGCTAACATCTCGGATGTAGTATTTTACAACATTCCTGGCGTATCGGCCCCTACTTCTCGGTGGGAACATAATATACGTCTATAACGTATCACATCCTAACCTAACCCATCTCGCCCCTCGCTGGTAATGTTTTACAGAATCGCGTTCGTGTCGTTCCGTACGTCTCGACTGGATATTATATACGTCTATAGCGTTATATATCCTAACCTAATGCAGGCCATCATCTCGGATGCAGTATTTTACAACATTCCTGGCATATCTGCCCCCACTTCTCGGTGGGAACATTATATACGTCTATAACGTATCACAACCTAATCAAACCCATCTAGCCCTTCGCTGGTAATGATTTACAGAATCCCGTTAATGTCGTCCCGTGCGTCTCGGTTGGGACATTATATACGTCTATAGCGTTATATATCCTAACCTAAGCCAGGCTATCATCTCGGATGTAGTATTTTACAACATTCCTGACGTATCGGCCCCTACTTCTCGGTGGGAACATTATATACGTCTATAACGTAATATAACCTAACCTAACACATCTAGCCCCTCGCTGGTAATGTTTTACAGAGTCCCGTTCGTGTCGTCCTGTACGTCTCGGTTGGGACATTATATACGTCTACAGCGTTATATATCCTAACCTAAGGCAGGCTATCATCTCGGATGCAGTATTTTACAACATGCCTGGCGTATCGGCCCCTACTTCTCGGTGGGAACATTATATACGGCTATAACGTATCACATTCTAACCTAACACATCTAGCCCCTCGCTGGTAATGTTTTACAGAATCCCGTTTGTGTCGTCCCGTACGTTTCGGTTGGCACATTATATACGTCTACAGCGTTATATATCCTAACCTAAGGCAGGCTATCATCTCGGATGTAGTGTTTTACAACATTCCTGGCGTATCGGCCCCTACTTCTCGGTGCGAACATTATACACGTCTATAACGTAATATAACCTAACCTAACACATCTAGACCCTCGCTGGTAATGTTTTACAGAATCCCGTTTGTGATGTGCCGTACATCTCGGTTGGAATATTATATACGTCTATAGCGTTATATATCCTAACCTAAGGCAGGCTATCATCTCGGATGTAGTGTTTTACAACATTCCTGGCGTATCGGCCCCTACTTCTTGGTGGGAACATTATATAGGTCTATAACGTAATATAACCTAACCTAACCCATCTAGCCCCTCGCTGGTAATGTTTTACAGAATCCCATTCCTGTCGTCCCGTACGTCTCGGTTGGGACATTATAAACGTCTACAGCGATATATATCCTAACCTAATGCAGGCCATCATCTCGGATGCAGTATTTTACAACATTCCTGGTATATCGGCCCCCACTTCTCGGTGGGAACATTATATACGTCTATAACGTATCACAACCTAATCAAACCCATCTAGCCCATCGCTGGTAATGATTTACAGAATCCCGTTAATGTCGTCCCGTGCGTCTCGGTTGGGACATTATATACGTCTATAGCGTTATATATCCTAACCTAAGCCAGGCTATCATCTCGGATGTAGTATTTTACAACATTCCTGACGTATCGGCCCCTACTTCTCGGTGGGAACACTATATACGTCTATAACGTAATATAACCTAACCTAACACATCTAGCCCCTCTCTGGTAATGTTTTACAGAATCCCGTTTGTGTCGTCCCGTACGTCTCGGTTGGGACATTATATACGTCTACAGCGTCATATATCCTAACCTAAGGCAGGCTATCATCTCGGATGCAGTATTTTACAACATTCCTGGCATATCGGCCCCTACTTCTCGGAGGGAACATTATATACGTCTGTAACGTATCACAACCTAACCTAACTCATCTAGCCCCTCGCTGGTAATGTTTTACAGAATCCCGTTCGTGCCGTCCCGTACGTCTCGGTTGGTACATTATATACATCTATACCGTTATATATCCTAGCCTAAGGCAGGCTATCATCTCGGATGCAGTATTTTACAACATTCCTGGCATATCGGCCCCTACTTCTCGGTGGGAACATTATATACGTCTATATCGTATCACAACCTAATCTAACCCATCCAGGCCCTCGCTGGTAATGTTTTACAGAATCCCGTTTGTGTCGTCCCGTACGTTTCGGTTGGCACATTATATACGTCTACAGCGTTATATATCCTAACCTAAGGCAGGCTATCATCTCGGATGTAGTGTTTTACAACATTCCTGGCGTATCGGCCCCTACTTCTCGGTGCGAACATTATATACGGCTATAACGTATCACATTCTAACCTAACCCATCTAGCCCTTCGCTGGTAATGTTTTACAGAATCCCGTTCGTGACGTCCCGTACATCTCGGTTGGAATATTATATACGTCTATAGCGTTATATATCCTAAGCTAATGCAGGCTATCATCTCGGATGTAGTGTTTGACAACATTCCTGGCGTATCGGCCCCTACTTCTCGGTGGGAACATTATATACGTCTATAACGTATCACATCCTAACCTAACCCATCTAGCCCCTCTCTGGTAATGTTTTACAGAATCCCGTTCCTGTCGTCTGGTACATCTCGGTTGGGATATTATATACGTCTACAGCGATATATATCCTAACGTAAGGCAGGCTAACATCGCGGATGTAGTATTTTACAACATTCCTGGCGTATCGGCCCCTACTTCTCGGTGGGAACATTATATACGTCTATAACGTATCACATCCTAACCTAACCCATCTCGCCCCTCGCTGGTAATGTTTTACAGAATCGCGTTCGTGTCGTTCCGTACGTCTCGACTGGATATTATATACGTCTATAGCGTTATATATCCTAACCTAAGCCAGGCTATCATCTCGGATGTAGTATTTTACAACATTCCTGACGTATCGGCCCCCACTTCTCGGTGGGAACATTATATACGTCTATAACGTATCACAACCTAATCAAACCCATCTAGCCCTTCGCTGGTAATGATTTACAGAATCCCGTTCCTGTCGTCCCGTACGTCTCGGTTGGGACATTATAAACGTCTACAGCGATATATATCCTAACCTAAGGCAGACTATCATCTCGGATGTAGTATTTTACAACATTCCTGACGTATCGGCTCCTACTTCTCGGTGTGAACATTATATACGTCTATAACGTAATATAACCTAACCTAACACATCTAGTCCCTCGCTGGTAATGATTTACAGAGTCCCGTTCGTGTCGTCCTGTACGTCTCGGTTGGGACATTATATACGTCTACAGCGTTATATATCCTAACCTAAGGCAGGCTATCATCTCGGATGCAGTATTTTACAACATGCCTGGCGTATCGGCCCCTATTTCTCGGTGGGAACATTATATACGGCTATAACGTATCACATTCTAACCTAACACATCTAGCCCCTCGCTGGTAATGTTTTACAGAATCCCGTTTGTGTCGTCCCGTACGTTTCGGTTGGCACATTATATACGTCTACAGCGTTATATATCCTAACCTAAGGCAGGCTATCATCTCGGATGTAGTGTTTTACAACATTCCTGGCGTATCGGCCCCTACTTCTCGGTGCGAACATTATATTCGTCTATAACGTAATATAACCTAACCTAACACATCTAGACTCTCGCTGGTAATGTTTTACAGAATCCCGTTCGTGACGTCCCGTACATCTCGGTTGGAATATTATATACGTCTATAGCGTTATATATCCTAACCTAAGGCAGGCTATCATCTCGGATGTAGTGTTTTACAACATTCCTGGCGTATCGGCCCCTACTTCTTGGTGGGAACATTATATAGGTCTATAACGTAATATAACCTAACCTAACCCATCTAGCCCCTCGCTGGTAATGTTTTACAGAATCCCGTTCCTGTCGTCCCGTACGTCTCGGTTGGGACATTATAAACGTCTACAGCGATATATATCCTAACCTAAGGCAGACTATCATCTCGGATGTAGTGTTTTACAACATTCCTGGCGTATCGGCCCCTACTTCTCGGTGGGAACATTATATACGTCTATAACGTATCACAACCTAACCTAACCCATCTAGCCCCTCTCTGGTAATGTTTTACAGAATCCCGTTCCTGTCGTCTCGTACATCTCGGTTGGGATATTATATACGTCTACAGCGATATATATCCTAACGTAAGGCAGGCCAACATCTCGGATGTAGTATTTTAAAACATTCCTGGCATATCGGCCCCTACTTCTCGGTGGGAACATTATATACGTCTATAACGTATCGCAACCTAACCTAACCCGTCTGGGCCCTCGCTGGTAATGTTTTACTGAATCCCGTTCGTGCCGTCCCGTACGTCTCGGTTGGTACATTATATACATCTATACCGTTATATATCCTAGCCTAAGGCAGGCTATCATCTCGGATGCAGTATTTTACAACATTCCTGGCATATCGGCCCCTACTTCTCGGTGGGAACATTATATACGTCTATATCGTATCACAACCTAATCTAACCCATCCAGGCCCTCGCTGGTAATGTTTTACAGAATCCCGTTTGTGTCGTCCCGTACGTTTCGGTTGGCACATTATATACGTCTACAGCGTTATATATCCTAACCTAAGGCAGGCTATCATCTCGGATGTAGTGTTTTACAACATTCCTGGCGTATCGGCCCCTACTTCTCGGTGCGAACATTATATACGGCTATAACGTATCACATTCTAACCTAACCCATCTAGCCCTTCGCTGGTAATGTTTTACAGAATCCCGTTCGTGACGTCCCGTACATCTCGGTTGGAATATTATATACGTCTATAGCGTTATATATCCTAAGCTAATGCAGGCTATCATCTCGGATGTAGTGTTTGACAACATTCCTGGCGTATCGGCCCCTACTTCTCGGTGGGAACATTATATACGTCTATAACGTATCACATCCTAACCTAACCCATCTAGCCCCTCTCTGGTAATGTTTTACAGAATCCCGTTCCTGTCGTCTGGTACATCTCGGTTGGGATATTATATACGTCTACAGCGATATATATCCTAACGTAAGGCAGGCTAACATCGCGGATGTAGTATTTTACAACATTCCTGGCGTATCGGCCCCTACTTCTCGGTGGGAACATTATATACGTCTATAACGTATCACATCCTAACCTAACCCATCTCGCCCCTCGCTGGTAATGTTTTACAGAATCGCGTTCGTGTCGTTCCGTACGTCTCGACTGGATATTATATACGTCTATAGCGTTATATATCCTAACCTAAGCCAGGCTATCATCTCGGATGTAGTATTTTACAACATTCCTGACGTATCGGCCCCCACTTCTCGGTGGGAACATTATATACGTCTATAACGTATCACAACCTAATCAAACCCATCTAGCCCTTCGCTGGTAATGATTTACAGAATCCCGTTCCTGTCGTCCCGTACGTCTCGGTTGGGACATTATAAACGTCTACAGCGATATATATCCTAACCTAAGGCAGACTATCATCTCGGATGTAGTATTTTACAACATTCCTGACGTATCGGCTCCTACTTCTCGGTGTGAACATTATATACGTCTATAACGTAATATAACCTAACCTAACACATCTAGTCCCTCGCTGGTAATGATTTACAGAGTCCCGTTCGTGTCGTCCTGTACGTCTCGGTTGGGACATTATATACGTCTACAGCGTTATATATCCTAACCTAAGGCAGGCTATCATCTCGGATGCAGTATTTTACAACATGCCTGGCGTATCGGCCCCTATTTCTCGGTGGGAACATTATATACGGCTATAACGTATCACATTCTAACCTAACACATCTAGCCCCTCGCTGGTAATGTTTTACAGAATCCCGTTTGTGTCGTCCCGTACGTTTCGGTTGGCACATTATATACGTCTACAGCGTTATATATCCTAACCTAAGGCAGGCTATCATCTCGGATGTAGTGTTTTACAACATTCCTGGCGTATCGGCCCCTACTTCTCGGTGCGAACATTATATTCGTCTATAACGTAATATAACCTAACCTAACACATCTAGACTCTCGCTGGTAATGTTTTACAGAATCCCGTTCGTGACGTCCCGTACATCTCGGTTGGAATATTATATACGTCTATAGCGTTATATATCCTAACCTAAGGCAGGCTATCATCTCGGATGTAGTGTTTTACAACATTCCTGGCGTATCGGCCCCTACTTCTTGGTGGGAACATTATATAGGTCTATAACGTAATATAACCTAACCTAACCCATCTAGCCCCTCGCTGGTAATGTTTTACAGAATCCCGTTCCTGTCGTCCCGTACGTCTCGGTTGGGACATTATAAACGTCTACAGCGATATATATCCTAACCTAAGGCAGACTATCATCTCGGATGTAGTGTTTTACAACATTCCTGGCGTATCGGCCCCTACTTCTCGGTGGGAACATTATATACGTCTATAACGTATCACAACCTAACCTAACCCATCTAGCCCCTCTCTGGTAATGTTTTACAGAATCCCGTTCCTGTCGTCTCGTACATCTCGGTTGGGATATTATATACGTCTACAGCGATATATATCCTAACGTAAGGCAGGCCAACATCTCGGATGTAGTATTTTAAGACATTCCTGGCATATCGGCCCCTACTTCTCGGTGGGAACATTATATACGTCTATAACGTATCGCAACCTAACCTAACCCGTCTGGGCCCTCGCTGGTAATGTTTTACAGAAACCCGTTCGTTTCGTCCCGTACATCTCGGTTGGGATATTATATACGTCTACAGCGTTATATATCCTAACCTAAGCCAGGCTATCATCTCGGATGTAGTATTTTACAACATTCCTGACGTATCGGCTCCTACTTCTCGGTGGGAACATTATATACGTCTATAACGTAATATAACCTAACCTAACACATCTAGTCCCTCGCTGGTAATGTTTTACAGAGTCCCGTTTGTGTCGTCCTGTACGTCTCGGTTGGGACATTATATACGTCTACAGCGTTATATATCCTAACCTAAGGCAGGCTATCATCTCGGATGCAGTATTTTACAACATGCCTGGCGTATCGGCCCCTACTTCTCGGTGGGAACATTATATACGGCTATAACGTATCACATTCTAACCTAACACGTCTAGCCCCTCGCTGGTAATGTTTTACAGAATCCCGTTTGTGTCGTCCCGTACGATTCGGTTGGCACATTATATACGTCTACAGCGTTATATATCCTAACCTAAGGCAGGCTATCATCTCGGATGTAGTGTTTTACAACATTACTGGCGCATCGGCCCCTACTTCTCGGTGCGAACATTATATTCGTCTATAACGTAATATAACCTAACCTAACACATCTAGACTCTCGCTGGTAATGTTTTACAGAATCCCGTTCGTGACGTCCCGTACATCACAGTTGGAATATTATATACGTCTATAGCGTTATATATCCTAACCTAAGGCAGGCTATCATCTCGGATGTAGTGTTTTACAACATTACTGGCGCATCGGCCCCTACTTCTCGGTGCGAACATTATATTCGTCTATAACGTAATATAACCTAACCTAACACATCTAGACTCTCGCTGGTAATGTTTTACAGAATCCCGTTCGTGACGTCCCGTACATCACAGTTGGAATATTATATACGTCTATAGCGTTATATATCCTAACCTAAGGCAGGCTATCATCTCGGATGTAGTGTTTTACAACATTCCTGGCGTATCGGCCCCTACTTCTTGGTGGGAACATTATATAGGTCTATAACGTAATATAACCTAACCTAACCCATCTAGCCCCTCGCTGGTAATGTTTTACAGAATCCCGTTCCTGTCGTCCCGTACGTCTCGGTTGGGACATTATAAACGTCTACAGCGATATATATCCTAACCTAAGGCAGACTATCATCTCGGATGTAGTGTTTTACAACATTCCTGGCGTATCGGCCCCTACTTCTCGGTGGGAACATTATATACGTCTATAACGTATCACAACCTAACCTAACCCATCTAGCCCCTCTCTGGTAATGTTTTACAGAATCCCGTTCCTGTCGTCTCGTACATCTCGGTTGGGATATTATATACGTCTACAGCGATATATATCCTAACGTAAGGCAGGCCAACATCTCGGATGTAGTATTTTACAACATTCCTGGCGTATCGGCCCCTACTTCTCGGTGGGAACATTATATACGTCTATAACGTATCACATCCTAACCTAACCCATCTCGCCCCTCGCTGGTAATGTTTTACAGAATCGCGTTCGTGTCGTTCCGTACGTCTCGACTGGATATTATATACGTCTATAGCGTTATATATCCTAACCTAATGCAGGCCATCATATCGGATGCAGTATTTTACAACATTCCTGGCATATCGGCCCCCACTTCTCGGTGGGAACATTATATACGTCTATAACGTATCACAACCTAATCAAACCCATCTAGCCCTTCGCTGGTAATGATTTACAGAATCCCGTTAATGTCGTCCCGTACGTCTCGGTTGGGACATTATATACGTCTATAGCGTTATATATCCTAACCTAAGCCAGGCTATCATCTCGGATGTAGTATTTTACAACATTCCTGACGTATCGGCCCCTACTTCTCGGTGGGAACATTATATACGTCTATATCGTATCACAACCTAATCTAACCCATCCAGGCCCTCGCTGGTAATGTTTTACAGAATCCCGTTCCTGTCGTCCCGTACGTCTCGGTTGGGACATTATAAACGTCTACAGCGATATATATCCTAACGTAAGGCAGGCTAACATCTCGGATGTAGTATTTTACAACATTCCTGGCGTATCGGCCCCTACTTCTCGGTGGGAACATTATATTCGTCTATTACGTAAAATAACCTAACCTAACCCATCTAGCCCCTCGCTGGTAATGTTTTACAGAAACCCGTTCGTTTCGTCCCGTACATCTCGGTTGGGATATTATGTACGTCTACAGCGTTATATATCCTAACCTAAGCCAGGCTATCATCTCGGATGTAGTATTTTACAACATTCCTGACGTATCGGCCCCTACTTCTCGGTGGGAACATTATATACGTCTATAACGTAATATAACCTAACCTAACACATCTAGCCCCTCGCTGGTAATGTTTTACAGAGTCCCGTTCGTGCCGTCCTGTACGTCTCGGTTGGGACATTATATACGTCTACAGCGTTATATATCCTAACCTAAGGCAGGCTATCATCTCGGATGCAGTATTTTACAACATTCCTGGCGTATCGGCCCCTACTTCTCGGTGGGAACATTATATACGTCTATAACGTATCACATCCTAACCTAACCCATCTCGCCCCTCGCTGGTAATGTTTTACAGAATCGCGTTCGTGTCGTTCCGTACGTCTCGACTGGATATTATATACGTCTATAGCGTTATATATCCTAACCTAATGCAGGCCATCATCTCGGATGCAGTATTTTACAACATTCCTGGCATATCGGCCCCCACTTCTCGGCGGGAACATTATATACGTCTATAACGTATCACAACCTAATCAAACCCATCTAGCCCTTCGCTGGTAATGATTTACAGATTCCCGTTAATGTCGTCCCGTACGTCTCGGTTGGGACATTATATACGTCTATAGCGTTATATATCCTAACCTAAGCCAGGCTATCATCTCGGATGTAGTATTTTACAACATTCCTGACGTATCGGCTCCTACTTCTCGGTGGGAACATTATATACGTCTATAACGTAATATAACCTAACCTAACACATCTAGTCCCTCGCTGGTAATGTTTTACAGAGTCCCGTTCGTGTCGTCCTGTACGTCTCGGTTGGGACATTATATACGTCTACAGCGTTATATATCCTAACCTAAGGCAGGCTATCATCTCGGATGCAGTATCTTACAACATGCCTGGCGTATCGGCCCCTACTTCTCGGTGGGAACATTATATACGGCTATAACGTATCACATTCTAACCTAACACATCTAGCCCCTCGCTGGTAATGTTTTACAGAATCCCGTTCCTGTCGTCCCGTACGTTTCGTTTGGCACATTATATACGTCTACAGCGTTATATATCCTAACCTAAGGCAGGCTATCATCTCGGATGTAGTGTTTTACAACATTCCTGGCGTATCGGCCCCTACTTCTCGGTGGGAACATTATATACGTCTATAACGTATCACAACCTAACCTAACCCATCTAGCCCCTCTCTGGTAATGTTTTACAGAATCCCGTTCCTGTTGTCTCGTACATCTCGGTTGGGATATTTTATACGTCTACAGCGATATATATCCTAACGTAAGGCAGGCTAACATCTCGGATGTAGTATTTTACAACATTCCTGGCGTATCGGCCCCTACTTCTCGGTGGGAACATTATATACGTCTATAACGTATCACATCCTAACCTAACCCATCTCGCCTCTCGCTGGTAATGTTTTACAGAATCGCGTTCGTGTCGTTCCGTACGTCTCGACTGGATATTATATACGTCTATAGCGTTATATATCCTAACCTAATGCAGGCCATCATCTCGGATGCAGTATTTTACAACATTCCTGGCATATCTGCCCCCACTTCTCGGTGGGAACATTATATACGTCTATAACGTATCACAACCTAATCAAACCCATCTAGCCCTTCGCTGGTAATGATTTACAGAATCCCGTTAATGTCGTCCCGTGCGTCTCGGTTGGGACATTATATACGTCTATAGCGTTATATATCCTAACCTAAGCCAGGCTATCATCTCGGATGTAGTATTTTACAACATTCCTGACGTATCGGCCCCTACATCTCGGTGGGAACATTATATACGTCTATAACGTAATATAACCTAACCTAACACATCTAGCCCCTCGCTGGTAATGTTTTACAGAGTCCCGTTCGTGTCGTCCTGTACGTCTCGCTTGGGACATTATATACGTCTACAGCGTTATATATCCTAACCTAAGGCAGGCTATCATCTCGGATGCAGTATTTTACAACATGCCTGGCGTATCGGCCCCTACTTCTCGGTGGGAACATTATATACGGCTATAACGTATCACATTCTAACCTAACACATCTAGCCCCTCGCTGGTAATGTTTTACAGAATCCCGTTTGTGTCGTCCCGTACGTTTCGGTTGGCACATTATATACGTCTACAGCGTTATATATCCTAACCTAAGGCAGGCTATCATCTCGGATGTAGTGTTTTACAACATTCCTGGCGTATCGGCCCCTACTTCTCGGTGCGAACATTATACACGTCTATAACGTAATATAACCTAACCTAACACATCTAGACCCTCGCTGGTAATGTTTTACAGAATCCCGTTTGTGATGTGCCGTACATCTCGGTTGGAATATTATATACGTCTATAGCGTTATATATCCTAACCTAAGGCAGGCTATCATCTCGGATGTAGTGTTTTACAACATTCCTGGCGTATCGGCCCCTACTTCTTGGTGGGAACATTATATAGGTCTATAACGTAATATAACCTAACCTAACCCATCTAGCCCCTCGCTGGTAATGTTTTACAGAATCCCGTTCCTGTCGTCCCGTACGTCTCGGTTGGGACATTATAAACGTCTACAGCGATATATATCCTAACCTAAGGCAGACTATCATCTCGGATGTAGTGTTTTACAACATTCCTGGCGTATCGGCCCCTACTTCTCGGTGGGAACATTATATACGTCTATAACGTATCACAACCTAACCTAACCCATCTAGCCCCTCTCTGGTAATGTTTTACAGAATCCCGTTCCTGTCGTCTCGTACATCTCGGTTGGGATATTATATACGTCTACAGCGATATATATCCTAACGTAAGGCAGGCCAACATCTCGGATGTAGTATTTTAAAACATTCCTGGCATATCGGCCCCTACTTCTCGGTGGGAACATTATATACGTCTATAACGTATCGCAACCTAACCTAACCCGTCTGGGCCCTCGCTGGTAATGTTTTACAGAAACCCGTTCGTTTCGTCCCGTACATCTCGGTTGGGATATTATATACGTCTACAGCGTTATATATCCTAACCTAAGCCAGGCTATCATCTCGGATGTAGTATTTTACAACATTCCTGACGTATCGGCCCCTACTTCTCGGTGGGAACACTATATACGTCTATAACGTAATATAACCTAACCTAACACATCTAGCCCCTCTCTGGTAATGTTTTACAGAATCCCGTTCCTGTCGTCTCGTACATCTCGGTTGGGATATTATATACGTCTACAGCGATATATATCCTAACGTAAGGCAGGCTAACATCTCGGATGTAGTATTTTACAACATTCCTGGCGTATCGGCCCCTACTTCTCGGTGGGAACATTATATACGTCTATAACGTATCACATCCTAACCTAACCCATCTCGCCCCTCGCTGGTAATGTTTTACAGAATCGCGTTCGTGTCGTTCCGTACGTCTCGACTGGATATTATATACGTCTATAGCGTTATATATCCTAACCTAATGCAGGCCATCATCTCGGATGCAGTATTTTACAACATTCCTGGCATATCGGCGCCCACTTCTCGGTGGGAACATTATATACGTCTATAACGTATCACAACCTAATCAAACCCATCTAGCCCTTCGCTGGTAATGATTTACAGAATCCCGTTAATGTCGTCCCGTACGTCTCGGTTGGGACATTATATACGTCTATAGCGTTATATATCCTAACCTAAGCCAGGCTATCATCTCGGATGTAGTATTTTACAACATTCCTGACGTATCGGCTCCTACTTCTCGGTGGGAACATTATATACGTCTATAACGTAATATAACCTAACCTAACACATCTAGTCCCTCGCTGGTAATGTTTTACAGAGTCCCGTTCGTGTCGTCCTGTACGTCTCGGTTGGGACATTATATACGTCTACAGCGTTATATATCCTAACCTAAGGCAGGCTATCATCTCGGATGCAGTATTTTACAACATGCCTGGCGTATCGGCCCCTACTTCTCGGTGGGAACATTATATACGGCTATAACGTATCACATTCTAACCTAACACGTCTAGCCCCTCGCTGGTAATGTTTTACAGAATCCCGTTCCTGTCGTGCCGTACGTCTCGGTTGGGACATTATAAACGTCTACAGCGATATATATCCTAACCTAAGGCAGACTATCATTTCGGATGTAGTGTTTTACAACATTCCTGGCGTATCGGCCCCTACTTCTCGGTGGGAACATTATATACGTCTATAACGTATCACATCCTAACCTAACCCATCTCGCCCCTCGCTGGTAATGTTTTACAGAATCGCGTTCGTGTCGTTCCGTACGTCTCGACTGGATATTATATACGTCTATAGCGTTATATATCCTAACCTAATGCAGGCCATCATTTCGGATGCAGTATTTTACAACATTCCTGGAATATCGGCCCCCACTTCTCGGTGGGAACATTATATACGTCTATAACGTATCGCAACCTAACCTAACCCGTCTGGGCCCTCGCTGGTAATGTTTTACTGAATCCCGTTCGTGTCGTCCCGTACGTCTCGGTTGGGACATTATATACGTCTATAGCGTTATATATCCTAACCTAAGCCAGGCTATCATCTCGGATGTAGTATTTTACAACATTCCTGACGTATCGGCCCCTACTTCTCGGTGGGAACACTATATACGTCTATAACGTAATATAACCTAACCTAACACATCTAGCCCCTCTCTGGTAATGTTTTACAGAATCCCGTTCCTGTCGTCTCGTACATCTCGGTTGGGATATTATATACGTCTACAGCGATATATATCCTAACGTAAGGCAGGCTAACATCTCGGATGTAGTATTTTACAACATTCCTGGCGTATCGGCCCCTACTTCTCGGTGGGAACATTATATACGTCTATAACGTATCACATCCTAACCTAACCCATCTCGCCCCTCGCTGGTAATGTTTTACAGAATCGCGTTCGTGTCGTTCCGTACGTCTCGACTGGATATTATATACGTCTATAGCGTTATATATCCTAACCTAATGCAGGCCATCATCTCGGATGCAGTATTTTACAACATTCCTGGCATATCGGCGCCCACTTCTCGGTGGGAACATTATATACGTCCATAACGTATCACAACCTAATCAAACCCATCTAGCCCTTCGCTGGTAATGATTTACAGAATCCCGTTAATGTCGTCCCGTACGTCTCGGTTGGGACATTATATACGTCTATAGCGTTATATATCCTAACCTAAGCCAGGCTATCATCTCGGATGTAGTATTTTACAACATTCCTGACGTATCGGCTCCTACTTCTCGGTGGGAACATTATATACGTCTATAACGTAATATAACCTAACTTAACACATCTAGTCCCTCGCTGGTAATGTTTTACAGAGTCCCGTTCGTGTCGTCCTGTACGTCTCGGTTGGGACATTATATACGTCTACAGCGTTATATATCCTAACCTAAGGCAGGCTATCATCTCGGATGCAGTATTTTACAACATGCCTGGCGTATCGGCCCCTACCTCTCGGTGGGAACATTATATACGGCTATAACGTATCACATTCTAACCTAACACGTCTAGCCCCTCGCTGGTAATGTTTTACAGAATCCCGTTTGTGTCGTCCCGTACGATTCGGTTGGCACATTATATACGTCTACAGCGTTATATATCCTAACCTAAGGCAGGCTATCATCTCGGATGTAGTGTTTTACAACATTCCTGGCGCATCGGCCCCTACTTCTCGGTGCGAACATTATATTCGTCTATAACGTAATATAACCTAACCTAACACATCTAGACTCTCGCTGGTAATGTTTTACAGAATCCCGTTCGTGACGTCCCGTACATCACAGTTGGAATATTATATACGTCTATAGCGTTATATATCCTAACCTAAGGCAGGCTATCATCTCGGATGTAGTGTTTTACAACATTCCTGGCGTATCGGCCCCTACTTCTTGGTGGGAACATTATATAGGTCTATAACGTAATATAACCTAACCTAACCCATCTAGCCCCTCGCTGGTAATGTTTTACAGAATCCCGTTCCTGTCGTCCCGTACGTCTCGGTTGGGACATTATAAACGTCTACAGCGATATATATCCTAACCTAAGGCAGACTATCATCTCGGATGTAGTGTTTTACAACATTCCTGGCGTATCGGCCCCTACTTCTCGGTGGGAACATTATATACGTCTATAACGTATCACAACCTAACCTAACCCATCTAGCCCCTCTCTGGTAATGTTTTACAGAATCCCGTTCCTGTCGTCTCGTACATCTCGGTTGGGATATTATATACGTCTACAGCGATATATATCCTAACGTAAGGCAGGCCAACATCTCGGATGTAGTATTTTACAACATTCCTGGCGTATCGGCCCCTACTTCTCGGTGGGAACATTATATACGTCTATAACGTATCACATCCTAACCTAACCCATCTCGCCCCTCGCTGGTAATGTTTTACAGAATCGCGTTCGTGTCGTTCCGTACGTCTCGACTGGATATTATATACGTCTATAGCGTTATATATCCTAACCTAATGCAGGCCATCATATCGGATGCAGTATTTTACAACATTCCTGGCATCTCGGCCCCCACTTCTCGGTGGGAACATTATATACGTCTATAACGTATCACAACCTAATCAAACCCATCTAGCCCTTCGCTGGTAATGATTTACAGAATCCCGTTAATGTCGTCCCGTACGTCTCGGTTGGGACATTATATACGTCTATAGCGTTATATATCCTAACCTAAGCCAGGCTATCATCTCGGATGTAGTATTTTACAACATTCCTGACGTATCGGCCCCTACTTCTCGGTGGGAACATTATATACGTCTATATCGTATCACAACCTAATCTAACCCATCCAGGCCCTCGCTGGTAATGTTTTACAGAATCCCGTTCCTGTCGTCCCGTACGTCTCGGTTGGGACATTATAAACGTCTACAGCGATATATATCCTAACGTAAGGCAGGCTAACATCTCGGATGTAGTATTTTACAACATTCCTGGCGTATCGGCCCCTACTTCTCGGTGGGAACATTATATTCGTCTATTACGTAAAATAACCTAACCTAACCCATCTAGCCCCTCGCTGGTAATGTTTTACAGAAACCCGTTCGTTTCGTCCCGTACATCTCGGTTGGGATATTATATACGTCTACACCGTTATATATCCTAACCTAAGCCAGGCTATCATCTCGGATGTAGTATTTTACAACATTCCTGACGTATCGGCCCCTACTTCTCGGTGGGAACATTATATACGTCTATAACGTAATATAACCTAACCTAACACATCTAGCCCCTCGCTGGTAATGTTTTACAGAGTCCCGTTCGTGTCGTCCTGTACGTCTCGGTTGGGACATTATATACGTCTACAGCGTTATATATCCTAACCTAAGGCAGGCTATCATCTCGGATGCAGTATTTTACAACATTCCTGGCGTATCGGCCCCTACTTCTCGGTGGGAACATTATATACGTCTATAACGTATCACATCCTAACCTAACCCATCTCGCCCCTCGCTGGTAATGTTTTACAGAATCGCGTTCGTGTCGTTCCGTACGTCTCGACTGGATATTATATACGTCTATAGCGTTATATATCCTAACCTAATGCAGGCCATCATCTCGGATGCAGTATTTTACAACATTCCTGGCATATCGGCCCCCACTTCTCGGCGGGAACATTATATACGTCTATAACGTATCACAACCTAATCAAACCCATCTAGCCCTTCGCTGGTAATGATTTACAGATTCCCGTTAATGTCGTCCCGTACGTCTCGGTTGGGACATTATATACGTCTATAGCGTTATATATCCTAACCTAAGCCAGGCTATCATCTCGGATGTAGTATTTTACAACATTCCTGACGTATCGGCTCCTACTTCTCGGTGGGAACATTATATACGTCTATAACGTAGTATAACCTAACCTAACACATCTAGTCCCTCGCTGGTAATGTTTTACAGAGTCCCGTTCGTGTCGTCCTGTACGTCTCGGTTGGGACATTATATACGTCTACAGCGTTATATATCCTAACCTAAGGCAGGCTATCATCTCGGATGCAGTATCTTACAACATGCCTGGCGTATCGGCCCCTACTTCTCGGTGGGAACATTATATACGGCTATAACGTATCACATTCTAACCTAACACATCTAACCCCTCGCTGGTAATGTTTTACAGAATCCCGTTCCTGTCGTCCCGTACGATTCGTTTGGCACATTATATACGTCTACAGTGTTATATATCCTAACCTAAGGCAGGCTATCATCTCGGATGTAGTGTTTTACAACATTCCTGGCGTATCGGCCCCTACTTCTCGGTGGGAACATTATATACGTCTATAACGTATCACAACCTAACCTAACCCATCTAGCCCCTCTCTGGTAATGTTTTACAGAATCCCGTTCCTGTTGTCTCGTACATCTCGGTTGGGATATTTTATACGTCTACAGCGATATATATCCTAACGTAAGGCAGGCTAACATCTCGGATGTAGTATTTTACAACATTCCTGGCGTATCGGCCCCTACTTCTCGGTGGGAACATAATATACGTCTATAACGTATCACATCCTAACCTAACCCATCTCGCCCCTCGCTGGTAATGTTTTACAGAATCGCGTTCGTGTCGTTCCGTACGTCTCGACTGGATATTATATACGTCTATAGCGTTATATATCCTAACCTAATGCAGGCCATCATCTCGGATGCAGTATTTTACAACATTCCTGGCATATCTGCCCCCACTTCTCGGTGGGAACATTATATACGTCTATAACGTATCACAACCTAATCAAACCCATCTAGCCCTTCGCTGGTAATGATTTACAGAATCCCGTTAATGTCGTCCCGTGCGTCTCGGTTGGGACATTATATACGTCTATAGCGTTATATATCCTAACCTAAGCCAGGCTATCATCTCGGATGTAGTATTTTACAACATTCCTGACGTATCGGCCCCTACTTCTCGGTGGGAACATTATATACGTCTATAACGTAATATAACCTAACCTAACACATCTAGCCCCTCGCTGGTAATGTTTTACAGAGTCCCGTTCGTGTCGTCCTGTACGTCTCGGTTGGGACATTATATACGTCTACAGCGTTATATATCCTAACCTAAGGCAGGCTATCATCTCGGATGCAGTATTTTACAACATGCCTGGCGTATCGGCCCCTACTTCTCGGTGGGAACATTATATACGGCTATAACGTATCACATTCTAACCTAACACATCTAGCCCCTCGCTGGTAATGTTTTACAGAATCCCGTTTGTGTCGTCCCGTACGTTTCGGTTGGCACATTATATACGTCTACAGCGTTATATATCCTAACCTAAGGCAGGCTATCATCTCGGATGTAGTGTTTTACAACATTCCTGGCGTATCGGCCCCTACTTCTCGGTGCGAACATTATACACGTCTATAACGTAATATAACCTAACCTAACACATCTAGACCCTCGCTGGTAATGTTTTACAGAATCCCGTTTGTGATGTGCCGTACATCTCGGTTGGAATATTATATACGTCTATAGCGTTATATATCCTAACCTAAGGCAGGCTATCATCTCGGATGTAGTGTTTTACAACATTCCTGGCGTATCGGCCCCTACTTCTTGGTGGGAACATTATATAGGTCTATAACGTAATATAACCTAACCTAACCCATCTAGCCCCTCGCTGGTAATGTTTTACAGAATCCCATTCCTGTCGTCCCGTACGTCTCGGTTGGGACATTATAAACGTCTACAGCGATATATATCCTAACCTAATGCAGGCCATCATCTCGGATGCAGTATTTTACAACATTCCTGGCATATCGGCCCCCACTTCTCGGTGGGAACATTATATACGTCTATAACGTATCACAACCTAATCAAACCCATCTAGCCCATCGCTGGTAATGATTTACAGAATCCCGTTAATGTCGTCCCGTGCGTCTCGGTTGGGACATTATATACGTCTATAGCGTTATATATCCTAACCTAAGCCAGGCTATCATCTCGGATGTAGTATTTTACAACATTCCTGACGTATCGGCCCCTACTTCTCGGTGGGAACATGATATACGTCTATAACGTAATATAACCTAACCTAACACATCTAGCCCCTCGCTGGTAATGTTTTACAGAGTCCCGTTCGTGTCGTCCTGTACGTCTCGGTTGGGACATTATATACGTCTACAGCGTTATATATCCTAACCTAAGGCAGGCTATCATCTCGGATGCAGTATTTTACAACATGCCTGGCGTATCGGCCCCTACTTCTCGGTGGGAACATTATATACGGCTATAACGTATCACATTCTAACCTAACACATCTAGCCCCTCGCTGGTAATGTTTTACAGAATCCCGTTTGTGTCGTCCCGTACGTTTCGGTTGGCACATTATATACGTCTACAGCGTTATATATCCTAACCTAAGGCAGGCTATCATCTCGGATGTAGTGTTTTACAACATTCCTGGCGTATCGACCCCTACTTCTCGGTGCGAACATTATATTCGTCTATAACGTAATATAACCTAACCTAACACATCTAGACCCTCGCTGGTAATGTTTTACAGAATCCCGTTTGTGACGTGCCGTACATCTCGGTTGGAATATTATATACGTCTATAGCGTTATATATCCTAACCTAAGGCAGGCTATCATCTCGGATGTAGTGTTTTACAACATTCCTGGCGTATCGGCCCCTACTTCTTGGTGGGAACGTTATATAGGTCTATAACGTAATATAACCTAACCTAACCCATCTAGCCCCTCGCTGGTAATGTTTTACAGAATCCCGTTCCTGTCGTCCCGTACGTCTCGGTTGGGACATTATAAACGTCTACAGCGATATATATCCTAACCTAAGGCAGACTATCATCTCGGATGTAGTGTTTTACAACATTCCTGGCGTATCGGCCCCTACTTCTCGGTGGGAACATTATATACGTCTATAACGTATCACAACCTAACCTAACCCATCTAGCCCCTCTCTGGTAATGTTTTACAGAATCCCGTTCCTGTCGTCTCGTACATCTCGGTTGGGATATTATATACGTCTACAGCGATATATATCCTAACGTAAGGCAGGCCAACATCTCGGATGTAGTATTTTAAAACATTCCTGGCATATCGGCCCCTACTTCTCGGTGGGAACATTATATACGTCTATAACGTATCGCAACCTAACCTAACCCGTCTGGGCCCTCGCTGGTAATGTTTTACTGAATCCCGTTCGTGTCGTCCCGTACGTCTCGGTTGGGACATTATATACGTCTATAGCGTTATATATCCTAACCTAAGCCAGGCTATCATCTCGGATGTAGTATTTTACAACATTCCTGACGTATCGGCCCCTACTTCTCGGTGGGAACATTATATACGTCTATAACGTAATATAACCTAACCTAACACATCTAGCCCCTCGCTGGTAATGTTTTACAGAGTCCCGTTCGTGTCGTCCTGTAGGTCTCGGTTGGGACATTATATACGTCTACAGCGTTATATATCCTAACCTAAGGCAGGCTATCATCTCGGATGCAGTATTTTACAACATGCCTGGCGTATCGGCCCCTACTTCTCGGTGGGAACATTATATTGGTCTATAACGTATCACATTCTAACCTAACACATCTAGCCCCTCGCTGGTAATGTTTTACAGAATCCCGTTTGTGTCGTCCCGTACGTTTCGGTTGGCACATTATATACGTCTACAGCGTTATATATCCTAACCTAAGGCAGGCTATCATCTCGGATGTAGTGTTTTACAACATTCCTGGCGTATCGGCCCCTACTTCTCGGTGGGAACATTATATACGTCTATAGCGTATCACAACCTAACCTAACCCATCTCGCCCCTCGCTGGTAATGTTTTACAGAATCGCGTTCGTGTCGTTCCGTACGTCTCGACTGGATATTATATACGTCTATAGCGTTATATATCCTAACCTAATGCAGGCCATCATCTCGGATGCAGTATTTTACAACATTCCTGGCATATCGGCCCCCACTTCTCGGTGGGAACATTATATACGTCTATAACGTATCACAACCTAATCAAACCCATCTAGCCCTTCGCTGGTAATGATTTACAGAATCCCGTTAATGTCGTCCCGTACGTCTCGGTTGGGATACTATAAACTTCTACAGCGATATATATCATAACCTAAGGCAGGCTATCATCTCGGATGTAGTATTTTACAACATTCCTGGCGTATCGGCCCCTACTTCTCGGTGGGAACATTATATAGGTCTATAACGTAATATAACCTAACCTAACACATCTAGTCCCTCGCTGGTAATGTTTCACAGAATCGCGTTCGTGTCGTTCCGTACGTCTCGATTGGGATATTAAATACGTCTATAGCGTTATATATCCTAACCTAAGGCAGGCCATCATCTCGGATGCAGTATTTTACAACATTCCTGGCTTATCGGCCCATACTTCTCGGTGGGAACATTATATACGTCTATAACGTATCACAACCTAATCTAACCCATCTAGCCCCTCGCTGGTAATGTTTTACAGAATCCCGTTCCTTTCGTCCCGTACGTCTCGGTTGGGACATTATAAACTTCTACAGCGATATATATCCTAACGTAAGTCAGGCTAACATCTCGGATGTAGTATTTTAGAACATTCCCGGCGTATCGGCCCCTACTTCTCGGTGGGAACATTATATACGGCTATAACGTATCACATTCTAACCTAACACATCTAGCCCCTCGCTGGTAATGTTTTACAGAATCCCGTTTGTGTCGTCCCGTACGTTTCGGTTGGCACATTATATACGTCTACAGCGTTATATATCCTAACCTAAGGCAGGCTATCATCTCGGATGTAGTGTTTTACAACATTCCTGGCGTATCGGCCCCTACTTCTCGGTGGGAACACTATATACGTCTATAACGTAATATAACCTAACCTAACACATCTAGCCCCTCTCTGGTAATGTTTTACAGAATCCCGTTCCTGTCGTCTCGTACATCTCGGTTGGGATATTATATACGTCTATAGCGATATATATCCTAACGTAAGGCAGGCTAACATCTCGGATGTAGTATTTTACAACATTCCTGGCGTATCGGCCCCTACTTCTCGGTGGGAACATTATATACGTCTATAACGTATCACATCCTAACCTAACCCATCTCGCCCCTCGCTGGTAATGTTTTACAGAATCCCGTTCCTGTCGTCCCGTACGTCTCGGTTGGGATATTATAAACGTCTACAGCGATATATATCCTAACCTAAGGCAGGCTATCATCTCGGATGTAGTGTTTTACAACATTCCTGGCGTATCGGCCCCTACTTCTCGGTGGGAACATTATATACGTCTATAACGTATCACATCCTAACCTAACCCATCTCGCCCCTCGCTGGTAATGTTTTACAGAATCCCGTTCCTGTCGTCCCGTACGTCTCGGTTGGGATATTATAAACGTCTACAGCGATATATATCCTAACCTAAGGCAGGCTATCATCTCGGATGTAGTGTTTTACAACATTCCTGGCGTATCGGCCCCTACTTCTCGGTGGGAACATTATATACGTCTATAACGTATCACAACCTAACCTAACCCATCTAGCCCCTCTCTGGTAATGTTTTACAGAATCGCGTTCGTGTCGTTCCGTACGTCTCGACTGGATATTATATACGTCTATAGCGTTATATATCCTAACCTAATGCAGGCCATCATCTCGGATGCAGTATTTTACAACATTCCTGTCATATCGGCCCCCACTTCTCGGTGGGAACATTATATACGTCTATAACGTATCACAACCTAATCAAACCCATCTAGCCCTTCGCTGGTAATGATTTACAGAATCCCGTTAATGTCGTCCCGTACGTCTCGGTTGGGATATTATAAACTTCTACAGCGATATATATCCTAACCTAAGGCAGGCCATCATCTCGGATGCAGTATTTTACAACATTCCTGGCATATCGGCCCATACTTCACGGTGGGAACATTATATATGTCTATAACGTATCACAACCTAACCTAACACATCTAGGCCCTCGCTGGTAATGTTTTACAGAATCTCGTTCGTGACGTCCCGTACACCTCGGTTGGAATATTATATACGTCTATAGAGTTATATATCCTAAAATAAGGCAGGCTATCATCTCGGATGTAGTATTTTACAACATTCCTGGCGTATCGGCCCCTACTTCTCGGTGGGAACATTATATACGTCTATAACGTATCACAACCTAACCTAACACATCTAGGCCCTCGCTGGTAATGTTTTACAGAATCCCGGTCCTGTCGTCCCGTACATCTCGGTTGGGATATTATATACGTCTACAGCGATATATATCCTAACGTAATACAGGCTAGCATCTCGGATGTAGTATTTTACAACATTCCTGACGTATCGGCCTCTACTTCTCGGTGGGCACATTATATTCGTGTATAACGTAACATAACCTAACCTAACCCATCTAGCCCCTCGCTGGTAATGTTTTACAGAATCCCGTTCGTGCCGTCCCGTACGTCTCGGTTGGTACATTATAAACGTCTACAGCGATATATATCCGAACGTAAGGCAGGCTGTCATCTCGGATGTTGTATTTTACAACATTCCTGGCGTATCGGCCCCTACTTCTCGGTGGGAACATTATATTCGTCTATAACGTAATCTAACCTAACACATCTAGCCCCTCGCTGGTAATGTTTTACAGAATCCCGTTCGTGCCGTCCCGTACATCTCGGTTGGAATATTATATACGTCTATAGCGTTATATATCCTAACCTAATGCAGGCTATCATCTCGGATGCAGTATTCTACAACATTCCTGGCGTATCGGCCCCTACTTCTCGGTGGGAACATTATATAGGTCTATAACGTAATATAACCTAACCTAACACATCTAGGCCCTCGCTGGTAATGTTTTACAGAACCTCGTTCGTGACGCCCCGTACATCTCGGTTGGAATATTATATACGTCTATAGCGTTATATATCCTAACCTAAGGCAGGCTATCATCTCGGATGTAGTATTTTACAACATTCCTGGCGTATCGGCCTCTACTTCCCGGTCGGAACATTATATAGGACTATAACGTAACATACCCTAACCTAACCTATCTAGCCCCTCGCTGGTAATGTTTTACAAAATCCCGTTCGTTTCGTCCCGTACGTCTCGGTTGGGACATTATAAACGGCTACAGCGATATATACCCTAACGTAAGGCAGGCTGACATCTCGGATGTTGTATTTTACAACATTCCTGGCGTATCGGCCCCTACTTCTCGGTGGGAACATTATATACGTCTATAACGTATCACACCCTAATCTAATCCACCTAGCCCCTCGCTGGTAATGTTTTACAGAATCCCGTTCCTGTCGTCTCGTACATCTCGGTTGGGATATTATATACGTCTACAGCGATATATATCCTAACGTAAGGCAGGCTAACATCTCGGATGTAGTATTTTACAACATTCCTGGCGTATCGGCCCCTACTTCTCGGTGGGAACATTATATACGTCTATAACGTATCACATCCTAACCTAACCCATCTCGCCCCTCGCTGGTAATGTTTTACAGAATCGCGTTCGTGTCGTTCCGTACGTCTCGACTGGATATTATATACGTCTATAGCGTTATATATCCTAACCTAATGCAGGCCATCATCTCGGATGCAGTATTTTACAACATTCCTGGCATATCGGCCCCCACTTCTCGGTGGGAACATTATATACGTCTATAACGTATCACAACCTAATCAAACCCATCTAGCCCTTCGCTGGTAATGATTTACAGAATCCCGTTAATGTCGTCCCGTACGTCTCGGTTGGGATACTATAAACTTCTACAGCGATATATATCATAACCTAAGGCAGGCTATCATCTCGGATGTAGTATTTTACAACATTCCTGGCGTATCGGCCCCTACTTCTCGGTGGGAACATTATATAGGTCTATAACGTAATATAACCTAACCTAACACATCTAGCCCCTCGCTGGTAATGTTTCACAGAATCGCGTTCGTGTCGTTCCGTACGTCTCGATTGGGATATTAAATACGTCTATAGCGTTATATATCCTAACCTAAGGCAGGCCATCATCTCGGATGCAGTATTTTACAACATTCCTGGCTTATCGGCCCATACTTCTCGGTGGGAACATTATATACGTCTATAACGTATCACAACCTAATCTAACCCATCTAGCCCCTCGCTGGTAATGTTTTACAGAATCCCGTTCCTTTCGTCCCGTACGTCTCGGTTGGGACATTATAAACTTCTACAGCGATATATATCCTAACGTAAGTCAGGCTAACATCTCGGATGTAGTATTTTAGAACATTCCCGGCGTATCGGCCCCTACTTCTCGGTGGGAACATTATATACGGCTATAACGTATCACATTCTAACCTAACACATCTAGCCCCTCGCTGGTAATGTTTTACAGAATCCCGTTTGTGTCGTCCCGTACGTTTCGGTTGGCACATTATATACGTCTACAGCGTTATATATCCTAACCTAAGGCAGGCTATCATCTCGGATGTAGTGTTTTACAACATTCCTGGCGTATCGGCCCCTACTTCTCGGTGGGAACACTATATACGTCTATAACGTAATATAACCTAACCTAACACATCTAGCCCCTCTCTGGTAATGTTTTACAGAATCCCGTTCCTGTCGTCTCGTACATCTCGGTTGGGATATTATATACGTCTATAGCGATATATATCCTAACGTAAGGCAGGCTAACATCTCGGATGTAGTATTTTACAACATTCCTGGCGTATCGGCCCCTACTTCTCGGTGGGAACATTATATACGTCTATAACGTATCACATCCTAACCTAACCCATCTCGCCCCTCGCTGGTAATGTTTTACAGAATCCCGTTCCTGTCGTCCCGTACGTCTCGGTTGGGATATTATAAACGTCTACAGCGATATATATCCTAACCTAAGGCAGGCTATCATCTCGGATGTAGTGTTTTACAACATTCCTGGCGTATCGGCCCCTACTTCTCGGTGGGAACATTATATACGTCTATAACGTATCACAACCTAACCTAACCCATCTAGCCCCTCTCTGGTAATGTTTTACAGAATCGCGTTCGTGTCGTTCCGTACGTCTCGACTGGATATTATATACGTCTATAGCGTTATATATCCTAACCTAATGCAGGCCATCATCTCGGATGCAGTATTTTACAACATTCCTGGCATATCGGCCCCCACTTCTCGGTGGGAACATTATATACGTCTATAACGTATCACAACCTAATCAAACCCATCTAGCCCTTCGCTGGTAATGATTTACAGAATCCCGTTAATGTCGTCCCGTACGTCTCGGTTGGGATATTATAAACTTCTACAGCGATATATATCCTAACGTAAGTCAGGCTAACATCTCGGATGTAGTATTTTAGAACATTCCCGGCGTATCGGCCCCTACTTCTCGGTGGGAACATTATATACGGCTATAACGTATCACATTCTAACCTAACACATCTAGCCCCTCGCTGGTAATGTTTTACAGAATCCCGTTTGTGTCGTCCCGTACGTTTCGGTTGGCACATTATATACGTCTACAGCGTTATATATCCTAACCTAAGGCAGGCTATCATCTCGGATGTAGTGTTTTACAACATTCCTGGCGTATCGGCCCCTACTTCTCGGTGGGAACACTATATACGTCTATAACGTAATATAACCTAACCTAACACATCTAGCCCCTCTCTGGTAATGTTTTACAGAATCCCGTTCCTGTCGTCTCGTACATCTCGGTTGGGATATTATATACGTCTATAGCGATATATATCCTAACGTAAGGCAGGCTAACATCTCGGATGTAGTATTTTACAACATTCCTGGCGTATCGGCCCCTACTTCTCGGTGGGAACATTATATACGTCTATAACGTATCACATCCTAACCTAACCCATCTCGCCCCTCGCTGGTAATGTTTTACAGAATCCCGTTCCTGTCGTCCCGTACGTCTCGGTTGGGATATTATAAACGTCTACAGCGATATATATCCTAACCTAAGGCAGGCTATCATCTCGGATGTAGTGTTTTACAACATTCCTGGCGTATCGGCCCCTACTTCTCGGTGGGAACATTATATACGTCTATAACGTATCACAACCTAACCTAACCCATCTAGCCCCTCTCTGGTAATGTTTTACAGAATCGCGTTCGTGTCGTTCCGTACGTCTCGACTGGATATTATATACGTCTATAGCGTTATATATCCTAACCTAATGCAGGCCATCATCTCGGATGCAGTATTTTACAACATTCCTGGCATATCGGCCCCCACTTCTCGGTGGGAACATTATATACGTCTATAACGTATCACAACCTAATCAAACCCATCTAGCCCTTCGCTGGTAATGATTTACAGAATCCCGTTAATGTCGTCCCGTACGTCTCGGTTGGGATATTATAAACTTCTACAGCGATATATATCCTAACCTAAGGCAGGCCATCATCTCGGATGCAGTGTTTTACAACATTCCTGGCATATCGGCCCATACTTCACGGTGGGAACATTATATATGTCTATAACGTATCACAACCTAACCTAACACATCTAGGCCCTCGCTGGTAATGTTTTACAGAATCTCGTTCGTGACGTCCCGTACACCTCGGTTGGAATATTATATACGTCTATAGCGTTATATATCCTAAAATAAGGCAGGCTATCATCTCGGATGTAGTATTTTACAACATTCCTGGCGTATCGGCCCCTACTTCTCGGTGGGAACATTATATACGTCTATAACGTATCACAACCTAACCTAACACATCTAGGCCCTCGCTGGTAATGTTTTACAGAATCCCGGTCCTGTCGTCCCGTACATCTCGGTTGGGATATTATATACGTCTACAGCGATATATATCCTAACGTAAGACAGGCTAGCATCTCGGATGTAGTATTTTACAACATTCCTGACGTATCGGCCTCTACTTCTCGGTGGGCACATTATATTCGTGTATAACGTAACATAACCTAACCTAACCCATCTAGCCCCTCGCTGGTAATGTTTTACAGAATCCCGTTCGTGCCGTCCCGTACGTCTCGGTTGGTACATTATAAACGTCTACAGCGATATATATCCGAACGTAAGGCAGGCTGTCATCTCGGATGTTGTATTTTACAACATTCCTGGCGTATCGGCCCCTACTTCTCGGTGGGAACATTATATTCGTCTATAACGTAATCTAACCTAACACATCTAGCCCCTCGCTGGTAATGTTTTACAGAATCCCGTTCGTGCCGTCCCGTACATCTCGGTTGGAATATTATATACGTCTATAGCGTTATATATCCTAACCTAATGCAGGCTATCATCTCGGATGCAGTATTCTACAACATTCCTGGCGTATCGGCCCCTACTTCTCGGTGGGAACATTATATAGGTCTATAACGTAATATAACCTAACCTAACACATCTAGGCCCTCGCTGGTAATGTCTTACAGAACCTCGTTCGTGACGTCCCGTACATCTCGGTTGGAATATTATATACGTCTATAGCGTTATATATCCTAACCTAAGGCAGGCTATCATCTCGGATGTAGTATTTTACAACATTCCTGGCGTATCGGCCTCTACTTCCCGGTCGGAACATTATATAGGACTATAACGTAACATACCCTAACCTAACCTATCTAGCCCCTCGCTGGTAATGTTTTACAAAATCCCGTTCGTTTCGTCCCGTACGTCTCGGTTGGGACATTATAAACGTCTACAGCGATATATATCCTAACGTAAGGCAGGCTGACATCTCGGATGTTGTACTTTACAACATTCCTGGCATATCGGCCCCTACTTCTCGGTGGGAACATTATATTCGTCTATAACGTAATCTAACCTAACACATCTAGCCCCTCGCTGGTAATGTTTTACAGAATCTCGTTCCTGTCGTCCCGTACATCTCGGTTGGAATATTATATACGTCTACAGCGATATATATCCTAACGTAAGGCAGGCTAACATCTCGGATGTAGAATTTTACAACATTCCTGGCGTATCGGCCCCTACTTCTCGGTGGGAACATTATATACGTCTATAACGTATCACATCCTAACCTAACCCATCTAGCCCCTCGCTGGTAATGTTTTACAGAATCCCGTTCGTGCCGTCCCGTACATCTCGGTTGGAATATTATATACGTCTGTAGCGTTATATATCCTAACCTAAGGCAGACTATCATCTCGGATGTAGTATTCTACAACATTCCTGGCGTATCGGCCCCTACTTCTCGGTGGGAACATTATATAGGTCTATAACGTAATATAACCTAACCTAACACATCTAGGCCCTCGCTGGTAATGTTTTACAGAACCTCGTTTGTTTCGTCCCGTACGTCTCGGTTGGGACATTATAAACGGCTACAGCGATATATACCCTAACGTAAGGCAGGCTGACATCTCGGATGTTGTATTTTACAACATTCCTGGCGTATCGGCCCCTACTTCTCGGTGGGAACATTATATACGTCTATAACGTATCACACCCTAATCTAATCCACCTAGCCCCTCGCTGGTAATGTTTTACAGAATCCCGTTCCTGTCGTCCCGTACGTCTCGGTTGGTACATTATAAACGGCTACAGCGATATATACCCTAACGTAAGGCAGGCTGACACATCCGATGTTGTATTTTACAACATTCCTGGCATATCGGCCCCTACTTCTCGGTGGGAACATTATATACGTCTATAACGTATCACAACCTAACCTAACCCATCTAGCCCCTCTCTGGTAATGTTTTACAGAATCGCGTTCGTGTCGTTCCGTACGTCTCGACTGGATATTATATACGTCTATAGCGTTATATATCCTAACCTAATGCAGGCCATCATCTCGGATGCAGTATTTTACAACATTCCTGGCATATCGGCCCCCAGTTCTCGGTGGGAACATTATATACGTCTATAACGTATCACAACCTAATCAAACCCATCTAGCCCTTCGCTGGTAATGATTTACAGAATCCCGTTAATGTCGTCCCGTACGTCTCGGTTGGGATATTATAAACTTCTACAGCGATATATATCCTAACCTAAGGCAGGCCATCATCTCGGATGCAGTATTTTACAACATTCCTGGCATATCGGCCCATACTTCACGGTGGGAACATTATATATGTCTATAACGTATCACAACCTAACCTAACACATCTAGGCCCTCGCTGGTAATGTTTTACAGAATCTCGTTCGTGACGTCCCGTACACCTCGGTTGGAATATTATATACGTCTATAGCGTTATATATCCTAAAATAAGGCAGGCTATCATCTCGGATGTAGTATTTTACAACATTCCTGGCGTATCGGCCCCTACTTCTCGGTGGGAACATTATATACGTCTATAACGTATCACAACCTAACCTAACACATCTAGGCCCTCGCTGGTAATGTTTTACAGAATCCCGGTCCTGTCGTCCCGTACATCTCGGTTGGGATATTATATACGTCTACAGCGATATATATCCTAACGTAAGACAGGCTAGCATCTTGGATGTAGTATTTTACAACATTCCTGACGTATCGGCCTCTACTTCTCGGTGGGCACATTATATTCGTGTATAACGTAACATAACCTAACCTAACCCATCTAGCCCCTCGCTGGTAATGTTTTACAGAATCCCGTTCGTGCCGTCCCGTACGTCTCGGTTGGTACATTATAAACGTCTGTAGCGTTATATATCCTAACCTAAGGCAGACTATCATCTCGGATGTAGTATTCTACAACATTCCTGGCGTATCGGCCCCTACTTCTCGGTGGGAACATTATATAGGTCTATAACGTAATATAACCTAACCTAACACATCTAGGCCCTCGCTGGTAATGTTTTACAGAACCTCGTTTGTTTCGTCCCGTACGTCTCGGTTGGGACATTATAAACGGCTACAGCGATATATACCCTAACGTAAAGCAGGCTGACATCTCGGATGTTGTATTTTACAACATTCCTGGCGTATCGGCCCCTACTTCTCGGTGGGAACATTATATACGTCTATAACGTATCACACCCTAATCTAATCCACCTAGCCCCTCGCTGGTAATGTTTCACAGAATCCCGTTCCTGTCGTCCCGTACGTCTCGGTTGGTACATTATAAACGGCTACAGCGATATATACCCTAACGTAAGGCAGGCTGACACATCCGATGTTGTATTTTACAACATTCCTGGCATATCGGCCCCTACTTCTCGGTGGGAACATTATATACGTCTATAACGTATCACAACCTAACCTAACCCATCTAGCCCCTCTCTGGTAATGTTTTACAGAATCCCGTTCCTGTCGTCCCGTACATCTCGGATGGAATATTATATACGTCTACAGCGATATATATCCTAACGTAAGGCAGGCTAACATCTCGGATGTAGTATTTTGCAACATTCCTGGCGTATCGGCCCCTACTTCTCGGTGGGAACATTATATATGTCTATAACGTAATATAACCTAACCTAACACATCTAGCCCCTCGCTGGTAATGTTTTACAGAATCGTGTTCGTGTCGTTCCGTACGTCTCGAGTGGGACAATATAAACTTCTACAGCGATATATATCCTAACGTAAGGCAGGCTAACATATCGGATGTGGTATTCTACAACATTCCTGGCGTATCGGCCTCTACTTCTCGGTGGGAACATTATATAGGTCTATAACGTAACATAACCTAACCTAACCTATCTAGCCCCTCGCTGGTAATGTTTTACAGAATCCCCTTCGTTTCGTCCCGTACGTCTCGGTTGGGACATTATAAACGGCTACAGCTATATATATCCTAACGTAAGGCAGGCTGACATCTCGGATGTTGTATTTTACAACATTCCTGGCGTATCGGCCCCTACTTCTCGGTGGGAACATTATATTCGTCTATAACGTAATCTAACCTAACACATCTAGACCCTCGCTGGTAATGTTTTGCAGAATCCCGTTCGTGCCGTTCCGTACATCTCGGTTGGAATATTATATACGTCTACAGCGATATATATCCTAACGTAAGGCAGGCTATAATCTCGGATGCAGTATTTCAAAACATTCCTGGCATATCGGCCCCTACTTCTCGGTGGGAACATTATAGAGGTCTATAACGTAATATAACCTAACCTAACACATCTAGGCCGTCACTGGTAATGTTTTACAGAACCTCGTTCGTGACGTCCCGTACATCTCGGTTGGAATATTATATACGTCTATAGCGTTATATATCCTAACCTAAGGCAGGCTATCATCTCGGATGTAGTATTTTACAACATTACTGGCGTATCGGCCCCCGTTCTCGGTGGGAACATTATATACGTCTATAGTGTATCACATCCTAACCTAACCCATCTAGCCCCTCGCTGATAATGTTTTACAGAATCCCGTTCGTGCCGTCCCGTACATCTCGGTTGGAATATTATATACGTCTACAGCGATATATATCCTAACGTAAGGCAGGCTAACATCTCGGATGTAGTATTTTACAACATTCCTGGCGTATCGGCCTCTACTTCTCGGTGGGAACATTATATAGGTCTATAACGTAACATAACCTAACCTAACCTATCTAGTCCCTCGCTGGTAATGTTTTACAGAATCCCGGTCGTTTCGTCCCGTACGTCTCGGTTGGGACATTATAAACGGCTACAGCGATATATATCCTAACGTAAGGCAGGCTGACACACCCGATGTTGTATTTTACAACATTCCTGGTGTATCGGCCCTACTTCTCGGTGGGAACATTATATTCGTCTATAACGTAATCTAACCTAACACATCTAGCCCCTCGCTGGTAATGCTTTACAGAATCCCGTTCGTTCCGTCCCGTACATCTCGGTTGGAATATTATATGCGTCTAAGCGGTATATATCCTAACGTAAGGCAGGCTAATATCTCGGATGTAGTATTTTACAACATTCCTCGCGTATCGGCCTCTACTTCTTCGTGGGAACATTATATAGGTCTATAACGTAACATAACCTAACCTAACCTATCTAGCCCCTCGCTGGTAATGTTTTACAGAATCCCGTTCGTTTCGTCCCGTACGTCTCGGTTTGGACATTATAAACGTCTACAGCGATATATATCCTAACGTAAGGCAGGCTGACATCTCGGATGTTGTATTTTACAACATTCCTGGCGTATCGGCCCCTACTTCTCGGTGGGAACATTATATTCGTCTATAACGTAATATAACCTAACACATCTAGCCCCTCGCTGGTAATGTTTTACAGAATCCCGTTCGTGCCGTCCCGTACATCTCGGTTGGAATATTATATACGTCTGTAGAGTTATATATCCTAACCTAAGGCAGGCCATCATCTCGGATGCAGTATTTTACAACATTCCTGGCATATCGGCCCCTACTTCTCGGTGGGAACATTATATACGTCTATAACGTATCACAACCTAATCTAATCCACGTAGCCCCTCGCTGGTAATGTTTTACAGAATCCCGTTCCTGTCGTCCCGTACGTCTCGGTTGGGACATTATAAACGGCTACAGCGATATATATCCTAACGTAAGGCAGGCTGACACATCCGATGTTGTATTTTACAACATTCCTGGTGTATCGGCCCTACTTCTCGGTGGGAACATTATATTCGTCTATAACGTAATCTAACCTAACACATCTAGCCCCTCGCTGGTAATGTTTTACAGAATCCCGTTCGTTCCGTCCCGTACATCTCGGTTGGAATATTATATGCGTCTAAGCGGTATATATCCTAACGTAAGGCAGGCTAATATCTCGGATGTAGTATTTTACAACATTCCTCGCGTATCGGCCTCTACATCTTGGTGGGAACATTATATAGGTCTATAACGTAACATAACCTAACCTAACCTATCTAGCCCCTCGCTGGTAATGTTTTACAGAATCCC